>CAXKVY010000301.1:47500-111646 GCA_964058915.1 Tetropium fuscum
TTTTCATAAAATAATTTAACATAGCCTGCAATATTTTTGTATATATGATGTTGGCAACATGTTTCTTACTATACAGCTGTGATTTGACACTCGAGTGAGGTTATAATTATCTTGAAAGTTGAAAATATAGGCGATTTTAGCCTTCCCGTAGCCCGCAGCCGTCTAGCTGTAAAAATATATACTTTAAACCCGGTATAAAAACTAGTGAGCAAGACACAAGTGAAATTACTTTACGAAACTTTAGTGACGATCAATGTACATGTAGTTTGTTAATCGTACTGTATGCTTGACAACTAATTCAGAAGGTACACCTAAGTGTTGATTTTTTTTGTCATACGTCCCTCATTTAAGAAGATGTATAGTTGAAATGTTAACTGGTATATCACTTAGAAGTTACGGGATACATTAAATAAGGCTGCGTTCAGCTAATGGTCGGACCAGTCAAAGTCATTCGGCTACCAAATATTTAAGTAGGTACCTAATCAGCCGAATCAGTTGGTTGGGACAATTAGTATTAGTTAGGATTTGAACCTTCATTATCATTG
Source organism: Tetropium fuscum (assembly GCA_964058915.1). Lineage (NCBI taxonomy): Eukaryota > Metazoa > Arthropoda > Insecta > Coleoptera > Cerambycidae > Tetropium > Tetropium fuscum. The sequence goes on from CAXKVY010000301.1 coordinate 48,046, forward strand.
TACAAGAATATTATCTTTTATAATATTTTATAATATAATCTTTTATTTTTATAAATAAGCTATTAGTGTTTACTTGGAGACTATTGTAGATACATTCTTGAATATGGAAATGAAATACTTTTAATAGCAGTTTAATAAAATTTTGAATATTTTACATGTTACATTTTTGTTTCTATGTTGTAAATTTTGATGGATTACAATCCAAATATTTTAAGATGAAATAAATATTATAACTTTTTCATTAGAAACATACTAGTAAGTATACAAATAAACATAAAAATCCATAACTAAAATTAAGCATAGTGCTAATAAACGATACAAAAACTGTTCTAACTGCCGTCGAAATGTTCACTATCCGCATCACTTTCATCATCGTTAAGATTAATAATTATTTCAGGTATATCATCTAATACGTGCTCGCTGTTGTACCATTCCATAATTACCTTTTCAGTATGTTTTACAACACCTAACCATACTTCTGGGGTACACTTTTCTAAAGCTTTTTCCTACATAGCAAGTACTTTTTGATCTCCATAGCCGTCTTCCCCAATATGTTTGTTATAAAATGTTTTTGCATTCGCCCATATCATCTCAATTGCATTAAAATGGCAATGATATGGAGGCAATCGTAATACCTCATGACCATTCCTTTCTAACAACTCATCAACTTTGTACCTTGTTGGTTTCCGATTCTGTTTTGCAATATTCAAAAGCTGTGGTTTAAACATATTTGTGTTAAATGCTATAGTTGATTTTTCTAACCAATCAATTATTTGAGGTTTATTCCATGAAGTCGTTGGCTGCTTTTCCACTAGGATACTATGGTAGGAGGCATTATCCATAATAATCAAAGATGGTTCATCTAAATTTGGAATCAATTGTTCTTCCAGCCATTTCATAAAGATATCTGCATTCATATCACCATGATAATCTGCTAGTTTCGATTTTGTGGAATAAATCAGTGCAGCATTAGCAACAAACCCTTTGCTGCTACCCGCATGAAGTATAATAAATCGTTTTCCCTCCTAGCCTTCTGGTTTACGCACACTTTTTTTTTGATTCATCCTGCCACGATTTGGTTTGGTTTCCTTTTGCGAATATCCAAGTTTCGTCCAAAAATATTAACTGTCTAGAAGTATTAGAATTTAGATTTGCCATGTAATTTCTTAAAAACTCGCATCTCAACAATACTATATTCGTCTTTTCTATTAACGCTCTTCTGCTGTCGTCTTTTTTATATTTAGAGCCTATGTTGGAAAGAAGTTTGCTTATTGTACCAATACTTGCATTCAGAATGTGTTTGTCTGCAAGTTGCTCCTTCAAACTTCTAAGTGTGAAATGTTTTTCTAAAAAGTGTTACTATGAGTACCTATATGCTACTTTTAAAATCGTTTATTACTTACTTTCACTGTACAGGTTGTATATAACATTGCGAACTTCCATTTTGGTACCTTCAAGTAAATCGTCTGTCTTTCGCTTTAATCGAGGCTTGTATTTTGTTTTGTTTGCAGCTTCGGGTCGTTGAGATGTTTTGATGCTGCAAACTGTACGCAAACTAATGCCTAAAGCATCAGTAAAGTATTGATCAGTAAAGTATTGATAAGTATATTATTCTAGTTTTCCTCTTTTACCTCTTGAACTGCATTAACAGAAACTAAAGGGCCCATGTTCTCTTTTTCAGCCGCGAAATATTTAAGTAAATTGGCAACAAGTCCCCTTGCTTGCGAATTTAACCTTTTTCCATGCATTTTTAGGTTATAGTTCTTAAAAGAACTGATTTTATTTTCACTCTTACTTGTAAGTCTCTGAGAAAAAGAACAATAAAAGGAAACAATTATATCCGCGATATACACTTTACAACTTGTCTAATAGCACCACAAATAAATCAAAAGAGAATGAAAAAAGCAAAAATACGTCAACCCTATACCACAAAATAAGATGCCTTGTGAACGCTACTGAATTAAACTGTCAGAGTAATATTGACAAGCGCTACGACTACTATTCATATAGACGTCTCTTTTTAATTCCGTTTCAATTTATTCGATCGTATCGATCGCGTGTCTTAGCGGCTCGATGACATACGTAACCACATAGCTTGCCTATATAATGCGTTTAGCAATCTCACGTATGTCCTAGCTAATTTCATACACACGCAAAGATTCATTATACAAACTATATCTATAAATTATGATTGTGACCTCCGAATTCGCCATTTCTTCTGATATATCTGGTCAGTTTCGGCGTCAAGCCATTGTGTCTGTGATATTAAAACCCCTGGGTGAGGGGTTGGGTCTCAAGAAGGGACCAATTAGGAGCCTCACAGGCGCTTCTAAAAGAACTAGCAATCGAATATAATGCAGGATACAGGAACCATTTGCGTATGAGCGAGGCTATGTTCTTAGAACTTTTTGCTAAAATCCGGCCAGAAATTTCAAAACATGATACTAACATGCATTGCAATGTATGCAATTTGAAATTTGTTCTACAGGAAGTCACAAATTAATCGTTTTTTACTTCACCTTTCTCACGTTTAACAAGATTAAAATCGCTCGATGACGTCATAGAATTGGGCCGAAAGAAGCTAATATGGATTTCGACGTGAATTTTTAACTTATTCGGAAAAAAGTTGTCTGTCCTTTCATCGGTGTAAAGTAAGCGGAACACTGTATCAAAAAATATCCTAAATAAAAAAGTTGCACTTGTCCTTTAGCTTTAAAACGATGTATATAATAACATATTTCGTTTAAATGCCAACGTGTGAAATTCACATTTCGCATCACCGACCGACCAACGGCAAATATAGAAACAATGTTAAAATGTGGGTATAGTTTAACTTAATTGAACATTGTGCATAATTTGTCAAGAAAAACGAGAAGTCTTCATCGACACCGAAAAGTTATGTACGTGTTGTAGATTTTGTAAAGACTCATTGTGTTAAATTTGTTAAAATATAAATATTTAAAGGACACTGATTTATGTGATGAATGTTTGCGGTACCATGGAGTAAAGGGGCATCACCAATGTTACAGTGATTTAATCAATAAAAAAAAGTCGACCATTTGAAAATTCTAAATTCATAATCAAGCTCAAAAGGAGAATGTACATTATCCAAAGAAAAATGTTTTTTTGTGATAAAATATGATAAAACGCGAACAGATTATAAAAAAATACAGTAAGAGTATCTTGTATAAAATCCCTATTGATGAAGCAGGAGAAAAATTGCGAAGGGCGGTCTACTCGCTAGATAATGAAGGTCTTATAATTAAGTTGTGTTCATTTATCTCTGTCACAGATGCTCAAGCAAACGATATTGTGTACCATAATTCGTGCTGGACCAATAATGTTATGTCTTTCGTAGAAAAGATTCTTTTGGCGATATCAGAAGTAACTTTTGTTTTGCAGATGTGAAACTAATACAAAAAACAAACACACACTTATCTAGAGACATTCTTGATATGGCACAAGTTTAGAATTGGTACAATGAAATTTGCGTCGAAACTGGTGTAACAGAAAGGAATAGTTCGTCTATTATAAGATGATGATTACATATGATTACTCATGTGTAGCATACATAAAAATAGGTGTACAAATGCGTAATACGTTACAAATCAATATCGCAATCAAATACTAGACAAAAGTGTTCATGACATTGTAAGTTTTCACCAACAAAATGCTAAGATGCAAGAAAACAAGATGCTATACGAAATAAACTAATAATGAGAAGACAACAATAAAAATATAATCCATGGTATAGACATATAAAGTATAATAACATGATATAAGCATATTTAATTTAAAAATATTCCAAATTCCAAAACATTTTAATGACAGTACCTGTCACAGAAATCCAAACACTCGTAGTAGTTTCCACAAACACCAAAACACTTTCACTTTTCTCGACGCGCGTTTCGCCAACCAAGTTGGCACTATCCGGAGACGATTATGGGATGTTGCCAACTTGACTGGCGAAACGCGCGTCGAGCGAAGTGAAAGTGTTTTGGTGTTTGTGGAAACTACTCCAAGTGTTATAATTGCATCAAAGGTTCCAGCCCTATCCAGTAGAAATCCAAGTCTAAAGCGAGACACGCCTACAGAGAGACATGTCTAAAGTGAGACAACTAAACACTAAGAAAATTAAAATTAAATTAAATACATCAATTACAACGGAGATAGACATTATTAATATAGTTTATAAAGAGGTTAGATGGGTTAAGTAGGTATGTAAAAAAGACATTAATATCAAATGTAATATGTTAAGACATAGCCTGAAAGTGAACAATAAAACTGTGAAAGTGTCATAAACATTGCAAGGACAGGTAAACACCATATGAATATAAGGAATATCTAGTGAATATTTAAAATAAAAACAAGGACGATTGTTAAAAAATAATTTATTGACAGCAACCAAGAAAAACTGAAAATGGGGAAGACGCGCTTCTAAGGAGAGATTTGAAAAGAAATAAGAAGTAAAAATAAACAATAGAATAATTAATACTTACAGAACAGGACGTGTAGAAATTAAGTAGATCAATAATTGATTAAGCAGTCCCACATAGTAATGGTAAAGCAACTCTTCAAGTAGCAGCATATGATCCCGGTAGATAGAGAAGCAGGCATCACGTAATACTTCCTACAAAAGGACAAGGGATCGACACAACTTCACTAACAATACAATACATACAGAATACAGACAATACAGAACGTATAAAGTACAAAAATCTAGGATATATCATTTTATAGAAAATTAACATAAAAAATATAACGAATTCGTTTAAAGAAAGTTAAGTAGAGAAAAAGCGTAATGAAACCAAGCACCTATCTTAGACATAAGTTTAAAATAGAATATCCACATAGAAACTAACATAACATTTCACGTCGGCCATATTAGTATATTTAACTGCAGTATATACCAATAGATGGAGCCATAAGCTCACAGCTGTTTAAATAATCAAATAGTCTTAAGCTCAAAACTGTTTATAAAATTAAGTAGATATAAATATATTTCAACATTTTAAACTTATAGGTAGCATTTAAGTAGCATTCACGACAATATAAATCATCAACACGTTGTTGTTTTCTTAAAATGTACAAATGTTTCTTAAAATTTTAGTATTAAGTGTAAGATAATGTCTATTTATTGGTAAGGTGTAAAGACAATACTGAAGGCTATAATTATATGTCGTTTGAATTGAATATTTGTTCAGAAAATTTCTTTTTGCATTCATAAAATAAAAAAAAACATATGTTTGTTTCATTTTGTTCCTTTATGTGTACAGTGCACAATTGTTCGCACATGCTATGAATATTAACAGAGCCTTATAGGACCGCCTACTGCAGAAAGAGAGTACCTACATGCCAAATAACGGATAGAGAGGTAATGAGCTAGACAAATAATAAAAATAGTAAAAGTATAAGTATATAATAAAAATATGCATATTAAATCATATTACATAAATATTTGGCGTTCAACATAAGTTTTAAATACAAACAAATACAAAATAAAAAAATCTAAATTCACAAACAAAGTTAATATCATATTTAGCATTTTAGGTGCTGCGAATTCAAATTAATTTTCCATCTTCGGTGTAGAATGGTGTGGTAGTGTGTAACAATTTTTTTTCTTATATTTATATCAGGTATTTCAGATCTTAGTACTAATGTATTGAATAAATATTGTGGACATTTGGGTCGTATAAGTTTATATAAAAATACACAATATAGATATGTGAACCCTTTTTCTAGTTTAAAATCATCTTTAAAATAAGGAGTCACATGGGATCTGAACGGTATATTGTATACGAATCTCATTCCAGCGTTTTGAATTATTTGTACTTTATTTTTATTGGCTCGTCATAAATAGTTATAGTACACCGCAGAACAAGAATCCAAACTGGGATATATTAAGCTTTGAACAAGTTTTAATTTTATAACACTATTTAACGAATGTTTACGTCTGTTAAGCACTTTCACTTTCATAATAGAGGTACCAAATAATTTTTTTATGTGTTTTGAAGTTCAATGATTCATCAATAATTAATCCCAAACTTCTAGATAATTTGACAAAGTTTATAATTGTTCCATCCAGTAGTAATTCTATAGCATTGATATTTATTTGTTGTCTTTTTTGCTCAGTGGCAATACATAAGGCAACCGTTTTATTTGGATTTATTTTGTGCATTGTTTGCGCCAATTTGAAAAATTGTTTAGATCGATATTTATATTTTCCACTGCACTATTGATATTGTTTATTTTAGTAGACATATATAATGGTATATCATCATCATACAAGTGATAGAGACTAAATTTTAAACTACTGGTTATATCGAAAATAAATATTGGATACAACAAAGGGCCTACTGTCATACCCTGTGGCACTCCACTTTCGGTTTTGTTGAAATTCAGAAAAGCAATTATTATATTTTACACTTTGTTTTCTATATGTTATATAATTAGTAAACCATTTAAGAGGTAACTCGTCAAGCCCTATAAATTTTAACTTAGTTACTAATAGTTAAAAATTGCCTCCGTCAAATGCAAACTTAATACCTAAATACCTACATAATTATACTACCTATATGTAGTAGTAGAGGAATTATTAAAATGTTACTAGGATCTTCAGGGAATTCAGAAAAAAATTGAAATGAAAAGTTACCTACTAGAAACGTATTTTGAATATAAGTATGGATATAAGGTATAATAAATTTTCCTCCGGTATTTCGGTTTTTCCTAAAGACACCTTAACGTTAAGAGTAGGTATTATTACTATACTAATTTAAGAAATCTGAAATTTCTTGACATAGCAATCCATTTTCTGCTACGCTTCTCATCAGTTGGAAAAGTGTATTGGTGCAAACAACTGGAGTCGTCGCGATTAATCTTTCCACAATTTACAAACACACACACTTATTTCCTCTGGGTCTCTGTCCCATTCCACAAGTTTTATTATCAGTCTTATTCACATATATAGCACTTCCAATAACACATTAACACCACATTTAAACAAACAATATAATAACCATACAAAAAAGATTATAGGACTAGTACCAATATCCTAATACTTTATAATCTGTGAGCCATAAAGACAAGCATGTCGTCTTACCAATGGAGAGATAATATTAGTCAGAGACCCACCTCACCTAAGCCAGAGAGCCAATAATAGTGTGACGATTTGGGGTTGTTTACCTCCTACTTTAAGTTGAATAGATTAACACAAATATATAATATAATACATTTTATTTGCGCATCCTTTATTTTCTTTTCACTTCAAAAAAACTGGCAATAGTGTCGCAAAAATGTGATCAACTTCGGATTGGGGTGGGTCAGGTACGTGAGCGTATGTACTGCGTCTCACTTTTAGACCTCTCTTTCTGGCTTACGTCCTAACGCTTTGAGTGTCTGGTCCCATTTAGGAGCGAGAAAATATAACATAGGCACTGACTATCACTCCACTGACGCCACTGACCTGGTGATTTTTTCCATCAGTATCCTTGAAGAGGGTGGGTGTATATTTCATTCTGAAACAGCGGAGTAAAGAGGGCTTTCCACCCATTGCCAGGTCAAGTGACCCCAGTGGATTGTCATAGTCCTTTCACGTAACCATAATTTCCTTGACTACCATAATTTCATGAGATTACCAGGTATTTTCCTCCAAGCACGCTTTGCAAACCACTGCTAAGACTCCATGATAAGGGGTGATTATTACCCATTCATGTGAAAGGGGTAGAACGTGTTAAACAGTGCTGACACTATTTTCTTCTCGTTCAGCATCCTCCTAAATATATTTTCATATTAAATATATTTTTAGACCCGAAAACATTTTTTGAAGAGGTGTATAAAGAAAAAAGAAAATTATTTGAAGACTACATTCCAAGCATCAGTACAATTAACTGTAAGAAATACTTAGAAGAAAATAATAAGATACATTTTAACAGAACTATGTTTAATAATATTACTGTAATAGGACAAGTTGATAGAAAATTTATTGCTGTTCTGGAAACGAATACAAATTTGTTGTTACTTTTTGATCAGCATGCAGTTCATGAAAGGATTCGATTGGAAGAATTAATCAAAGGTACTTATTGTTGTAGAATATAAGTCGTATGGGCCAGTTTCATTAAGGATTCACCTTCCATCACTTGACAAGTAACGGATATATATATATATATATATATATATATATATATATATATATATATATATATATATATATATATATATATATATATATATATATATATATATATATATATATATATATATATATATATATATATATATATATATATATATATATATATATATATATATATATATATATATATATATATATATATATATATATATATATATATATATATATATATATATATATATATATATATATATATATATATATATATATATATATATATATGTATATATAATATATATATATATATATATATATATATATATATATATATATATATATATATATATATATATATATAATATATATTGTATAGAAGAAAGTTATCTGCAGTTCTATCTGATATTTTACGGAAGGTGATGAAATTGACCCTTAATTATTCACTGTTGTATAGTGCTTTCGTTTGATATGCGAACTAATGGAATGCGGTGCTCAGTGGTGCTCGCAATTATCCAAATATAGGAAATAAAATAAAAAACATTAATGTTAACTCAATTTAATTTATAATATATCAAAAACAAATTGCAAATAGATGCGAACTGCAAGTGTATTTGTTTTTATTTTTTCCGAGGGCACGTTTCATCTGTTGGTATCGCCTGAAAGACATCTATAGGGTAGGGGCGCGCGCATATAGGTATAATTTCGCGGTATAATAGGTATAATGTATTCACGGATGTTTTTTGTTATTTTCTCAGTGGCAGTTGTAGGTGTTCGATGAGTTATTGTGTGACCGTATTAGGTAGGTGTTTACAATGCGACACCGAATGTGTACGTGAAGTGTAAAAAGCGTGCTTGAGTGTTTTTATAATAATTGCGTCTAGTGTTTGTAAAATCATTGGTTATAGTTAATATTTTATGGTGTTATTATAGTATTATAGTATTGATAGAATATAGTGTATGGTGTTTATAGGTTATAGTGGTTTTATACAGAGTAGTGCAATGGAAGAACTCACATTTCACAAGATCTCACATTTAATTCGAAAGTTTTGCACATATATGAACATGACATAATAAGACATCTTTTGAAATCACTTCACCTTGGTTGCGCATGATGATACACCACTGAGCAGCAAAGCCAGTAAATCGCCGGCTTGTTCATGCATGTGTCTTCTAAGTGAGCGAGAAGGGAAATGGGATTTATATGAGTTGAAGAGGGATAGCGACCGATATGGTCGGACTGGAGACCCTAGTTCTATTCATAAGAAATTGTGGCGGTATACAATTTTACACTAAATATTCTTTTGTATTGCATAGTAATGTAACTTACCGCTTCTGCAGCAATTGGTACGGGTTTTCTTTGTAAAATGCACAATTTTGTGCTCTAGTTTGTATATCAAACGAAAACATTATAATTAATGTACCTACCCAGTTTAAATGGTGCCTGTTGAAACACATTATATGGTATCTTGCGTGTACGTAATTAAAATCGTATGGATCAAATTAATGTGTTATACAGCAGTTTTAACAGTTTTTTAGGGTTTCGATATTTACACATCGAATTCATTTTTTCGATGTTAACCTATCGAACATCTACGTTTTTCGTTTTCATCGATGATTAACTTTACTCTATCGTCGGCACGGGCAACACCAAGTACCGTAATGTGGGACGGGTTCGAACGGGTCTGGTGAATTTGAACGCTCCGCTATTATTCCACATTTATGTGAAACGAACCGGTATTTTCAAGTTTCACTGTCTACATGTGGCTTAAAGAACACAGCAAACTATGCTTTGGTGGTAGTAGGACGCTTTTTCACTACTATGTAAAAATTTGGTCCATTTGTAATTGTATACGATATTTCACCCATTTATTTATGCGCTGCAAAGAAACCATTGTAACTTGGATCTATCAAGTTAAATTTACTTGAAAACTTGTATAAATATTCTCTTATATCGCTTGCAGACGTGTGAATGATTTTATCGCAATATAATAAAAAGTGTAATTTAGTCATTTTTACAAAAAAAATCACTCATAGCGGGGCGAATTCGAACATGGTTCGAATCTATAAGATGCAATTATTCTAAATCTTCGTTGGAAAAGGCATTGAAAGCTCTCAAGGATAAAAATATGACGTATAGGCGTGCTTCAGAGGTGTATAATATTCCATAAAATAAAGAAAAATCATCTCTTGCCTCCTGAAGGTCCTACAGCATTCATTGATGCTGCAGAGCTAGTCTATCATTAGAAATTCAAAAGGCGGCAGAGTGGGGATTTCCTCTTACCAGAGCTTGTATCCGGATGTTGGTCAAGCAGTTCCTTGATGCTGAAGAAAAACGATTAAACGATTTAAAATTAACATGCCTGGTATATACTGGTTTTATATATTTTTGAGAGGACACCAGACTCTGATGGAACGTATATATCAGAATATTAAACGTTGTCGAGCTGATCTGAGCATTGACATTATCAATGATTGCTTTGATAATTTGTCAAAAATCGCAACGAAATATGTTAATAGAATATTGGATTCTAGTAACTCGAGCCAGGACCAGGAAAAATGTTGCCGCGATAATAATATATTGTGTATAAGGCTGTATCGTATATGGATTAAAAATGGTCCAGATAATGCCGTTTATAATCGAACCAAAAGTGGCTGGTTCGAAGAAACTGTAGACGAAGACTGGTTCGAGAGAGTAGTGTTGCCGTATTTCCGTAGATACGAGGGCAAACAATTTTTGTCCAGTCACATTTCAATACGAGTAATACAGCTATGTAAAGAAAACCATATGTGGTTTATCCATCTGCCACCAAACGCAACCCATCTATTACAACCTTTAGATATTGTTTTCTTCAGTCCTTTCAAGAAAATATGGCGCAATATATTAACGGAATGGAAAGGAAAATAGGGGCGTTCTTCTGAAATTTGTATTTCTGAAGCGGCTAAAGAGACATTTTCACCATTTGGGACTTAATGCTACCAACAATATTCTTTCCGATTTCAGGGTCTGCGAGACAATTTCCTGTTACAGAAATAGTTTTTTAAAAAAACTTCCAAAACTTACCCATGATCAGCTAGAGGAACAAGGAAAACATTGAAATTGATCGCCGTTGGTCCACGACGTTTTGTCAATTTTATAAAAGAATCAAGGACAGTGGAAAACAAACAGACTGTGAAGCGAAACAAAAAAAAAATTTGCACCTGGAAAAGGAATCACAACACGTGACTTGAATTTAACTTCTACTTCAATGGAACAAAGTGCCTCTGAAGATGAGCCACATATTCTTCAGTCTGATATGGGGGAAGACAACCATGTCGAAGACTCAGATAACATCCTTGATCCAGAGTGTAATGTTGAAAATGTGAATAACAATTTTAGTGCTACGACTTTGTTTTGGTAAGTTTTAAATGCCCTAAAAAAGGGTTTTTTTTATTGGCAAAATCACTGGGGTGTTCGAAGGTCAGCCGGGGCTCCTCTTGATTAATTTTTTGACACAATAAATCCAAGAAGTTTGAATTAATTTTTATTATCTAGAAGTGAAAGATGAGTCCCTAGTCAACCGAAGTGATATAATAGTGATATTACAATAACCAACAGACCGATGGTCATTTAAAAAATTACCAAAAGAATGTGTCATAGAGTAAGTAGTAGTTCCGAATAGAATCAAGTATTATTTTTTGGTCCTATTAAATCAAAAAGTTGTTTTTATATTGTAGTAAAGATAACTATGTTTAAATAAATGTAAGAAAGCTGTTTTTTACTTTGAAGTAAACTATTTTATAGCAAAATGTGTCCCTTTTTTGCCCTCATGGGATCTATTCAATTTTCAACAAGGGTAAAATGTAAACATAAAAGTTAAATGTTACTTTTATTTCTAAACTTTAAATTTAGGCATATGGGGGTCAGAAATCACATTTCCGTGTATTTTAAAGTTGCGTTTGAATTTACCGCACACAATGGGGTGTATTCGAACAACCTTTACCTATAAAAAAATATGTATATACATATTAAATTAATGCTGTAGCTTCGTATAGCTCCACAAAGGGTTAATAATATATATTTAGATTTTAGTGATTTCTTTTGTCAAATACCGACACCATACTTAGGAACACCAAAAATGCGTTCGAATTCGCCCCACATTACGGTACAGTAACATTATTTTTATTGCTCCCTCCTATATGTTTTGATTTCGATGTATCAATTTATGTCAACACCGCAAATTTTAGAAAATTTGCGCATCACTATTTCTTAGGAAAGCGGCATCAGAATAAAGCGGGCACACTTTAACGATTTTGAAATGTCTCACTGAATATAGATAGCCGTCGTTACAGCACCAAACGCATACATGTAAAGCTAGAGCAGACACGTGACGGTGTTCATAGAAGAAAATGAAAAAAATTAACGGAGAACCTGCTCTCGGGGAAACTACATCAATTGTAAATATGTACAATGTTTATTGTGATGTCAAAACCGATTAGTTTAGAATTTGTAAATTACTATAAATTAAAGTAAAAACGTGTATTTAATAAAACAAGTGAACTATTTAATAGAAGTATTAGAAAGGAAAATCATTAAATATCGGTAATCATTAAATTTCATCATCATCATCGTCGTCATTATCATCATCATCTTCAGATCTTGAACCCAAATTAATAATTAACGGTTGTACGTCATCGTAACGTACTTCCGCCCAATGATAACAATGTCTTCTACATATCTAATACAATTGTCCCAAATATCTGGAGCTATTTGATCCAAAGTATTTTGCCACCTCTCTAAAACTTGTTTGTTTCCGTAACCAACTTCACCAATATGCCGATCATAATAATCTTTACAAATGACCCACACTAATTCTATTGGATTGTATTGAGAATGGTAAGGTGGTAATCTCAACACTTGCTGACCATATTTTTTTAGAAGTCCATCTATGGTATATCTCGGGGTCTGTTTGTGTTGGTTATTATTCTTTTACAAGAAAGCCATTCTTTTAGTCTTGTTTTATTCCAGGAAGCAGTAGGAATCGGAATCAGTTTTTCAGAGATCCATTTCTTAAAAGAATTTTGGTCCACTGAATCGTGGTAGTCCGCCGACTTAGGCTTCGTTGAAAAAAGTAATGAAGCATTTTGTATGAATCCACGCCTAGTTCCAGCATGTAGCACAACAAAACGCTTACCATTTCCTGTGTGGCCTGTTTTATAACTTTTTACACTGTTATCTTGCCACGTTCTTTTACATCATCCTTTCGCAAAAATCCATGTTTCGTCAAGGTACACAAATTGCGTCAGATATCCGCTTATAATTTATTATATATATATAATATATTCTCTTACTTGCGATGTGAGGTTACTCACAAAGGAAACGACTGTTATTTTCCTCTGTAAAAGAAAAGCCAATATCCTTTAAAATACGCCGCAGAATCGCATCCCAAACATCTAAGATAGCCTTTTGCTTCACTATTTCATTAACTGCTTGTATGTATGTATGTATATGGGTAGGAGTGTAGTGATTTTTTACTTCAACTACAGCACTTAGACCTCATTAGGCCCTTTGTGTATTCCTCCTTTTTACTTGAGTACTTTTCTTCAAACCATCCTATTTAATACTGGAGTTACCGAGATTTATTACTCTGGACCTCATTACCATTGATTTGGGACCTCGCGTCCGCGGCGGATGTTGAGTGTTCCCAGGTCTCAGTTGGACTACCACAGCCCATCCCCAAGACTGCCTAGGTCACCCATCCAAGTGCCACCAACGCACGCCTTGCTTAACTTCGAAGATCTTATCGGTCAAGTCTCGCGGATAGGCGGTACCCTCATTAACTGCTTTAATTGTAATATTTCTTTCTCTTCTTTGGCATCAGCAACTCTCCGCTGAGCGGAAGATAATGGTAGCATGGGTTCATTATTTTCTTTTTCGCTCTTGGCGTATTCTAGGAGATTTATTATGAATTGTCGGATCGGTTTTTCAATAGTACCGTTAGACATTATGGAATAGCTATTTATGTAACCAGTTGGGAAAAGAACTATTTTGTGTAACGAGCAGATTTCTGCGGAACAACCGCTAGTGAGTTCCGCAAAAGGAGGCTAGTTACACAAAATAGTGTTTCCCAACGTGTTTCGTACAAGATTTTTTCTAATTTTCACCAATTTTATATTTTATGAGAAGAAAACTCTGAAATTTATACGTTTAAAAACAATCCAGTAGGTTGTAACTATGTGACAGCTCGTCACTTTCATAGGGTACTTGTTAGGTCTAAATAACCTACTATGAAATTAACTAGAAAATTATGAAATAGTTATTTAACGAATTAGTGTATTAATGACAGCGATTAATAATCGTTAATTGTCGAAATTATTAATTGCGTTTTATTTAATAAGCGAGTTAGTTACAACATTTTTCCGTCGACTACTTTGAATAAAATGGATAAAACCTCATTTTAAATTTTTATTTAAGAAAACAGTACAAATTCAATTGTTCATTATTACAAAATATCACAAATCTGATTTGTGTTTGTAAATATTTATATTTACGATAGAAATAGTGCAGTTATTAAAGTTGAAGGAATGTACAGATAAATGATCAGTTTTATGATAGTCTGAATTTAAATTTAAATTTATGTCGCTATCTTGGATGATCGTTTCGGCGCTGGTAGAACTAGTATGAGGAGTTTTTGTGATAGTTTCACAGAAGATTTTTTCAGCTATGTCAACTTTATTTTGTACTGAATTTTCAATATATCCTTCTGCAACAGCATTGAATTTTTAACCACCCAGTTGTTTACTGGCTGAAAAGTCAGCACCACTGTCAGAAAGTATGTAGGCAGAAAAACGCCGAAAACAATGCTCAGTGTAGAGATGTGGCTGCTCTAATTTCAAAAAGGTTGGTATAATGGACGGCGATTTGGAAAATGTATTTATGCCAACTGGCTGTGCAGAACATTTATTACTTTTATAAAAAATAAAAAACCGTTTGTGCGGAGTGTGTGTGTTCATTATCTACTACGGTAAATATTCTATTTGTGTATTTTAGATGCCTTAATTGTGACTAGAAATTTGGATCCTAAATCTTGAACATTATCCGTTTCTAATTTCAACAGTTCATCCTTTCTCAATGCGCCAGCTACTCCGAAAATCAATGCAACCTACGAAATAAAATTGTAGGTATTATTATAACATTACCTATCGTTTACGTTTTAACGTGGTTATTTGTTTACCTTTGTCATTAAGAAGATGTTGTTAGGAGCATCACAAATAAATTTTTGCACGTGTTCTTTCCCAAGCACTTTGGACTTCGGCGCATAACCTACTTTTTGCTTCTTGATAAACATAATTAATTTATTAAATTTACTTATGTCGATGTTATCTTTTAAGTATAACGTTGCTTTAAGCATAGAGTATTTAGGCCATAACTTGCAATTAGCCCTTTATCAGAAATATTCGAGAAATATGCCAATATCACCGACTCCGAATAGCGCGTTACTTGCTTTTCGTTGAACCATGATATAAATTCAGCATAAGTTTTTTTATATAGATGTCTGCTCTTTTTTGGCAGTAAACTTAAAGTTTACTTACATTTGAAGTTTCTGCCACTTCTGGCGGGGTTAACATAAAATCTCGATATCCATTTATTCGACGTTTTACAAAACTATATTTCAAAAATATTAAGCGTGACATTGATGACACGGAATCTTGATTTGGAAATTTAAATTTATGCGTATGTTTCACTAAAATCGTTTATTCATAGAAAATCATGCATTAATAGGGGTCACTAATAAACGATATTGTATACATTAATTAATCTCGTAAATACACGGTCGACGAAAAAATATATTAATATGTAGAACTGTCAATGTGACTTTAAATTTTACTTTTAAAATAATAAGTTGTTTTGAAACATTTTTGCTGACACTGTTTCCGAAAAATCTAAGTAAGACATGCGTTAGTGTATGCAGTAGTTGCCAAATTAGTATTGTAGTTGCCGCAGTATGGCCGAAATTGTATTGTACTCTATGAGGCGTCAGCCGTTGATTGCATCAACATACGTCGCCGCGTGCGGATGATTTTCAATAGTCAACCAAGTACCTAAAGTGCTTGTAATTTTCAAATCAACGATATAACATAAATTACACAAATAAATAAAACAAAATAAACAAATAAATGTCGTTATCTAATAGTAGGTACCTACCTAATTACTTATTCTTTTGTTTTTTTTTCAGCATACGCAAATACTAAAGCAGCATATTATACAAGATCTACATTTTTCCTAACCGATAATCAATTATCTTTGATGAAAAAATATGAAGAATATCTTAATTACATAGGATTATCGGTAGAGTTTTTTCTAAATGGCATACATGTATTAGAAATCCCACTATGTATATTCAATAAATTCAAGGATGATGTAAGTCAATTTATTCATTTAAACTCGTCTTTGACAAAGCATAAAATCGTTCAAACACAACACAAATGATTTTTAACTAGAAATTACTAAATATTACTAATAAATAGTAAGACTGCAAGAAGAAGTGAAATGATTAACTATAAAATGCTATAATCTTAATTGTAGATTTTAGAATATGTATAAGGTCTGTAAATTTAAATGTATTTTAATAATAAAATATTCTCTAGATATAATAAGTTATCAATTATTGTTAGTTGTTGAAGAAATGGATCTGGTTTTAACAGCATCAATTTTATTTTTAATTGTCTTGGTATTTATTTTTTTTTTGTTATCGTGTTGTTGGTCGTCGGCCAGTTTTCTCTTAATATGCGTTTTTCTCTTCCCAATGGATTAGGGGTGGATGGTACACTGTTAGAATTGACTGCAATATCTACGTTGTTTTTGTAGATTATACAGGTAGTTCGGTATTGCTCAGTTCTTCTGCAGTGTATATGTATTTTTCTATTACAAGCTTACCATTTCTAATGTATGCTTGTAATCCTTTTTTCCTAGCCTCATTCCTGTGTGAAATCAATATTTTATTATTGGCTCTATCTTCATGGCATGCATTTTAAGAGATGATTATTTTCTTCCTTTAATTTTTTTAGCGTTTTTGAGAACCAATAACTTTTTTTATATGATATAAATTCTATTACAATTGGACTTCTGTTATAAACATCGTTTATATATTTCCTGTGATTTAGATTTCTACTGTATTTCTGAAGAAAAGTAATACAGTGTTCCATAGGTCCTCCTGCAGACTGTCAATTTCGAATATTATTACATTGTTTTTAGGTGCTTTTCTTTGTAATAGGATATTCTCACTTTTTAGCTGTTCATTTTGCGTTTCAAGTTTTTTTATTTTTTTTTTCGTATTTTACTATAACGTTACTTAGTTCTTGTTTAATAGTAACTATTTGTATTTTTAAATTTTCGTTTAATTCCAATACCTTTTCGTTAAAGTTATTATGCATCCATGTACGCCTTTTGAGAGGCTCAAAAGGCGATGTCACTCATTATTTGTTTTGTGTTCTATAATTTGTTTCAGTTTGTATTTTAAAAACTTATTTTACTGCTCTACTTCTGAAGCACGGTTAAGCAATTAAGTATATGCGACTGTCTAATTTTTTTTTAATAAGGACACAAAAACCTCTACACCCAGGGGCCGATCGGAGTGACTAACAATTACACAGACAAAGAATGGCACGGAAGGGAAAAGATGAGGTACATACATAGGAAATTAAAATTCACAGTAATATTTGTCTAATTTTTACATGTAGAGACACTTTTCAAAACCCTTTGCTAAAGTCAAAGGGTCTTACTTTTCACAACCAGGTTGATAAGATATTGAACTAAAATGTTTCTGGATGGTTGAATATAAATGCAAATATATGTAAAATGAGTGCATATATTGCATAAGGTGAGTCTATCTATGATGTATGTCGCCATATTGGAGTTAGAGTGACGTAATTTTATTATCGTATTCTTCTCAGCAAACCCTTTCCTTTGATACCCATATAATGGAAGTGCATAATAAATAACTAGTCCGAAATCATGGGCGGTCCGCCATATTGGATTTACAATGAGGTTACTTAGCTAAACATGCATTGTCATCCAAACTAAACGCGTATGCAAAATTTCAGCTCAATCGTTTGAGGATAACTGCTTTAAAATTCAGTTGCAAGATTTGATCCGAACAAACATACATATCTACCTATATACATACATAGCAAGTTAAATAAAAGCTTGTTTAACGCATCAGAATCTCTTCTTACGAACATTTTAGGTGGTACTGAAAAAAATATGAGCGATTGAATCCTGAAAATGTCTATTTTCGTACGGGCCTCCTCCGCAAACTGATGTTGTTTTCCTCCATAGCCAAGTAACGTAGGTTACAAATTTTTGTTTTACTGATGTACTATTGGATGTCGATCGAGTATATCATTTTTAATGTAGAGGGCAGTTCAGCAATTCTGAAGTCCATATGGGCTTCAGAATTTACTTGTAGAGAAGCGGGCTTGAGGTCCACGTTTCTTCATCACATGTGTTTTACAGTTTGGCATCTAGGATCATACCTAGATACTTTGCTTCGTTGACATGTGGGATAGTTTGCTGATTGACAATCACTGGTGTATAGTCATATTTCTTATTGGTGAAATTGACCTGAACCGATTTCGTCCCATTTAGTTTGAAGCGCCATTTCTTTGTCCAAGTGGTGACATTTTTAACTGCTGTTTGAAGTTTGTTTGTGGCTGACTGTATGTCTTGGTCAGTAGCGAGCAGAGTAGTGTCGTCGGCGAATGTGGACGTAACTACTCCGTCGCTTTGTAGGATATCGTTGGTGTACAGCAGGTAGAGAACAGGTCCTAGGACACTGCCCTCATGTACTTCAGCATAAATTTTCTTGAGGTCAGAATATTCTTCTCCATATTTAACTCTGAAATGACGGCCAGTGATGTATAAACGAAGAATTTGGCTCATTTCTCGTGGCAAATATTTTTCTAGCTTATATTCCAGGCTCCGATGCCACACTCGGTTGAATGCTTGGGCCATCTAGGAACATCGTTGCGCAGATCTTTTTCTCTTCTAGTACTATCTCAATTACATCGGTGATTCAATGCACTTGATCCAGACGGAATAAGTCTCTTTTCCTGAATGATTGGTTTGAGTCTCTTATAATCGGCAATAAGGAATTTATTTTAATATGAAAATTTCGATTATGTATGTAAAAACTTAAATGTTATTATTGCAATGTTATTTATTCCCACTATGAATGATAATACATAGTTTTTCTAGTTTTTCTGTTAAATACTGTTTTCTGTTTTTCCATTTTAGGTGAATCAAACATCACTAAATAAAATAATTCAATTGCTAATCAATGAGATCATTGAATTACTACAAGCTACAAGAGGGGCATGCATTAGACAACTTCCCAATATAATTCAAAGTGTTATAGATTTGGAGGCATGTCGAGGTAATGTATTAAATTAAGTTTTTTTCTAATAAACAAAAAATAATGTTGGGACTGGTTATGGGAAGGAGAGAATGATAACTGAATTTTCCTTCGCTTTTTCAACCACATTAATATAAATGTAAGATTAATGGCTATCCAGAAGTAAGATCGTTGTATCGTCGTATGACATATTACTAAATAAATTACCATCATTTGAGTTAAACACTCGTCAGCTCGATAGCTCTAATAATGAAAAAAGTAGTCCGGAAAGTACGAAAATAAAAATATTTACTCACGTCATGCAAGATCACCCAAACACACACACAACCAATAATAATCAGTCCGCATCAGCATAGGTTCAAAATCAAACGTGCGGGTCAATAAGGCATCGAGGGGCATGATGGTTGCCGCTCAATTTTAAATATTTTACTGATGGACTCCGTCATTTCAAGAATATACTGGATATTAATTCTGAATTTACATAGAAATAGGTTGTTTATGTATTTAATAAACACTAAAAATTAAAATTACTCGGATATGAGAATATATATAAAATGTAATGTAAAAAGAATATACTGCATATGAATTCTAAATTTGCAAAGAACTATATTGTTTACGAATTTAATAAACACAAAAAATAAAAATTATTCGCTGAATTACAGAACAAATATTTTTTTACATTGAAAAATAAGTTGATATCAAGTATGCCTGTATAATTTTAGCTTTTGCTGTGAAAGTAAAATAGCTCCAATATTCACAAAATAAGAAAATTACGGAGTTATTTCTGTATTGGAGTGTTAATAAGTATAAATGGAAACATTAATATGACAAAAAAAATATTACAGCAAATAATAAAATAGGTACATTTTACTGTTTTTTTTGGGAGACGTAGAATTAGCACGTTAATTGCAAGTGGCCTCCCTGAATCTCCTTGGAACTGCTACTGAGTGATCTACAAATTAAAATTAGAAAATCAATGTAAATATATTTATCCACTCCGATTGAAAAATATGTCCATTATTACTACAAAAACTGTGAAGTAATTATGCTCATTACTGCAGTAATGTGCACTATAACTGTGAAGTAATGATGCACATTATTCCACGGTTTGTATCACTTAACGATTTTTTAAGCCAATCAGAACACTTACATATTTTAACGTTGCTAGCATTTTTCCTCGCTAAGTGCATTTTATTTATATTGCGGCAACCAAACCAACTATATACACTACCTAAAATAATTTAAAGATGCGTATTTTTGACAAATACGATTCTTTTACAATTACAAATTGACTTGTTATCAACCGACTTCAAAAAAGGAGGAGGTTTTCAATTCGACTGTAGGTTTTTTTTGTTTGTTCTTTACCTCAGAACTCCGTCATTTATAAAATAAATTCATATTGGAAAAGGGGTTTTTTATTCTTTTCAAGAGTGTCCCATTTTAGTTTTACTGGCATTGAACCTTGGATTCCGAAAATATACCGGGGAAGTCACCAGATATACCAGAAGAAATGGCGAATGCGCCGGTCACAGCCAGAATTTATAGGTTTAAATTAACTGAAAAAATATATATGACTAAGATACTTACCCGTTATGTATCTAGACGACGTATATACGGAAACGAATAATTATTTAGAAGTTTTTTATACTCTAATTTACTCTCCATACCTACCATTCTCATAGTGACAGTGACATTTTTATGGGACATTAGTTTTGACAGAGAATTTACATTCATAGAAAACGACTACCTAGGCTACTATTTATAATAGTTCTCCCTGAACATATTGATATATATATATATATATATATATATATATATATATATATATATATATATATATATATATATATATATATATGTATATATATATATATATATATATATATATATATATATATATATATATATATATATATATATATATATATAAATATATATATATATATATATATATATATATATATATATATATATATATATATATATATATATATATATATATATATATATATATATATATATATATATATATATATATATATTTATATATATATATATATATATATATATATATATATATATATATATATATATATATATATATATATATATATATATATATATATATATATATATATATATATATATATATATATTGTAATAATAAGTTATATTTACATATTTTGAAATGATAATAAGTTATGTTTTTATTTTTATATTTGAAATAATAAGTTATGTATTAAAATTTTATGTTATTTTGATAATTTTGATTTTTTATTTTAATTTTTGTTTACCCAAGTATACCTACCTACCATTGGGCATCATTTGAAATATTTATTCTCCCAGAAGTCGGTTCATTAAGGAAGCTAGCAGAAATTACAGATCCACAACAAGACAATACAGATACAATTTATCCAAATTTAACATAATTTTGTTCACAATCTTTTATCAAATTTTTATAAATTGTTTGTGATCAGAGAAATATATTTATACCTCTACATTATATGCAATCAAATTATACATATTTGTGTATAAATTTAAATATTTGCTTGTATTATTACTATGTACCTACCTACTAAAAATTGTCCATAATTTAAATATAAAATTCTATGTTACACATCGCTCCATCTATCGATTCGTAGCTAAATCTCCAACCTTTAATATGTCTCTCTGATGTCTGGGTATATGAACAATAGAAAGCGGCATTACTCCAGCAAGCATTTTGCTCAATATAATTTACTCACGGGCTAGTCAAGAAAAGATCAAATTAAAAAACTCATTACCGATTTAGGGAAACAGCAACAAATGTTCCATTCACAAAAATCAAATCTAGACAGTGTTAAAGCTAGTTTTATAATTAGTTCCAAAATAGCGAAAACATCGAAGTCATCTGAGGGACAGTTTGTTAAAGAGTCCCTAGTAGATGTTGCAGAATTTTTGTGCCCAGAAGAGAAGAACTAGTTTGAGAAAGTGAGCTTATCGCGACGTACTGTTGTTCGATGTATAGATATGATGGCTAGTGATATCAAAAAAACATTGACCGATAGATTGGCTGATTTTCAAGCATTATAGATTGCTTTGGATGAGAGTACATGAGATTTCTTTACGGTCGCTACAAGGCACCACTACTAGAAAAGACATTTTTACAGAGGTGCAAAGTACTTTTGAGCAATATAGTTTGCAATGGTGTAAATTAGTTGGGAGTGTGCACATATGGTGCGCATTCAACGGTCGGTTCACAAAAAGCTTTTATCGGAATTCTGAACGAAAGAGCAACCGCTATGAATGAGAATCTGATTTAATAATTCTGCATTGCATTATTCACCAACAAAACTTGTGCTCTAAGTCCATTCTACTGAAGAATGTTATGGATGTGGTAGTAAATACCATTAATTTCATTAGATCCCGCGGTCTTAACCATCATTTTTGGATGAACTCTACAGAACACGATGATGTGACATATTATTGCAAAGTAAGGTGGCTAAGCAAAGGTAAAATGCTAAAAAATATTTATGAGCTTAGAAAAAAAATACCTGATTTTATGGAAATGAAAGAGAAAACATTGCCGGAAATTTGTGTTCCAACTTGGCTTTGTGACTTGTGGCATTCCTGGTAGACATCACAGGACACTTGAACGACCTGAACTTGAAGCTTCAAAAACAAGGGCAATTGGTAAATCAGCTGTTCAGTCATCTTAAAGCTTTTCAAAACAAAATTCGTTTGTGGGAAACACAAGTGAGAAGTAAAAACTGTTTCTGCACTGCTGATAGCACTCAATATTTTTGCAAATCCTTGTAAGTGTAATGTAGAAGATGCTCCACTTCACCTACAAATGGAATTGATGGAGCTTCAAGAAGACTTCATATTTGAAGTCTAAATTTGATGATGTGGAACTAAGCGAATTTTACAGAACATACCTTTCCGAAGAAAAGTATCCACACCTGAGGGTTTTCGCACGAAAACTAAGTTGCACATTCGGAAGCACGTATAAATATATACGTATAAGTGAGCAGTTTTTTTCAATCATGAAAATTATTAAAAATAACCATCGTACTCGGCTTACATATATTAATTTAGAAAATACTTAAACAATTTACGCCTGTGTACCACTGATGTTGACCCCAATATTGATCATCTTGTTTCTCAGCTTCAAACTCAGGTATCTCATTAATTTTCATTTGATTTTTCTATCTTTTTTTAATAATGTGGTTTTTATATGTTTGATTATGCTATTATAATTAATAAATAAAAAAATGTGTGAATATCTGTGGCGTTTTTATTCACTACTACCTACTTATTTTTTGTCTACGTCCCGCGACCTGATTAAGTCCCGAAATTATGCCCCCAGCTAAGCAAAGTTTGTCCATACTTGCTATAAATCATGATATGGGTAATGTACATCACTTCATATTTTCCTGTTTTAAATACGTATTTATGTAAAACGTAAGATTTAATGTTTTACACCACTTGTTTTATAATTTGTGAATTGTTGTTATTGTTGTTGTTTTTTGCATTTTTACTGTGACATGTGTATTTATAGTTTGTTTTTTTAAGCAATATATTTGTATATTTTATTACGCCAATAATTATTTGTAATTTTGCTCTAATAAACTATAAAAAAAAATATGTACTATATGTAGGTATATGTAAATAAGATATATAATATGTAATATATGTTCTGTAAACTTTAGTAGGTATAATAAAAATGGAAAATAAAAATGTTTCCCCTTGATTTTTAACCAGGGCCCGAGCCCACAACTCCTCTCCGTTCCGCATAGTAAAAACTTTGAAGTCCCTTAGCTATCCTCATAATAATCACCTCTATAAAGTTAGCACTACCACATGCGAGATGAAAGGTGGCATAATGTGATTAATTTGTCGCTTTTTTGTCGTGCAAAAAAAAATTTTGTCGCGATATAAATTTTTTTTAAAACCAATGGTAATCGGACAAATGTCGCATCTGGTGCATAATTTGTCGCTTTTTTGTTGTGATTTTGTCGTGCAAAAAAAATTTTTGTCGCAAATTGTTTTTTCCTTAAATCGAAGATAGTGCTAATTTGGTATCAAGTTAGCACTACCAACCATCTTCTGATATTCTGATGAAAGTCTCGTCTCGCGCATAATTTGTCGTTTATTTGTCGTGATTTTGTCGTGCAAAAAAAAATTTGTCGCGAAATTATTTTTTTTTAAACCAATGGTAGTGCTAACTTGATATTAAGTTAGCACTACCACCTCTGGAAAACGGTCTTCCTATGATCGGACAAATGTCGCATCTGGTGCATAATTTGTCGCTTTTTTGTCGTGATTTTGTCATGCAAAAAACATTTTTGTCGCGTAATTATTTTTCCATAAATCGATGAGTGTGCTAACTTGATATCAAGTTAGCACTACCACCTCTGGAAAACGGTCTTCTAATGATCGGACAAATATCGCATCTGGTGCATAATTTGTCGCTTTTTTGTCGTGATTTTGTCGTACAAAGAAAAATTTTGTCGCGGAATTATTTTTCCATAAATCGATGATAGTGATATCAAGTTGCACTACCAACCATCTTCTTATATTCTGATAAAAATCTCGTCTCGCGCATAATTTGTCGTGTTTTTGTCGTGATTTTGTCGTGTAAAAATAAAATATGTCGCGAAATTTTTTTTTATAAACTCAATGGTAGTGCTAACTTGATATCAAGTTGCACTACCATTAATCTTGCTATATTCGACCAGAAGTCTCGTCTCGCCCATAGCTTGTCGTTTTTTTGTCGTGATTTCGTCGTGCAAAAAAAACGTCGCGATTTTTTTTATAAACCTAATGGTAATCCTTACTTAATATCAAAGTATCAGTACCACCTGTTGAAAACGGTCTTCCAATGCTCGGACAAATGTTGCATCTGCTGCATAATTTGTCGCTTTTTTGTCGTGATTTTTTCGTGCGAAAATATAATTTGTCACGAAATTTTTTTATTTAAATAGTAGTGCTGAGTTGTTATCAAGTTGCGCTTCCACCCATCTTGCTATATTCGGAAGATAGTCCCGTCTCGTGCATAATTTGTCGCTTTTTTATCGTGATTTTGTCGTGCGAAAAAAAAATTGTCGCGAAATTTAAAAAAAAAATCAATGGTAGCGCTAACTTGATATCAAGTTAGCACTATCACACATTGATAAGTGTCTTCTAATGTTCGGAAGAAAATCTCGTATCGCGCATTATTTGTCGCTTGTTTGTCGTGATTTCTTACCATAAACTTTTCTCATACTCTTTTTTTTGAAAATTTTTTTTTGCACGGGAAAATCACGACAAATAAACGACAAATTATGCGCGAGACGAGACTCTCATCAGAATATCAGAAGATGGTTGGTAGTGCTAACTTGATACCAAATTAGCACTATCATCGATTTAAGGAAAAAAACAATTTGCGACAAATATTTTTTTTGCTCGACAAAATCACGACAAAAAAGCGACAAATTATGCACCAGATGCGACATTTGTCCGATTATTGGAAGACCGTTTTCCAGAGGTGGTAGTGCTAACTTAATATCAAGTTAGCACTACCATGGGTTTAAAAAAAATAATATCGTCGACAAAAAAAATTTCGTTTTCCCCCTCTCCTAATTATCCCACCACCCCCAGCGCCTGCAGCCTCGTATTTTCTTCATAATAGCTCTTCCATAAAAAAATAAGCCTCCAACTTCAGTCCTACTCGATGAAAAACCAATTTGATTTTTCCTATTTTCGCAACTTTGAATCGCGATATCTCACTAATTATCTAATTTCGCTCAGCTTTAAATCAGCGTGTGTGTTTTGTTGTACTCTTTATTTATTATTCTTTTATTACTTATATTTTTTTGTAAAGTCAAAAGCCGCCGATATATGCATTAAAACAGATTTTCCCATGCTTTTAATTGATCGTTCCTCCCTCCCGCCTTGATCCCTTCTGCACAAACCATGGCAAAATGATTTTGAAAAATGAAGGACCCGATTTGATAGATTGGGGAAAAATGTTTAAATTTGAGTCTGTTTTCGACCCATATTTCTCTCCAGATCCACTCCACTACATTTTCTTCTGCTTATAGTATAGCTGCTAACGTTATATGCGATTCATGATTATCCATGAGGGGTTAAATTTTGTTTTCTTTGTTGCACCTTGTATGTTTTACAATATGCTACAAAATTTCATTCAATAAATAGATCTCCCGTCAGCCACCCATTGTCAAATGATGCACTTAAAGCTGGAACGTTCTCCAAATAATCGTCTATGTTTCTAACTCTTGGGAATAATGGGTGGAAGTGCATTTCATGTAGCACTATTGACTGCTACACAGGTAACTAGTTCTTCTCTCTCAGCCGAGGCTACAAGAACAATTTGTTTTTCCCTTTCGGAGCACAATCCTTGGTGGCCTTAGGATTGTGGTTATCCCAGTTTCATCTAAATTAAAGATTCGATCAGGAGCAAACTGATACTTACCTCTCTAAAACGCTTTTGTAGTTGGTAAAAAATTCTTCCACTTTGACTTTACTTAGACTTACCTCTCTAGCTAAAATTATGCTTTATGACTTTCTTAATGCTGAGGTTCAAATCCTTCTCATGAAACTATACCGCCAGTCCATGCCTGGTTTCATCTTTCACTTCCAGTTTTGAGGATAATTGCAATTTAGCAGCATCTTTGAGTAATCATATACTAGAATTTTGATTTGTTGGTATGTCGAATCACGTCGTTGGTATGTCGAAATTTTTTTTATGTACATGAAGTTAGCAGGTCAACTTTTGCAAATCGATCTCACTATGGCATAAACATTTGCCGTTTTTTAGCCGTTAATTAATCGTGAAAGAAAAAAATTTGCCGCTCTTCAATTTTTTTTATATCGGGTGCCCTGTTAACTTCATATGAACTTCATATGAGCAGGTCACATATATAAAAAATTAATTTAAAAAAATTTAAGTTTTTTGCCGCTGGCGAATGGTTATAAGGAAAATGTTGTATTCTTCGTTTTATAAATGGAAAATGTATTTATTCGAATATCGATTTCCGAATATAAATCAAATTCCCTAATAATAATAAACCAAGTCGAATGGCAAAATTGCATGCAGAAAACGAGTTAAAAAAAATTTCAACCGAAAAACTCGGTTGCCCCGCTGTGATAAAGTGATTTTAATGTTTTTTGTCTATTACTATTAATAAAGAAATAACGACAAAATCGCACTCTTCACGATTAAATTAAACAAGCCGAACGGCAAGTTCCCAAAATCTTAGCCAAAAGACGAGTCAAAAAATGAACTTTCCAAGCGAAAAACTTGGTTGCCCCGCTGAGATTCAGTGCTTTTGAGGTTTTTTGTTTATTACTATCGATAAACAATTAACAGCAAAATCGCTCTCTTCACCATTAAATCAACCAAGTCGAACGGCAAAATCGCAGCCAGAAATCGAATCTAAAAAAAATTTTCCAACCCGAAAACTCGGTTGCCCTGCTGAGATTCCGTGATTTCGAGGTTTTTTGTTTATTACTATCAGTAAACAATTAACGACAAAATCGCACTCTTTACGATTAAATGAAGCAAGGGGAGCGGCAAAATTTGAGCCAAAAAACGAGTCGACAAAGAATTTTACAAGCCGGAAAATCGGTTGCCCTGCTGAGATTCCGTGTTTTCGAGGTTTTTTGTCCATTATTATAAATAAATAATTAACGACAAAATCGCACTCTTCACTATTAAATCAATCGTGATTTCGAGGTTTTTTTATGTATTATTTATTATCAATAAATAATAAATTTTAACAAAATAATAAATCTACTAAATCTAAATCTTTTATTTCTTGGCGTAAATCAGTAAATCTGGTTGCACTTTACAATAATCTTTTAATACAATTGATTTGCTGCTAAGGTCGTCGTATCGCACCCAGTTGGTTTGCCTTTTTACTATGGCTGTATAGTGACCAATTGTTGAAGTCGATCTTCGAAATTTTCTTTCGACTCGTTTTTTCGGCTCAGATTTCACCGGTCGCCTTGTTGCATTTAATCGTGAAGAGTGCGATTTTGTCGTTAACTTTTTACTGATAGTAATAAACAAAAAACCTCAAAATCATGGACTCTCAGCAGGGCAACCGATTTTTTCACTTGGAAAATCCACTTTTTTCTTTTTTTTTGGTTTTTTTTACTCGTTTTTTGGCTCAGATTTTGCCGTTCGTCTTGTTTCATTTAATAGTGAAGAGAACGATTTTGCCGTTATTTGTTTATTGATAGTAATAAACAAAAAACCTCGAAATCTAGGGCACTCAGCGGGTCAACCGAGTTTCTCGCTGGGAAAAGTCTTTTTTCGACTAGTTTTTGGCTCTGATACGATTTACAACGAGAATACGATTTTCTCGTTAATTATTTATGATAATAATAAACAAACAACCTCGAAATCACGGGATCTCAGCAGGGCAACCGAGTTTTCTGCTTGGAAAATTTTTTTCTACTGGTTTTTTGGCTCTGATTTTGCCGTTCGCCTTGTTTCATTTTATCGTGAAGAGTGCGATTTTGTCGTTAATTTTTTACTGATAGTAATAAACAAAAAACCTCGAGATCCGGGAATCTCAGCAGGGCAATTGAGTTTTCTGCTTAGAAATTTTTTTTTGACTCGTTTCTTGGCTCAGATTTTGCCGTTCGCCCTGTTTCATTTAATGGTGAAGAGATCGATTTTGCCGTTAATTGTTTATCGATAGTAATAAACAAAAAACTTCAAAAACACTGAATCTCAACGGGGCAGCCGAGTTTTTCGCTTGGAAAACTCGTTTTTTGACTCGTCTTTTAGCTGAGATCTTGCCGTTTGGCTTTTTTGATTTAATCGTGAAGAGTGAGATTTTGTCGTTATTTGTTTATTAATAGTAATAGACAAAAAACATCAAAATCACTTTATCTCAGCGGGGCAACCGAGTTTTTCGGTTGAAATTTTTTTTAACTCGTTTTCTGCATGCAATTTTGCTATTCGACTTGGTTTATTAATATTAGGGAATTTGATTTATATTCGGAAATCGATATTCGAATAAATAAATTTTCCGTTTATAAAACGAAGCCTACAACATTTTCCTTATAACCATTCGCCAGCGGCAAAAAAACGGTAAATTTTAAGCTAACTTAAATTTTTTTAAATTAATTTTGCTAACACTGACATGCTGACATGTGACATGCTAACTTCATATGAAGTTAGCACCCGATATAAAAAAAATTAAAGAGCGGCAAATTTTGTTCTTTCACGATTGATTAACGGCTAAAAAACGGCAAATGTTTATGCCATAGCGGGATCGATTTGCCTTGAAAAGTTGACCTGCTAACTTCGTGTACATCATTTTTTTATATACATAATCAGCATATGATCTTGCGACATTGAAAACACTTGTATTTTGGCATATTTACCTAAAGAAAATTTAAAAAATAACATCGAAATAGATTATGTCATAATTTTAGTATATAACAATTAAAATAGTTTTGAATTTGTACTTACCACCTCTTTCTTATCGCGTATCCATATTCTATGCTAGTGTATCCAAATAATATACACCAGAAATTAAGTCATTTTTACAGACGGTCAAAGACTGTCGTTTAAGACGTTAAGACTATAATATGTGGGCAGCCAATGCTGTTATTTAGGATTTTTCTACTTCTAGGAGCCATCAAGTTTGGAGATAATTTGGAAATAAAAGATTGTATAAAACTGTTGGAGGAACTGGCTAACTGTAATTTACCCTTTCAATGTGCTCATGGGAGACCAACATTAACACCTTTGTTGATGTTAAGTAGTTCAGTTACAAATGTAAGTACCTATTTCTTACAACGTTGTATAATTACGTGTGTATTTTTGTTTTTAGGCATCAGAAAAAATAAAGTACAACAATTTATTTGTAATATAAACCATGTTTTTGTATTCTTAATAAAAATTATATTTTTTGAATTAAAAACTAATAATTAAAACTAGGAAGACTTTTTATTTTTTATTAATAATCGCAAATAATATAATACAAACTTGAAATAGTTGATATTGATGGACAGGAGCAACACATATAAAATAAAATGTTTTGAATCAGAGAAAAAATATTATGCTGCCTCCGGTTCCCATATACTTTGTGAAATTCGGAAAGCGCATAATTTTGAATAAAAATATGTGTCGCACCCCAGGCTAAACCCTCAGGTTTCGGGGATATTTACCATTTTAAGAAAAAAATGACAGATGGAAAGGTTTGGAAGGAGCTTTATAACTTTCTACATATGGTATATCTAAATTTAATTTTTGGCATAGCATAAGAACATAGATTGTCTCAGTTCTGCAATTAAAATAGAATCGAAAATAATATACCAAGTGTTACATTTTCCATGCCACATTTAGCAAATTTCAAGCGGCGAAATCTTTTTTTTCCCTTTCACTTTTTTTTCAAATTGAACACCCGTAGTTTTTGATGCCCAGTTATGAACATGTAACATTAAATTATCTTTCTTCTGGTATAGCCAGCCACTGCAGAGGCCAAAGTTATCAAATTTTGAGATATTTGCAATTTTCTTTCCAGCGAATTTACCAGAATTTTGCTTAAAAATTACATATAAAACTAGCCTTGTACTTAAAGAATTAACCGGAAAATTCTAAATTATTTATTTTTGTTAATTATTTTTGCCAAAAAAGTTGCAATCATATGTTTAATATAGGTACTTCATAGAGGATATCGAATAACACACGAGTATAGTATAATTGGCACAAAGAAGACTTTGACAAATTTAAACAACAAACATGTAAAAGTGTCACTATGAGCTATGAGGTGTTAATGATGGCAAATTATAGTATAAATGATTAATTAAATAAATCGTACATCATCCTGATTAGCCTCAATAAAGGCGAAAGACCTTGTACAACTTCTAGATGATTCGTTTCGATGTGTATGGTCCAGATATGCAACCGGTAAGTGTTTGTCGTTTGACTATTTGTCTATGTAGGTATTTGATTTCTGATCTCTATATCTATTATCACTTTAGTAATGGGTCTAAATATGAAATAAAGGAAATTTGCAGTGCGTGAAGAAATTAAAATACGTACGAAATAAAAATACGAGTACGTTATACTTGGATATTTTTTGGATTTTTAAGCATTGTTAGGAAACTTTCATACCTACGGACGTCGTTCTGTGCTGAAATTAAAACTAATTACATTCGCTACAACATCTTCCCCTATGACTTTACCCGTAAATTTTTCCTCGATTTCGGGGACGAAAATTGACCAATTCTTAAAATTTCACTTTTTTGGAAAAATTGACAATTTTTGGAAGGTTGTATCTTGGTAACTATTACACCTACAGAGCTGGTTCGGGTCTGAAATTTTAACAAATTTAATCTACTTTCGGGTTTTTTCTAGTGCTATGAAGTTAGGGCAGGTCTTTCGAAGCTGCAAACTCGGATTGTCACTACTGGTAGTGGTCCTAACAACAAAATAAAAAATCAGAACTAGATGTTAGTTTGCGATTTTAGCGATTTCTACTGTACTATTTGACAGGCCTATAGAGTTTTATGGGAATTCGTAACATAAAGTCAAAACTTGTTACTTGCTCGGGGGTTTTTGGGGTCTAATCCAGTCGAATTAGAAATAATAAAATCTTTTGCTTCCAGTGCAGTTTTTTTGTGGAAGTTGTTGAAGAGGACCTTATAAGCAAGCACAGAAAACTACACCCAGCTACACCATGTACGTTATCTATTTTTAGGGGTTGAAAATTTGGAATTTTACTTGCTAATGCTAATATTTCTCTCTATTGTCCGAGGGGCTCTTTACCAAGTTACACTATTTGAAAATTCATCCCTTCTTTACATAATACATATATCACACATTTGCCGTTGAGCAAACGGTTTTAGCTGTACGGAAAGGTAGTGTGGTCTGATTTTTTCATCGAAACCCTGCGGTTTCCATGATAAAGGGTGTTGAAATTTTGAAAACCCCCCGTTTTTAAAATTAGTGAACCTCATTTTTTTTCGCTATTTTTTTATGTATGCATGACACTAATATAAGGAAATCTACGTTGGTTTCATTTTTATATATTCATTGATTTAGGAGCTGGATAGAAAAATATGCCAAAAATGGCTATTTTGGTATTACATTGAAAGAATAAAGAACCAGTAGATATAATTCTTGTAAATGTTTTTGCTTATCTAAAAAGACCACATTGCGCATAGGAAATATGTTTTTGCATTTAAATCGGATCAACACTTATTGTGTAATAACAATTTTTATCATGTGTTCTCCAGTATCCTTCCTCAAAACATTTTTTCACTGCCTTCTGGTTCATAGTCTGGCAATATACACGTGACCAGAGAACAATAGTGTGTAAAAGTGTCTCTTGTTATAATGCGATAGTACGTACAGTTTTCGAGATAAACGCACTTCTTTGCAATAAATGCTTCAAGTCATGCTTCACACTATTCATCGATTGACAAATAAATGCTCACTGCTGACTATGAAAAAATACAATACGGGTCGCTTCCTACCTTTTCTGTTTAGGAGGGACTTTGCTGATGAAAAAATGAAGGGGCTTTGATTGAAAAGAGGCTTATCACCTCCCTATTTAGTGGTTAATGGAGAAACCATGTAATTAAAAACGCGCCAATCACTCTATCTCACGAGAAAATGTGGTGCGGAAATATGGATACTAATAAAAATATAGATACTATAAATACTTTAAATATGGCAATTACGTAGACATCTATTTTTATAGTTAAAAGCGGCTACGCCGCTCTATTCATCTGCGTGAAGTGAAGTATATCTCTATTCAACTTATTGAAATGACGCGCCGTCTGTGTTTAGTGAATGGAGTAGCAAATGTTCCCCTCTCTTACATAGACGGATCCATGGGTTATACGCGTTATTAGTAGGTAGGTACCTACTTACACAATAAATATGACTGTATTTCAATTGAAAGTATATTTATTTTATTTTTCCGTTTTAAAGTTTATTTTTCTCGACTACTTAGCTGTTTTGTACATATTTATTTTTGTTTCTTGTGGGAAATATGGCTACTGGCGAACCACCCACTAAAAAATGGTAAGGCACTGAAAGCAATACTTCATGAGTGGTGTGGAAACTTTCATTCAATATCAGCTGTGGTGTTGAAAATATTCATAGAAAAATCTTCTACTTTCACCCCCTAAAAAAAAAAATTTCTACGCCAATGAAAAACATTGTGTAGGTCAGGGTTGCCGGTCGTTCAACTACACATACATATTGTACGCCGTATATATGTGGTCTCATATTTAATGAATGTATAACTTTCAGTAAATTCTTTATTATGGTGAAGGCGCCAACGTTAGACATTTTTTTAATATCCTGGTTTTTAAAGTGCAAAGTTTCAGTTTAATCTACCGTTTTGCAGTGGGTGAAAATTTCTTTCAAAGATTCCTGTTACGGTGAAGCTAATGTAAGCGTGTTAAGAATGGATAATTCTGTTCACAATATAATCTGTTCTTTATTGGAAACAAAAAATGAATAATGACAGGGGTTATTACATGTTGTATATTTACAATTTGAAAAATTAAACATTATGGGTCAATATTAACTTTTTTGTGAAGCTTTTTCTTTAATTGCTACAATTCCCGCAACAAGTACCTCGGTGGAGAGATATTTTTCGTGTTTAAAGCGCATTCGAACGTACAGCAGAAATTCAATGAAAAATTAACGATTATCGCCTCTGGCACTGATTTCAATTGAAAAAGAGTTGTTCAGAAGCAGGCTGTGGTATATATTTCAGAAACCTGCGATTACAATGCAAGTGGACTATGGATAAAAATGCCAGTGTAGTACAAACAGAACTCGCAGGTATAACCATCGCCGAAGGAGAGATTGCTCGCATAGAAATAACGGGCAAAACAATCAAAATCTGCGCAGATAGTAGACAAGCACTACTGGCCCTGAAAAATTATAAAATAACTAAAGGGTCAACATAGAAATGCCACCAAGCACTTGTGAAAGCCTGTCAGATGAGTAACATCTCCCTATGTTGGGTCAAAGGACACACAATTCTGGTAAACGTTCTTGCTTATCTAAAAACACCATATTGCGCGTAGAAAATATGTTTTTGCATTTAAATTGGAGCAACACTTATTGTGAAATAACGATTTATGTAATGTGTTCTCCAGTATCCTTTCTCAGAAAAAAAAAATGCAGCCTTCTGGTTGATAGTAGTAGTATATTAGATCCGATGGAGGGGTACGCGGGGGTCGAGCTTAGTTGCTCATATTTTTTTCTTGTTCGACATCATCGAAAACGGGGGATGGCGCGGGTTTCTCCCTTCATCAGGAGAAAATGACTTTTAAACCCGGTCGGGGGGTGGTTCTTGGCCGTTCAGAGGGTGAGGTCAAGTCGGGGATGATGGACAGCATCGACATCGTTTCCGACGTGATAGAAAACGGGGGTTGATGCGGGTTTCTTCTTTGATCACGGGTTTCTTCTTTGATCACGTACTATAGGGCAGAGAGCAATATACACGTGAACAGGGAACAATGGGGGTGTAAAAAGGGTCTCTTGTTAAAATGCGATAGTATGTACCGTTTTCGAGATAAACGCACTTGTGTGCAAGAAATGCTTCAAATCACACTTTTCATCGACTGACTAATAAATACTCACTGCGGACTAAAAAATTACACTACGTGTCGCTTCCTACCTTTTCTGTTTAGGAGGGACTTTGCTGATGAAAAAATGAAGTGGCTCTGATGGAATAGGTGCTTTTCACCTCCCTATTTATTGGTTAATGTAGAAACCAATAAATAGAAACCATGTAAATAAAAACGCGCCAATCACTCTATCTCACGAGAAAATGTGTTGGGAAAATGAATGGATTTGTAAAAACTGACTTCCTGACTCTTCTTCTCTGAAAATAGCTCTTCCACATAAAAAATGAGCCTCCCTCTCGACTCCTCGATGAAAAACCAATTTGATTTTTTCCATTTTCGCAGTACCTATTCGCTATATCTCGCGAACCAATTATCCGATTTCGCTCAGGTAAATGAGTGTGTTATTTTGTCGTAGGTCTTAATTTTTCATTTTTTTTGTAAAGGCGGCGATATATTCATTAAAAACGATTTTCCCATGCTATTAATTGATCGTCCCCTTGACCCCGTCTGCACAAACCATGCCAAAATGATGGGAGGAGCCGATTTGATAGATTGGGGAAACATTTTTTAAATTTGAGTCGTCTGTTTTCGACCTATATTTCTCTTCAGATCCACTCCACTATGTGTGGTCCCAGATTTAATGAATATATAACTTTCAGTAAATTCTATATTATGGCGAATGCGCCAACATTAATGTTTTAATATCCTGGTTTTTTATAATCCTGGTGAGGACATTAGGACAAAGTTGTTAAATTATTGTATTGTCGTCGACCATTCATAAGTGTGCAGAGTTTCACTTTATTCTGACGTTATAAAGTGGGTGAAAATTTCATTCAAAGGATAACTATTTTTCACTGGATAACTATCGGCCTATTCGTATTGTGGCAATTTTTTTAAAAATACTTGAAATTCCGTTAACTAAAAAAATTACTTTCATACTTGGAAGAT
Organism: Tetropium fuscum; assembly: GCA_964058915.1. NCBI lineage: Eukaryota > Metazoa > Arthropoda > Insecta > Coleoptera > Cerambycidae > Tetropium > Tetropium fuscum. The sequence continues at coordinate 84,115 of CAXKVY010000301.1, forward strand.
AAGTTGATCCTATTTCCTATGCAGTTTGGCTTTAGAAAGAGCTTTTCTACGAAAAGAGATCTTCTTACTCTACTGGACGATGTTCTTGACGGTCTTGAGAGTAATATTGTTTCTCAGACTACGTTTTGTGATTTAACTAAAGCCTGACTGTTAATATTGACATACTGCTGTTAAAAATGGAATAATATATGGAATATTAAATGGAAATAGTAATATATAATAAATTTGCACATTTCTCAGTACCTACAGACGAATTTATTTCTCCTATCGGTACTACTGTTCTCTGGCTGTCTCTCTGATTTGAAATGTACTGCATTGTATTAATAAAGCATTCTACTTATTTTAGATTAGTTTAGATATACAAATTTATTCATATTTAATCACATTTTAATATACTACCTTATACCGAACATCTAACATTACGCCTACATTGGATTGTCAAATTATTGTATTGTCGTCGGTCATTCATAAGTGTGCAGAGTTTTATTCTGACGTTTTATTCTGACGTTATAAAGTGGGTGAAAATTTCGTTCAAAGATTCCCGTTACGGCGAAGTTAATATAAGCGTGTTAAAAATGGATAATTCTGTTCACGATATAATTTATTCTTTATTGGAAACTCTATTTTCCAGATTTACAGACACAGACTTAAAGGAAATTATAATAAAACGCCACACCACCTCTCAATGTGTTAAATTATATTTTTCCCTGGTAGATTCAGCAAAATTTAAAGAATACCGTAAAGAGTTTCCACACGATTTAGTTACAAATTTAACACTTTTATAAAAAAATCATAATCAAAAAATAGATTAATGACTTATTTTATATTGAAAAATTAAACATTATGGGTCAATATTATTTTTTTCTGAATAATAAATTTCAAGAAATAGTTGGGAGGCTTCGAAGCTTTTGCTTTAATTGCTGCAATTCCGCAACAATTGCTACAAGTACCTCGGTTGAGAGACATATTGTGGTGTTTAAATTGCAAAGCGCATTAAAACGTATAGCAGAATTTCAATGAAAAATTAACGATTATCGTCCCTTGCACTGATTTCAATTGAAAAATGGTTGCTGAGCTCCCTTCAGGAATAAGATGACCTTACAGAGAATATAATAAATACATTTTCATTGATTAAAGATAGGAGTATTAATTTACATTATAAAAAATTACTACAGCGCAATTTTCATTGTCAATCATGGTGTGGTTTAGGAAGGGTAATAGGGGAGGAGGAGGCTTACACGGTGCGCTATGCTATATTACGAACCAAACTAAATTTTACGCCAACCTAATAATCTTTTTAAGTCCTATATAAGCCTCAAGTCTGTTGGCATACTATCAAACGCGAGCTGTGGCCGCTGCCGCCGCCGCGCCGCATGTGGACTGAGGCTGTCAAAATGTAACCCCTTTTACAGTCATGTGCTTTGATAAACCTTACACCATACAAACTAATGGCGAAGATGAGACCGCTGTTGAAGGAGTAAACTATGTATTCACAGACCGATCGAAGAAGAAGGAAGGAGCAGGCTGTGGTATAAAGTCCAGAAATCTGCGATTCCAATGCAGGTGGACTATGGATAAAAGTGCCAGTGTAGTATAAACAGAACTCGCAGGTATAACCATAGCCGCAGGAGAAATTGCTCGCAGGGAAATAACGGGCCAGACAATCAGAATATGCGCAGATAGTAGACAATCACTACTGGCCTTGAAAAATTATAAAATGACTAAAGGGTCAACATCGCAAGTGCTTGGTGACAGCACTTGCGAGAGCCTGTCAGATGAGTAACATCTCCTTATGTTGGGTTAAAGGACACTCACAATGTAACGGCAATAAAGAAACTGAAAAACTGGCCAAGAAGGCCGCCAGCCTGAGAATCTTTGAGTCTGACCCTTCAAGTACACTTTTTACAATTGAGAGCGAAACTCCAAATAATCAAGGACCTATAAGAACAACACCTATCAGAAATACAAGAAGTTATTGGATGAAACAAGCTGTTAGCTGGACAGAAATCTCCTGAGATATTCCAGCGGAGCGAGGAATTATCTGACAATATCCAGGGAAAACCTACGATTTGCAATAGGGATCCTAACCGGACATTGCCGGATGAGGAAGCACCTCTATAATATGAGACAAAGTGACACCCATCTGCAGAGGAGTTGAACAAGAAGATGAACCGGTCGAACATGTACTTTGTGAGTGTCCCACCGTGTCACCGACCAGATAATCCATATTGGGAAAACGTTGGCCTTCTATGGCCAATTTGAGGGCAACGCAACCATTAGGCTGGTCGATGACCTAGGGAGACATTTCACTCACAGAGGAAGTACAAGGAAGTGCAGCGGAATCTTTGATCCGCACTCCGAACAGATTATAGATACAGATACAGAAGTTCTATGTATAATAAACATATAATAAACGGTTTTTTTATTTTGCAACTCGAATAAAAAAATTACAAATCCACATAATTAATATAATAACCACACAGCCACATATTATTGTGGCTGTGTAAAAAGCATTTCTTAAAGAAAAATATTCAGCAGAACGGTTAAAAACTTATTTTCGTTTTATACGAATTGAACATTTCATTTTAACCTTGAAAAACTTAAAATTTTCGCCCGCGGCTAATTTCATAATATGAAATTAGGATATAAATAGGATATACTATATCCTATTTGTACCCTTTGGCACACGCCTACCCATACCCTTACCCCAAAAATATTTAATTTTTGAAAATAACCCGGCGATGAGTTCCACAATATTTATATTTATAATGTTTATAAAGTTCCACAATATTTACAATTTTCCAATACGCGCCCGTAGTCGCTAATTCGTTCTCTCTCGCACTTCCAGTGAGGAGAACAGCTCGCTAGACACGGCGTTATAAAAATGGCTCTAACAATTTTATTTTTGTACGCGACCATGTGTTATGGGAGGAAATATGTTGGTATTGCTTCAATTCTGCCAAACGTGGTAAAAAAATTAAATCCATATCGTGAAAAAAAAAGTTAACCACCAAGGCGCTTCCTACATTAAAAAAAACAAAACTGCCTTAACAAAAATCTATTATAAAAAAATGCACTAAAAGTAAAAAATAATTACGTTATTCTACTACTATTATAACTTAGAATACAATCAATTTATTACTACTACTACTTCGTTATACGCAGTGGAGTGCCCAGAAATTTCTCTGGGGGCGGCGGGTTTCGTGTATGGGTGGGGGGGGGGAGGGGGGAGAAAAAAATTTAAGATCGGTAATTAAAAAATATAATAAGAATTCAAAGAAAAATCTATTCTTAAAAAGAAATAAAACTGATTTTAAAAAACCTACAATCCAAAATCAAGTCTTCGTTTTTTGGATTTGGCCAAGTCATAAATTACTTCGCCAATACTAACAGGAACTTCTCTGTGAATGTTAAGAAGTGCTAAACCATTTAACCTATCTTGCCCTGTTGTGTTTCTTAGATAAGTTTTTAACCTTCTTAAAGTTGAAAATGTCCTTTCATTAGAAGCTGTCGTCACAGGAATTGTAATAAAAAAGTAAGGGTAATTTTAGGTTTATTACTGTGGTGATTCCTAGTCTTAAATTATTGTAATTAAGTTATAAAATTCAACAAATGGTATCGGTAAATATTTAACAGATTTTGGATAGCATGTATATACGGTATACTCTGTGCCTTGGGGGGGGTTGAACCCCCGAAACCCCCCGTGGGCACGCCACTGGTTATACGTTTGTAAACCTTGACTGGTTTACTGGACTTGGATTGTCATAAACCTACGAATATCTCAACCAGTAAACATTTTTTCTATTCGATTTTCAGTTCCCCGGTATATCTTCGGAATCTAAGGTCCAATGCAAATAAAACGGGACCCCTTTGAAGATCCCCCTTTCCAACAAAAAAATAATTTTTAAAATTGATTTATAAATGACGGACATCTGAGGTAACAAACAAAAAAAAATACAAGCGAATTGAGAACCCCCTTTTTTGATGTCGGTTATAAATTACATGCTCGTTTCACATCTATTAGTACATCAGTGAAACAAACATTAGTAACCTACATTGTTCTATCTTCGTCTCCACGAAACTTACAAAGGTCAATTAGAAGGAGATACGAAAGATTAGAATCTACTAATATAACAACAAAGGGCGCCACTGGCGTTACGCTACGCCAGAGAGGAGAGCAATGAGACAGAAGCAGGTGAAGTAGGTTCGAGAATCTTGTGGATATGTAGAATGTTCCCAGGCAAGTACAATGCAATAACACTCACCTCTGTCAGCTCTTTAGCTCACCAAAACTTACAGGATCCACTCACTTTATTTACTGACCTAAACTCCAACACATAGGTACAGCAATTCTATTAAACGGCAGTCAGGTTCTCACTAGTCCAAGACTTAGTTAAATAGCTCTTAGACATTCAAAGAGAATACAATAAAAATAAACCAAATATAGTTAATTAACTGAAAGGAACTGCAACTCAGCTGACATGAGAAAGTCAATGATTATTTTCTTCTGATATTTTTTTGACAACTATCAAAGTCTGACAAATTAATATAAAAAAAAATGAACAACCATGAACAAGGCGAGTGCACCTCTCGCAAATCAGCTAATGCCGATTAGAGCCTAACGTCCAAAGCCAAAATATAACTGAATGCAAACGAACCAATTATGTTGCATGAATAGGATGTCGAAATATATAATATGTAATACAAATACATAATACAACAACATTACTTGGCTATGGAGAAAATCACATCAGTTTGCGGATGAGGCGGAGGAGGAGGTACAAAAATAGACATTTTCAAGATTTATTCGCTCATTTTTTTTTCAGTACCACTCAAAATTTTCATGCAAAGTGATTTTGATACTTTAAACATTTCTGAACAAGACGGTTTTGATCCAATATCTTTCTAATTCGAAAATATTTTTTACTGAGCTAAGGCGTTCTATCCGCTCCACGAAAGTGTGCTCTGTTTTATTATACCATTCACCACGTGTCGGATATCGGGTTGAAATAAATACTTTCTCGGCATATAGCCGAGAAAGTATATATATAGCCGCTAGGCAATTCGATTACATAACTGAATTAATAAGCGTTTGACGCCAGGAAACAACGTAAAGAATTAAAAAGTAGTTAAATGTACGGTAACAAAGGCGATAAAGTAAATTGGGGACCTTGGTGAACTTTTGGGATCTTGATCAGAGTGGAAACTGGAAACAAAACATGTGACGGCTCGCAAGTTTTCGGTACGTGTCGATCCTGCAGCTATTGGCCGGGCGAATCTGAAATGCCAGTAGTGGCAATTCAGCCGCGTCCGCGGGGGTGTTAACGCGTAGGAAATCCCCAGCTACCTAATTTAATCTCACGTGTAAATATTACTATTCGCCTTGTCCTCGTCTGAATAGGGGTTCTCTGGTGATGTGCAAAAGTATATGCCTAAGTGTCTTGTAACTAATTTATTTTTTACGCAACACGGACAAAAGATATGACACAGCTGGGTTCTACCTTAAACATCAGAGACATTATTAAATACCCTGTGATGATAATTTTGCAAGTGATTGTTAGTTGTTGTGTTATCTCTTTTGGAGCTTACGCCAAATTCGAGAATCAACCTGGTAGGTGATTATCTATTACTAACCTGACTATTTCCTGGTATTATTTATTATAAGTATACTGCAAATTATTATTGGGAAAATGTGGGGAAAACTGCTGAAATGCAGCAAACACTTATTATTGGCGGCGAAGCTTTTAGGCTAGCGATGCACCCCTAAAATGATGAATAAAGAAGTCGTGCAACCTCCTAAATAAAGTTGCCGGATTGAAACCAATTGGAATCGATTAGTTACGTTTTAGGGAACAAGAAAACCTAAATAACATTTTATTTGTTTATAACAATGGAATTGTAAAGTAAAAAAAATATAAAAAAATCATTTGAAAATACATTTTATAAGTTAATTGGACTCATAAGGAAAATAAGACACTTATTGTCTCTTGCAACGTTTTCGAAAAATGCACTGTTTTTGAGTTATAGGCGATATAATATCTGTTATTAGTTGGGTGAATCGCATATGAATTTTGCTTTAAATATTATTAGAAATGATAAATCAGTCAGTCAGTCAGTTCAGAAACATGGGCTTAATTTCTTATTAATCAAATAGTGAAAAAATCGCGAAAAATTGTTTTTCCTTTTCGCTCATATAACCCGGAAGGTATTCGTTTTACAAAAATTTCGAGGAGGAACAAAAGTTTTGGAATGAAACTTTACACATAATAGAGCATATAATAATTATATATAGCACATAATAGATACACATAACAGTTGCTAATCAAAAATATTATTATTGCAAATATAACAAAAAACACTAAAAAAATGGGAAAACCGAGTTTTATACCGATTTATTTTCAAATATGTACTTATTTTATATGTAGCAACTCTATATTTGGCCAAATATAACCTCTAAGTGTGGTAACCCATCACACCAAGAATCGGTCGTATAGTTTTTGTACAATATTGTTACAATTCAGATTTTAGAAAAAAAAATTTGTTTGCAAATTTAACTGGAGCCTCTAGATACTTGAAAAGTTTTTCACATAATAAAGGGCACTCAAACTTTCAAATGCATTTTGATAAATTGCAATCTCTTAACTAGGGGAGCCCTCGTGATTTTTTAATAAATCTTTAATTTTTTCGCTTTATAAATAATTTAAATAACTACTACAGAATTTTTAAGGATTTTTTTTCGAATAAATCATCTGAAGCACCTTCCCAATAAATAAAATACAAGTGTTCAAAATCAAAGTTCACGTCTCCCATACTAAGTCTCAATGGCGTATCAGTGGGTTCGCAACTTGCACGAAGACCTTCCCTCTCTTTTTAACAATACAAGGATTCGTTTTTCAGATGTATATGATTTTATGCATGATTCGTGATCTTCTAATGACTTGTATTTACGAAACGCATGCCGATTTTGATTCTAGATTTAGAACTAGATTTGATACTTTTTTTAAAGTCATCTTCTTTAATAGTACCAGATGGATGTGATGATATAGGCTATTGATTATGTCATATAGAAAGGAACTAAGACATTCACGGGTTTTTATTGTAGGAATCGATCAATGGGTTATAAATGAAGAAAAAACTGCAGAGTGCTATTAACTTAGAGGGTGGAAATTGAAGATAAGGGTGAAAAAACACCCCTTTTGTTTTTTTCAATATACCTCGTAAACAAAGCAAAATTTCGATATATCTCTTATGAAACTTTTTCTAGAGGATTCGCTAGAAATTTCCCATCGGAATAGCATTTTCTGAATATTAAAAAAAAAATTAAATGCCTAAACATTCGGAAATTTCGACTTTTTATTTTTTTTTACTTTTCCACCTGTATAGGCTTAGATAGGTATAGATATTGCTTCAGATAAAAAAAAATATATTCAATTTCCTTTAAAATGGTGGGAGGAACCATTTTTTTGAATGAAAATTGACCATTATGGCCATTATGGCCGAGATATGGCCATTTGAACCTGGCTTTTTTTGCATTGTACGAATATTGTTTTCGTTCGCATTTTCTTGTAACAATTTTTGGTTTACTCAATTAAAAAAGTTTTCTTACGTTTATTATTTAGTAATACATGACAATTACAATAAATGTTTGGTTTAATTATCAATATGAGGAAATATACTAAATCAGATTTGTATGATTTTTTTACACCACTTGAAGATGCTCCTATCGGTAATATTCACCATGTTGTTGATGGTGGGTATTTAGTACATAAAATCGTATAAAACAGTAATGAAACTTTTGTAGACATAAGTACAAAATTAATTTGTCTAAAAAACTAGCAAAACCAGACAGCTTTCTATCAAACGAAAGCAATAAACAGAACTTCATTGCATATTTGATTAAAAAATTGACGGAAGTAGAAATTGATGCAGTGCAAGCAGATGAGGACCCAGATTTTCTTATTGTCGAATGCGCAAAAGAGAATGCATCACTGTTAAAAAATGCTGTTATTGTTGGACAAGCTATGGACCTTCTCAATATTTTATCTCTATTGCAAAATGATAATGTATATTTTTGGAAACCACACATCGGAAAAGTAGCGGCAAAATTGTTTGATAAAAATAGCTTTAATTTTCCTCAGTTGCAGAAGTATCTAGGATTTATTCACGCCTACAGTGGTTGTGATACTACTTTCTTCAACATTGGCAATTTTTTTTTTATGAATTTTGTAACTAAAAACAGTGTACGACTTCAACCATACATGGAAATATTCTTACGTGACAATGCAACTGAACAAGATATTATTACCTGTGCATCGGAATACATTACAGCTTGCTTGTATGGGGCAAAGACGAACTGAGTCTGAGCAACTGCCGATTTCTGAAGTTTTGTAAGCTGTCTAAAAATGTCAACACGTGATGCCACCACATAGCATGGCTTCAGGACTTATCGTCAAATGCAGCAGTGGAAAATAAATATCTTGGACTCTCTGAGTGGGGGTTGGAAAAGGTCTAAGAACGAGTTAATTGCGATTCGCACAACGGCACCACCAGCGCCAGAGACTTTTCTTAAAAAAGTTGCTTGTGGTTGCACTACAGGTTGCCATGGTAACTGTGGTTGCAGAAAAATGAATATTACTTATAAATTTTTTTAATTTTTTTAAATTTTTTTAAGAATGTGTAAAGATTAATTGTGACAATATACAAGAAGCTGATATTGCAGAAGACGACGTTACTAAAGATATAGATGATGATATCGATATGCAGTTTGACAATATTATTGTTGAAATGTAGTAGCACCATTGTTCCAAACATTAATTTATTGTAATTGTCATGTATTACTAAATAATAAACGTAAAAAAACTTTTTTAATTGAGTAAAACAATAATTTTTTCATTAAAATGCGAACGAAAACAATATTCGTACAAGGGGGATGAAATGCAAAAAAATCAAGTTCAAATGGCCATATCTCGGTCAATTTTCATTCAAAAAAATTGTTCCGCTCCCCATTTTAAAGGAACAATTTTTGGTCTACTTTTTTTTAAGCCTATCTAAGTCCCAAAAAAAGATACAGGCGACAAAGCAAAAAAAATAAAAAAATCGAAATTTTTGTTTCGAAAAGTTTGTTTCGACTATTTCGGCATGAAAAAATATCACTCCACGGTTTTTTCTTCATTTATAACCAGTTGATGGATTCCTGCAATAAAAACCCGTGAACGTCTTAGTTCCTTAGTGCCCTGCTTTCTAAGACACAATCAATATTAATTAATTCTAATATTAGCCTAATATTAATTCTGCACATACGGCCAAATCTTGTCCAGCCATGTTATTATTCGATTAAAAAAATATTTACTTTCAATTATGAGCTAAAATATATTTAATAATATTATTTGCAGTTATTTTTAAATAGTATTTTTTGGGAATAAACATATTTCTGCATAGATTTTTTTTTTGCTAAACAAACCCATAAATTTAAATAGGTATTTTATGCCAATATATAGATATATTCCAGCTTACATTAATTACGGTAACAAATATTTTTTTAGGATTGTTTTGTATAGTAAAACGAGGAGCATAAAACTAAGTTTGCGACCTCGAAAGCCCTCGAAAGGAGAACTTTTGGTAGGCGAAAAACCTTGAACATTTTTGAACTTTTTTCAACAAACACAGGGGTCAAAATTACAAACTGGTTAATAAATACTCTCACAAACAATTATCTGAAATTTATTATATTTTAGAAGAAAATACATATTATTGTTTACATAGTCCAAGCAAATGAGGAACCAAAATTGTGTACAATTCGTGCACTTTTAATTAATTTTGCTGTTGCTGTAAGTTGTTACTCCGGATTTCCCCTTCATGAGAAACAACTTTCTCTTCGTCAGAAGTCTAAAAAGAATAAATAACAAAGAATTATAAAATAATTACTTATACCTGTAAATAGGTATACCTTAAATATAAGCTGTATTTCATATAAAATTTCTTGAGATCTACTTGACTACTTGATCGGTAGTTGAACCCGATTCTTCATTCTCAGATTGTCCAGGAGTCCAATATACCTAGAAAATACAGTGCAGCAACGCAAATTATTTAATTACGTCCAATTTTATATTAATATAGTAGGTAAGTATTAATATGTAAGTTCAGTCGTTTTTAATTTACAATTTTCATACAAGATATGTGCTAATCACATTTTTTCACAATCATGAAAAGGTAAATACATTGGTATAGCTAAGAGGTTCATATTATTACTTCAAACTTACTGAGGATTCTATAAATTCTGTTGATATATCCTGTGGTTGCTCCATTTGAGTTTTCTTAAAAATAATGATAATAATAATATTAACAAAAGAATTAGATAAAATGTAAAAGGTAAAAATTAATATAAAATCTAATTTGTATAAGGAAAAATGCAAAATTATTATTCAACTAAATTAAACCATTAAAATAAAAAATACAATAAATTGAATAAGGTAATATAAATACAGATACCTATCTACTCTACAATTACTTTCAAATGTATTCAAATGTTATGGGCATTCAAAAATTTTATGGGCCGATTCATTTAAAATAAAGCTTTTCTAAAATACATTTAATTTATCTTTAAAAAATATAATAAATATGACTTTTCTTTGATTCTTCAAGAAACGCTTAAACTGGATCTGGAACCTTTGATGCAATAATAACACTCGAAGTAGTTTCCACAAACACCAAAATACTTTTGCTTTGCTCAACGCGCGTTTCGCCAACCAAGTTGTCATCATCCGAAGACGATTAAAACTACCACTAAACCAGTTTTAGATGATGCCAACTTGGTTGGCGAAACGTGCGTCGAGCAAAGTAAATGTGTTTTGATGTTTGTGGAAACTACTTCGAGTATTACAAAACACTTAGTTTATTCTTAAAAAATAATAAATATGATTCTACCAATAATTTGTGATCAATATTTCATAATAATTATTGACATAACTAACATAAGAATTCCAGTTTACAAAAGAATATTTATTGAAAAAAACTGCCAATTTAGTCTAGTAAATTTCGGCGGAACCATTTTTACGTGTATTTGCGCGGGGTCCTTTCAACAAAAACTAAATCATTATGTAGGTACGGTTGTTATCATTTCAGATAATTCATATTTTTTTTGTTGGTAACGAATATTATTATGTCATCGTTTTTGGTTAACAGGAATTTGTGTCATGGCGTTAGTATGCGGACTAATTGCTATATTAAATAAATTAGGTGTGTTGGCTTAATTGTTGGTAGTAAATAGAAATTACACAGTTTAGCGTAATTTAAAGTTTAATATTGTCGCGTCTAATAAGTCCGTCATAAACCATAGGACCCTGAAAATTTTAAATATCAAATTTAATACTTTCATTGTATCGAAATTCTGGAAAAAATGAATTTCTGGACAATAATCATTTTATTGTAATATATGTTTGATCCATTTTAGATTCAACACGAACGATTTATCATAAGATATTTCGTCATGATAATATTTTGAAGCAATTTCTAGATTTAAAAAAGTTTTAGTGCTACCAGTCCATAACGTCTATAAGTCTCTACAGCCTATAAAGTCTATATCTATAAGTAATTTAAAATATGGATTCGACATTTGATTATATCCTAACTCGTTTTTATTTGTAGACATATGATATTCTAATATATTCCCAGGGCCCAGGATCATGGGTCTGCTGAAAATTTTCTTGTTGGAATTCTAAGTATGAATATTTATATGCTCTTTCAGCGTCATATCGCCTGTTCATGTAAATATCTTATTCCATATTCTCTAAATTACATTTGGAGTTATTAGTCATTCTTGAGATAGAGCGCCAAGCGTAGGAAGCGCTTAGACTTAGTACACTGAGGGAAATCCACAGAGTAGAAAGTTTTCCTGCGATAATCTGTATTACCATAGTTACCTAATAGCCTAAGAGTTAGTGACAAAAAACGGCAAGAGTTTTGTAATGGCGCATATTTCAATATGAGATAGTATGGGTGTACATGAGTCAGTACCTACTCGCAAGACCAGGTAGTGGAACACCAGGCAGTGGCACGCTTTGAAATATGTTGAATAATGACATGCACTACAAGAGTTTCGTAATAGTTTGAAATTGTGTTAAACTTGAATATAGTATAAAAGAAACGTGAGATAGTGGTCAGACCCCATAGCAGTGGAACGCGGCCAGTCAGCACGTCGCATAAGGTTGTCGTCATAATCATTCGGTACAAGAGTTGTGTAAGGGCTAAAACATTTTTTTGCTTAATTGTTGTAGTTTATGATTGAGGAAAAAACTATCAGACCTCAATTCAATGGAACAGACACAGTCAGCAGTCCCTCGAAGTGCAGATATAAAGCGCGCGCGAGTTAGGTTCCTCGCTCAGCGAAAAGGCTTTTTAAAAACAATTTTTTACAAGTCACAAAGATGAATTAAATTTATTAAAAGCAAGTTGCTCTTACAAACGTATAAATCTAACTGAATAAAGTTTAACACAATGGGTACTGCTTCGCTGATATCTTGGATATCAGGTTACGTAGATTGTGGCGTTCCTAGCACTTCTTATCTGCCGTGGTCAACTAGACAGCTGATGTAACTCCTCCAGCCCTTGAGAGAACTATGGGGGTTGATCCAGAGTTCGACAGTTCGATATTGAATCCCTTGGGGTTGCCTTCTTCCTTGATTCCACTTGGATTGGTTGACGTCATTTTTGAAATGTAGCATCGATATAACATGTAACAGATGATGATGAATATAAAAACATATAATAAAATTGTATAAAAGCTAATTTTGTGAAAATGTATTGGTACATTATCGATGCTATTTAACACTGACTTTTGTTCATTTAAAGCACTATGAACATTTTTTAAGTCATCTAGATTTATAGTTTCTAGTTTTAATGGATGTGTATCAAAAGTTTCACTATTTATAAAGTCTGATGAAATTTGTATGTTTGGCAATGTTATTGGTTTAAAGTTTGGTTGTGAGTTTTGCAGAGTTTTTATTATGTTGCCTTGTATGAGAACTTCACATTGATTACTTAGTTCAATCACATAACTACCATTTAATGGGACATTGTCTTTGTTGTTACCGCACTTTTGTTGGGCTACGACTATTTGGGGTGTCACAATTAGCCACTTATTATCTTCTATTTTTTTGACCTTGGTGTTCTTAAGTTCTACTGGGGTGTATTTGCAGTTTGTTGTATTTTTTGAATATTTGGGTAGCTGAATTTCACATGGTATATATTCTTGGATTTTCATAATAGTCTCTTGGCAAAGGTATTCTTCCGGCATGACCTCTTGACATTTGACATCGGAGAATTTGTAGGCTTGCTCATTAAGGATCAGGTATTTCGAGTGAGGTATTATTATTTGAAATGAATTTGCTATTGGAATAGGTAAGGAGTATAAGTGGTAATAATTATAATTTTCGGCTTCAACAATTGGAATTTGTAAGATGAATATTACTTGATTTAGTTTACTATAGCTTTTAATTTCCATGATACTTTCAAATAACAAAATATTCTCTAAAATAGGGTCGTAAGGTAACTTGTTCTTTTCCAGATGTTTGCTAATAATTGAGACTTCGGTAAGTAAGTCTATTGGTTCTATTATTGAATTATGGAACGTATTTAATTTTGAAAATGTAATTGCCACCTCAAGTCTTTCAAATATATCATATATTATTTGGAAAGTGGTAATAATTTGTGATAGCAAGGCATGAAGTAAGAAATAATTATATATTTCTAATTTTTCTAATTGGGTGTCTCGAATTACTCGTTCAATTTGTAATATAAGTGATTTCAATATTAGTTGATTATGAGCAAGTTGTTCCGTGCTTTGTTCAAACTTTTTAATAGATGTTTGAAGTAATGTAATTTGATCTTTCATTAGGGATTTCATTTTAATTTGGTTATCAGATAGAGCTATAGATTGGTATAGATTGAGCTATAGAGCTCAGATTGCTATAGATTGGTCATATCGCTCTGCGTCACTTTGATCGAGATTGCCTGTGATAGCTTTTACTATGGAACCAAGTCCATCTATTAATCCTCTTTTAGTTCTTTTTGCAAATAATGGATTTAATTGTTTAATTTGGTTTAGTATTTTATTTTCCAATGTATCTACGAGATGATATGAGTTATAGTATTCTTTTTCGTAATGTGTATTATGAGTAGAATTATCGATTGCCTTTCTTATGTGTGCGTATGAATTTTGAAGGGTATTAAATTCTTTGATAATTTTGGTGATATCGTATATTTGTATAAAAGTCCAGTGATCGACTTTATTTTGGACGTTACCTATCTTAAGGGGTAATAAGCCAGGGTTGCCATTTAGGTTGTGGTATTGGGGATATCCTGTTGCTGTGGTAAGACTGACAAGGGTTCTGCAACAACAGAAGGTCTTTTTAGTTCCTTAATGTGTATCACTTCGGTTTTTGTAAAGGTTCGCGATGCATAAGCAATTGGTTTGTCATTGGGTAATTCACCTTGTGAAAGGACTGCACCTAATGCTACGTTACTAGCATCTGTTGTTAAAATAAAAGGTCGTTTAAAGTCAGGATACTGTAGAATTGGGTCATTAGTTAATATGTCTTTGCAGGTGTGAAAGCATTCTATAAATTCTTTGTCATGAATAATTTTTGAATTTTTCTTCAATCATTTAGTCATGGGTTTTGTAATTTTGGCAAAGTCGCGAATGAAACGTCTGTAATAGCCTAATAGTCCTAGGAAACTTTTTATGTCTTTTTGTGTTTTCGGAATGGGGAATTTCTTTATTGCGACAATTTTGTCGGGATTGGGTTTTACTCCATTTGAAGTTATTACGTGACCCAAATATTGCACAGATTTTTGTAAAAATTCGGACTTGTCAAGTTGAATTTTAAAGTTACGCTTTCTAAGTCTATCGAAAACAAATTTTAAACGATCAGTATGTTCCTGAAGGGATGTACTGAATATGATAATGTCGTCGAGGTATACTAGACATGTTTCGTTCTGTAAACCTCTCAAAACATTGTCCATGACACGTTGAAACGTGGCCGGGGCATTCTTAAGCCCAAACGGCATTCGTTTAAACTCATAATGACCGCCTTCTGTCGAAAATGCAGTTTTTTGTACATCATTCGGGTCTACCTCAATTTGGTGAAAACCGCTAGCCAAATCGAGCGTTGAAAAATAGTTTGCTTTACCTAACTTATCTAGGATGTCAGTTATATTGGGCAATGGGTACTTGTCATCGATAGTTTTCTCATTTAGTTTACGATAATCTATTACAAGGCGCCATTTTTTCTTGCCGGAGGCGTCAAGCTTTTTTGGCACAATCCATATAGGACTATACCATGGGGACGTGCTATGTTGGATAATACCTTGCTTTAACATTTTATCAATTTGTGTTCTTACTTCAGTTTTATGAATTTCTGGGTATCTGTATGATTTAGTGAAAATAGGTGATTCGTCTTTTAGGTTAATTTTGTGGGTTATTTCGCTTGTAAAGCTAAGCGGGATATTTTCGCAGTAGAAAATATCTTTATAGTCAAAACATAATTTTCGAATAGCGTCTTTTTCTTCTTTATTACAATGATCTATTCTGATATTTTTTAAATTTTGCTTTAAAAGAATTTCTTGTTCTTGATCAAAAGGTATATCTACTTCCATCTTGTCTATAAAGTTTGTTTCAAGTAAATTTAGAGATTCGATATCGACAGGTTCATTAAATTTAAGTTCTATAGGGTGTTCGTTTATATTGGTTATTGTAGTTAGCGCAAAATTGTTTTCTATGTTAACTAAAGCCTTTGGCATTTCAACACCGTTACTAAATTTTATATAATTAAGTATCCCTATACCATGTTGTTGATTTACTGGTATTTTGGTAACTTTCTCGACTCTAGGTGGTATAATAATGCTATAATTTAATTTGGTGTTATTATTCATATTATTTGTTTTGCGTAAATTTTCGTCGGGTTCAAATATTATTGGTATTATTGCATTTGGAGTTTTTAGTTGTCTAATATTTACATTTATATTCGCATTTAATTGTTTTAATAGATCTACACCAATAAGTCCGTCGTATTTTTGGCTGAATTTGAATAAGTAGAATTTATGTGTTTCTTTAACATTAAAAATTTTAAAAACTGGTATTGACATTACTTCATTATGATAGCTAATATTATGAGCTGTCTGGATATTAAAGTTTTCTTCATAAATAAATTTTCGGTAAAACTTATATGCTAATTCGGGGTCTATTAAACTTTTGGTGCTACCGGTGTCTATCAAAAAGTTAGCGTTTAATTGGGGAATAAAGATATATGGCAAATTGGCTTTGGAAAAATTTAGTTGTATTACGTTTGGTTGTTCATAGTCGGGTTCGTCGGAAAATTTACAGTTTCTGGATTTTGTGACTCATTTTGATTTTGTTCGATTACCGTATAATCGATTTCTGGTTCGTTATAATTATTAAATTGGTTTTCATAGGGATATTCGTTTGAATATGATTGTTCTGGATTTTCTATAGGGTTGTCAAAATATTGAAAGTTGGATGCATTTGGTAAATATTCTGAATTGTCGTAATATTGATTTTCTGCATAATTAATTTGTGCCTCGAAGGGGTTTTCGTATTGATCACAATTATTTACTATCTGTGTAAAAAGAACTGTGTTTCTGTGTTTCCTGAAGAAGTGTCCATAGGTTCTGGTCTAAAAGGTTTACTAATAGTTTGGGAAGGTGCTCTGAAATTCTGATTGTAATTTTGATTGAAATTAGGTGGACGTTGATTTGGTACAACTTGGCTTGGTCTTTGTAAGAAATAAGGGTGTTTTTGTATTGGGAAATTATTATTTGGACGCCATGTAGGCTGAGTGTTGAAGTTACGTATCGGATTTTGGGGTGGATTATTAAATAAATTTGGGCGTGATATTTGTGGTTGCTGAAAATTACGATTTTGATGTGGGTTAAATGAATTTGGACGTGACGTTTGTGGCTGCTGGAAGTTTGCGAAATTAGGCTTATTAAATTGCACGGGATATTTTTGTACATTTTGGAAATTATTAAATCTTGCAGGTGGTAAACGTTCTAATGGTTTAAAAGAATTTTGAGTATTTAACGTGTTAGATCTTTGCTGCGAATAAAGGAAATTTTCTTCTTCAATTACAAGGCTCATGGCTTTCTCTAAACTATCAGGGTTTCGTAAACGTACATTCATCTGTATTTGTCCGGAAAGGCCTCTAATAAATGTCTTTAATGATAAATCATCGTAA
Organism: Tetropium fuscum; assembly: GCA_964058915.1. Taxonomy (NCBI): domain Eukaryota; kingdom Metazoa; phylum Arthropoda; class Insecta; order Coleoptera; family Cerambycidae; genus Tetropium; species Tetropium fuscum. The sequence goes on from CAXKVY010000301.1 coordinate 101,364, forward strand.
CTACGTAAATGAACAATTTTTGCATTGTTGTCCATTTCCATGGTATTTAATTTAGAAATAATCAAACTTCTCGCGTCTTGGCACCGCATACCGAAATTATAATAAGTTTCATTTTTATTTGGACGCATAATTAATAAATCTTGGATTAAGCAATCCAGGTTTCTCTGATCTCCAAAACTAAGATTTAATATGCTTTTTATTTGATCCCAATCTCTCAACTCTGTGCGTGAACCTATTAAGCTAAGCGCCCTACCTACTAATTTGCCAATGATAGCCTTCAGAATAAAATTATTAATAGCTTGGTTATTCGGATTAGTAAATGTGGCAATTAAATTCTCACAATTATCTATAAAAATGCCTAAAGTGTGTGGGTTGCCATCAAAATTTGGGATTGTGTCTATATACAATCTCAAAAGTTGGTAATTTATAGGTTGTTGACCGTTATTTAAAGCCATATTTGTTACTGAATTTGGTTCAAGTTCAAGTGATTCGTTAATGCTGACAGCTAATTCGCTTATCTGCCTCGAGAGTATATCAATTTCAGACTCGGACATAAAATAATATTTCTACCAAGAATTGCAATAATTATACACACTTATAAAATAAAGGAAATAAATGAAAAATATTTAAAGAATAAAGGAAAGAGCTTACGTTAATGTTGCAATGGTGAGGTACATATCTTCTGGTTTCGTACTTGCTGTAGAAATGTGCTTTGGTGCTTAATTCTATTTTTCTTAACCTACTGCCTATAGGTTGTTTTCTTCACCCAGGGCTTGAATTTTCGGCTTCGGAAATTTTGATCTTCTGCCGATGTTGTGTAACTTGTTTGTTGTCTCCCTCTTGCTCTGCTGAACTTTCGGATGGTTTGTGCACAGGTAAATTCTTCGTAGAAACGAATAGGACTTTTGCACGAATTTTCTTTCCGCACTGTGTTTGATATGCCGTCAAACTTGCCTTTTACACTATCCTACCGACTGCGCCAGTTAGGTTCCTCGCTCAGCGAAAAGGCTTTTTAAAAACAATTTTTTACAAGTCACAAAGATGAATTAAATTTATTAAAAGCAAGTTGCTCTTACAAACGTATAAATCTAACTGAATAAAGTTTAACACAATGGGTACTGCTTCGCTGATATCTTGGATATCAGGTTACGTAGATTGTGGCGTTCCTAGCACTTCTTATCTGCCGTGGTCAGCTAGACAGCTGATGTAACTCGCGGCCGCTCTGAGTGCGTACAAAGATATACTTTGTAGGTAATGCGATAATTTCGTCATAAATAAACATACTGTTTAATGTTAAATAATTTACCATTTATTTTAACTTATCATGCAATTATATATATATATATATATATATATATATATATATATATATATATATATATATATATATATATATATATATATATATATATATATATATATATATATATATATATATATATATATATATATATATATATATATATATATATATATATATCAAGTAGAGATCCGATTAAATTTAGGGTAACCCGAGATCCACCATAACAAAAAGACTTTTTTGAGTATATTTTTCATTTAATGTTAATATTTTGCTTAATCCATAACCCCACAGAGGGTAAATAATTTCAGTGTTTTAATTTTTCGTGATAAATTGTGAACAAAACGAGATCCCTAATAAAATTCGTACAAGCCGAGATCCGGAAATGTATATGTTGATGTATATAGCCTAAGATGAGATCCTGCAATGTTGTCAAGCCTTTTGGATGAAAATGCAATGCGCTCATACCTACGTATTTGCTATTGCACGTGTTTTAGCAGTGGAGACTTTGAATAGTTACATTTACAAAATGTTTTCACGTGGAAAAAAGTTAGTAAGTTTAGCTATAAATGGAAAATCCACGCCAGCTGCTAGTACACAAGAAGGTAAGTAAGAATAAACTTTTAAAATGTTTCAATACCCAATACCTACTTGAAATAGGTAGATATTATTTTATTTCGATGTTGATGTTTTTTATTACGGGTGTTCTTCATACAGAAACTTAAAGGGATTCGAGACATGATTTTTTACAGTTGACCAGTTGGTTAGTATAAACAACTGTATAAAAATGATATCGTCTGAAATAAATCTGTCTCAATTTCTTCTTTGCATTGAAAATAGGTAAACATTGTTATCAATGGTAAACAATGATATGAATTATTAAAAAAACTAAGTATCAAGTTTTTAACGTTGTCATAGAGGAGAAAATTAGAAAAAATCTTGTATGAAACACGTTGGGAAACACTATTTTGTGTAACTCGCATCCTTCTTCGGGACTCGCTAGCGCTCGTTCCGCATAAATCTGCTCGTTACACAAAATTGTACTTTTCCCAACTGGTTACATAAATAGCTATTCTATTTCACTTTCACTCTCCTTATTTCAGGCAATATCTTATTTTAACAATTAAATAATAATACATTATATATGTTTACGTTTTTTTTTAAATATTATATTCATAGAATAATTATATGCAGCTATTAAATTAAAATATGTTTCAATATTCCTGGTGTATTATACACAATAATATTAATTTAGGAGGATTATTTATGCTGTCAGTATGGATATGTATGGATTTTGTAAACAAGGGACATATAAAGAATTTAACAAACTTTTATTTAAAACTGACAGTACTAAAATACTAACACTAATACACTGAATTTTACTAATATTATTCATTGTCTCTCAAAAACTAAATACTCAGTATCACTTCTCTTGCTCCTCACGTGTCACTTTGTTTCTTCTAATTATATGAATCGAAAAATAAATTTCAACTTTATTTTAAGATTACCACAGGAAATTTTTCAAACTGCAAAAATTGCAAAACTACTTTTAATGATGGAAAGGGGAGTCGGCAGCGAAAACCAGGGCAAAACCCTTGATGAAATCGGCGTAGAATTGGAATCGTGGAATCGTCAATCTTTCAAGGAAAATATAAACGGTAACAATTATTACCACCAGTTTTCAAAAATAAAGGGCAAAATCTCTCAAGTAGTAATTGCCTAAATGAACTATGTTGGATATTTGTTCCATTTATCTACCTTTACATACTACTTTACGTAATACCTTTACGTACTGAAAAGGATATTACTTTACCTAATGTCCCTTTCTAATAATAATAATAATAATAACAGCAGTTATAGCAACAGTAACATTAATAACACTGAACCGTTTTTACCAGTTTTTCTCATTTTTGATTGTTCATTATTAGAATCCAAGGCAGAAGAGTCAGATGAACCAAGTCAACCAGTTGCATCAAGTAAACCAACAATGGTACGTAGTCAACCAGATGATCAAAATATGTTTGTCTCTGTTAATAATATTGTACAAGTTCCCGAAACAAAGATCAGAAGTCTAGTAATTCGGAATCGGAAGAAGGTACAGAAGAATAATTTTATTTTGGTGTGTATGTGATTATTAGAAATGCATTCAACTCATACTACAACTTCATAAATGTTGAAATTATTGTAAAATAATTGTGCATGAAGTTCATTACATGATACATGATATACATGAAGTTTTTAAACATGATTTATTCTTATACACGTATACGCATCGAACTTTATGTATAATGATTTGACAGCAATTTCAAAATTTATTTTTATGGAGTTACATACATTTTTAATCATCACGCGCATACGCCAAAATAAAATATTCTCCTATTATCTTACATGATAATGAATTTAATCTTAAAATGATAATAAAAAAATCTCATGTTCTATTAATTACAGGAACATTAAGCAAAAAAAGGGAGAAGACTAAGATAGAAGCCAAAAAAAATTGCCGTGGATCGTGGAAACAAGAGAGGATGTTGAAAATTTTCAAAACTCACATTAAATCCAAAATTGCCCGCAAAAAAGCAGAATGCTTGAAGATGCGAGATCATTTAGATTTATTTAGAGAAAAGAACTGGGTACAAATTAAAACATTCGTGTATAACACTTATAAGAACTTGTAATAATGCCATTTTTTTATTTTAATATATAGAGTAGAACATTTTCCTGAAATGAGGAAATTCAATAAAAACTAGAATATATTTATTTCTTATTTTATCAAACTGTATCATATAACTCAAATAGCCATTTAGTCAAGACAAATTAGGAACAAAACTCATTATTTTCTATTTGTTTAAATTTAGTTGTATGAAAACAAAATAATTTTACTATTATTTTTGCTTTGCCATACATTATACACTTTCCTAGAATTTTCGGCTCAGCAATTTCACAAATAATGAGGGGTGGGGGCATACATTTTTGGAGTTTTTCAGCTTTTCTCAATGCCCAGTGGTGCAAATATAGCAAAACTATATATTTCCAGATACCAGCTTTGTGTTTGTCACATGTAAAAAAATGGAATTTCCAAAATATTTTCGCAAGAAAACCGAAATAGTTTTTCTGTAAACTTTATATTGCAGTACATAGCCATACATTTTCTAGATTTTTTTGGCTCGGCAATTTCAGAAATGAACGAGAATATACATGTTTGGGCAGTTTTTCGGCTTTTGCTAATATCCTTAGGCAAACAACTATATTTTAGAACCAACATGTCACTAGCTTTTAGTCGACATTCATATCACACTTATCACACATCATGTCACACATCATGTCACACATCATATCACATAAAAAAAAATATTTTCACCGATTCCCAAAGTATTTTTGTTTTTCCACTTTTCCAAAATTTTACTTTAGCACTTTTGAGTTAGCAAGATCTATTTCTAGTTCAAATTTCATGGAAAGACACTGACCTACCAGGTTTCTGTTTTTTGCCTTTTGCGACACGGAATTCTATTTTTAAATTATTGCTTGCTCGTATGCAATTGCAGAAACATTCTTTAGCCAAGCAAGACATTCACAATATGATAACATTTACCTACACAATATTTAGATTGGTGTTCTTTCATTTATTATTTTATTACCATGTTCAGAAAAGAAGATCAATATATTTATATTGATGTTCTCTATAATTACCTATTCAATATATTTATCGAAACGAGGTAACTTTGAAGAGAAGAGACACAGTTTTTTTTCTTTATGCTTTATAATGAAGGGTGACATGAAAGTTAAAACTGCATATTTTTCAGGATATTTTCCAAAACATATTTAGAGCATTTTTTGTAGCTGCTACTTTTCAATATATTTTCACGTTGTGCTGAAATGTTTGATACTTTTTATTTTATTGTATTTGTATTTTTGTATTTTGGTTTTGAGTTGAGACATAAACCTACACATTCTATGATAATAAGATATATTTGAAATATACAAATAAATAATGTTTCTTCTGCCTTATGTTGGTAAGAAGTTTTTCCATTTTACGCTTTACTAGTTCATGAAATAGGTATTGTCAGATGTGGAATTTTGAAGAATTATTTAGTATAGTCTTATACTGTGACAATTTTCTACTAATATATGGAACGCAAGAATTCATCCCATACATTGACTGAAAATATTAGATTTACTGCCAAGCAGACTAACTTAATATATTTAAAATGAATAAACCGTTTATGTCTGTGTTACGGATTTGTGAGGCGACGTTGCCGAATGTACAGGATCTCGTCTTGTCGATAAATTATTATATACAAGATATGCACTGCAGCGCCCTCCTCAGTGCGTATGGTTTAACTACTCGTGTATAAAAATTGATAAAAATGATGAAAAGGAGATCTGGGCTAAAATTTAGGTCGGTCCACCCACACCTAGATTAATTGAAAAAAAATTATATACAAATAGAAACAAGTCGAGATCCAATTCGGATCTCGACTTGTAAAATCGGATCTCCACTTCACGAAATATAATAAATATCACGAAATGATCTCACTTGTACAGAAAATATATCTATATATATTTATATATATATATATATATATATATATATATATATATATATATATATATATATATATATATATATATATATATATATATATATATATATATATATATATATATATATATATATATATATATATATATATGTACTGGGAGCATATTTTAAGGTCTTTTTTTCGATGGATTGTATAGATTGAGAACTTTTTGATACTTTGAGGACGTGTCTCAAAGAAACCAGCGCCAGGATGTATACATGCAGGCCTTTTTCTGTTTTGGAGGGATAGCATGCTATGCATACCAATGCGATGAATATCAATAACGTCATAATTCAATAAATATTGCCTTATATTAAAAATAAAATTCGTTTTGTAGCAAAGAACAGAGTGTGATGTAAACCCATTCCGATAAAAAAAATGGGGGGGCCCCAAACTATGCTCCTACTATACATATACATATATATATATATATATATATATATATATATATATATATATATATATATATATATATATATATATATATATATATATATATATATATATATATATATATATATATATTAGAGGGTTTATCTTGGGACGATAGCAATAACACGACTGATTTTATGACTTAACGTTTCGGTGCATTCCTTGGGCCTTTTTAAAAAGAATTACAGTTTTAATTAATTTTTAAAGTTACTTAAATAAAATAAAAAGTCATAAATAAAACACTCTTTCAAAAATGCCCAAAAAAGGGACCGAAACGTTAAGTAATATGTTAGATCACTGATTCTAGATTTAACTTTCTTCACGAAATATTGCTCGATTCGCTATGAAAGAAAATCAGTGTATAGCTTGAACTTTCTACTTATTGCCAGTCAAGTTTTGAATGTATAAGTTAATTAGAACGGCTGCTACGCGTTTCAAAGTGAATACCTCATATCTCGGGTTCTATTGGTTCTACAGTAAACATTTTTTTCCCAAGTTCATGTAAAACTGAGCGCAATCAAATGCAATTTGTTGCACATCTCTAAAAGTTGCAAATTGACGAAATTACGGTCCTCAGTTACGGGTTTTTCGTTACTAAAAATTTAATTTGTTTAAGAAAAATTCTAATGGTAATTCTAAGCATTCTAATGCTATTTTTCTAATATTATTATTTTTCGCAGCGAAAAAAATATTTTCGATTTTTTTATACACTGAAATCATTACGTAAAATCATCCGCTGAACAACTTTTGATTGTAACTTTGTTATCTAAAATAATTACTTTTTCCATTATTGAGAGGAAAGTGAAATAAGTGGCGTTTTCAAAATTATTTTGCAATAAAAACCAGGACGTGTATCTCGCTTATTGTAACCTTTTTAATAGGTTACTAGTCCAAAATTCAGTCACTATGTATTTACAATACACCATTTTCTACAAAAGGTCTGACAGGTAAAAAAAAAATCGGAAATGTGTACCTCCATATTTATGACAGATTTATTGTCCTAAATTTGCAAACCTTTCCAAGTGGGGCACAAACTACCCCATGCGTTCATCAAATGGGTGAAATTGCTCCAACGTGGGAACGTAGCTTAAACCTTTAATCTGACAACAAAAAATTGTTATTTGTAAAAGTATATTTTGAGTTATTCTACCGGAAACTCGGCGAAAGCATATATCTAGGATTTATAGTTTTTGAATGGCGGGCCCAGTTTTAGCTGAGTTCGAACATCCGAGCATCTTAGGCTGAACCATTTCTCTGATTCTGATTATTTGAAAAGTGTCATGTTCCTGAGTAATTGAGCTTTACAACGGTGTTTTGTTCGAAGTCCTAGCCTGAAAATTAATGAAATTATGACGGCCGCGATATCGCCTATACTAAAAAATGTACTAAAATTTACCCCTTTGCCGCATGTGCTATAACTTCTGTCCAGAGTACAATATTCAAAGTTCATTTCGTGGTTCAATAAAAAGATATTATTGTTGATGACATTCAAATACTGGACAGGATACGGATGATGACATTTCAAGTCATTTGAAAATAAATTCAAATTCTCCATTGCGTTGATAAAGGCACTAATCGATCTAGTTTTCGTAACTCTGGAAATATGTAAGAAAACATTTAATCGAAAATACTGGCATCGAAAAACAGTTGTCACGTAGACCATTGGTAAGACCATTGGTAATATTACGATATATATTTTTTATTGACCCTTATAAATACAATTTCCGGTTCGTGTCCTGTGTTTATTTGACTACTTATCACGAGCAGCGAGCAGCAGAAAGCCGAACGGTCATAAGTATTCTCACTAGCCAGCTACCGACATCGAACTATTAAAATATATTTCCTTCTTAGTTTTGCAGAAAACTAAACAGAAAATGCTGAGACAACAAATATTTTTACCTCACAGAAATACGAATCTGTCGGTTTCCATTAATCTCTTCCCGTTTTGATAATTCATTCTTTTCTCCTTGCTGGGGCTCTGGGAAAATATTTCATCAAAAATCCATTTTTGCAGAGTTACTGCAATTTACTGCTGCACAACAAGGTATTTTTACCCTGACCCTGATCTGTAATAAAAATATTATTTTTAGATAAGGTTTAAATTGAACAAAGCTACAGATAAAACTGAACTAATTTCTACACGTATAACTGATTATTATTCTAAACAGAAATGCAAATAATTACTTTATTTACATCGACAACATAGAAAAACACATTGACAATATTGTCATAAGCCTCAAAATGTCTGCCGCTACCACGTGATCTAGACAACCGTTCAAAAATTGGTCACTCTATTGTCGCCATTGTCTTTATATAGTCACTGTACTTTTCACAATATACCTATTCTAGTCGGAGTACTGATACTCATATTTCATGAAGTGTCTGATACAGGTAGAAATTTTACATAATAGTATCTATAGGTAAGATGTGTAGGAAATAATGAGTGTTTGCCTGACATACGTGGGTACGCCAGCTACTGCGCATATAAGAAAGGTGTACAAAAAAGTGTTTGGTTCAGAAGCCAACAAGTACTATTCGAAAGTTAAGTTAGTTTTGAGTAAAAAAATAAATAAGGCAGACACTTTTGGACGGGTTAACATTAAACCGCAGTACACCAAAGTTGTATTTTCTAAAATAAAAAAATAAGTGATTGATTCACGCTGAAATTTTGATAGCATCTTAATTAGATATATTTAAAAATATGTGTTTGTAAATTTGAAGTTTACAATTATTTATGAAAAAAAAATTACATTTATTTTCATCATTTTACACTAAAAAATATGTGCAGTACTACAGTCGTGCGTGGTCACGTGATTGATAACCAATGAGAACGTAGAGAGCGACCACGCTACACCGTTGATCGTTCCTCTCACTCGCATTCAGTACTACCCGCAACGTATCTCTCTTATCCCGTGCAAGATTTATTTTAATGTTTGCCAGGTATTAAACCCCGGGAAAAGTGTCTGACTTTTTGCGAATATTTGTAGGTATATATAATATTTTAAAATTTCAGCGTGAATTAATCACTTATTTTTTTATTTTAGAAAATACAACTTTGGTGTACTGTGGTTTAATGTTAACCCGTCCAAAAGTGTCTGCCTTATTTATTTTTTTACTCAAAACCAGCTTAACTTTCGAATAGTACTTGTTGACTTCTGAATCACACACTTTTTTGGCACACATTTTTTTACACCTTTCTTATATGCGCAGTACCTGGCGCACCCACGTAGGTTAGGCAAACACTCTATTTCCTACACATCTTACCCATAGATACTATTATGTAAAATTTCTACCTGAATCAAACACTTCATGAAACAGGGGTCATCAGCTCTTGGACTATTCAGAGAATGCACCTACAACTTCTGAATATCTAAATTGTCAACTAACAAAAAGTGAATGTAACCATATTGTCATGAAAATCGATGGTGGTTCAAAGAATTTGGAGCTTATTTTTACATTCAACGACTGGACTATACGTATAAAAAATATTCCGCATACATCAATTTTCAAATTAATATTTGTAAAATAAGAACTGTCTAAAATATTCGCATTTCTAGTGCTAGAACAAGGACATATCACCACTTAGGCCACCACGCACCCACAAACTTTTTGCTGCGTGGGGTGATGATGAAAAATTACTCCGAAAAGTCACGTGCTGTATAGCGCTCTTAATATATGATTATGTTCTGAGGAGAAATAGCTGATTATGTCCCCTTTGTTATATTCCCCTTTTCATTTTCAGTGACAACGGTAGACATAGTCGCAGTACAGGGAGGAGTGGCGAAGCTTCCATGTGATATAGGGCCCTCTCTTCCGGGTGACGAAATGCTTATAGTCATGTGGTTTAAGGATGGGGAAAACCGGAACACGCCCATATATTCGTAAGTACAATGAACAGCATATGTAAAAACTTCAGCTTTATATTACACAAAGATGTTCTGCATCGAAAGAATGACATCAATAAAAGGCAT
>CAXKVY010000302.1:2500-100000 GCA_964058915.1 Tetropium fuscum
AATTTACATTAATGCATGATAATGCTAGACCTCACGTTGCACGGGTAGTGAGCGAATATCTGGATGAGGTTGGACTTCCAAGATTGGACTGGCCCGCATGTAGCCCGGATCTCAACTCAATCGAACATCTTTGGGATGTTCTTAAAAGAGCACTCCGTCGCCGTCCTGTGCAACCACTAACCTTGCAAGACTGACGGCTGGCGCTGACAGAAGAATATCAGGCTATTCCTCAAGACAGAATAAGTAATCTTATTAATTCGATGCCACGAAGAATGCAAGCTGTCATTGCTGCGAGAGGAGGACATACACGTTATTAAAATTTGTCTTTGTTAATTAATTTTGTGATATACCTAGTGGATGTTTTTGTTAATAAAAATAAGCTTGAAATCAGCGTTTCATTTAAAATTTTGTTGCTCGCAGAAGAAATGAGATAATGGGATGAATCAAAAAACAAAATGTTTACAATACGTCTAAGATGGCAGCAAACAGTTTGTAAACAAAATTATTCGCCTCAATTTTTCCACAGGGTGTTTTGAGTTTACGACAAAAAACAACACTTTGATTTACCCCTGTATAATATTGCCTGGACGAAAAATATGACTTATTACAATAATTAAAAAGACACACAATGAACTGATCTACAGACTGGTAAAAAATTTATGAAAATCAGATGAAAAATAAAAAAAGTTATAAAACATCAAAATTGGGCAAAATTTTAGGGTGACGGAATTTTGTGCCGGGGAGTGTATATATATATTGTAGTGCCATAACGGCCACGCGCGCTCCCAATATCTTATTTGTTATATTTATTATTTGTTATTGCATATAAAGTCAAACTAGTCCACGCGTTGCATAATAGAACTAGTAAAAATGGGGAGTAAGACATTCATCGGATCAAGGCCGACTTAATGCAAATCTGCTTATATTTACACTGACCTAGACAACGTTATATAAGGCGGAATCTAGGTCACCCAAATATATTCATATTCAATATTCTATAGACGATTGTTGTAGTTGCTCGTGGAGCGCGTTCCTTGTGAACTATTACCAATGTAAATAAATTATTGTTAAGTTTCGTTGAAGTGTTACATCCATCCCAATTGGTACACCACCGTACCGGCCGGTCCTAAGGGCCAGCATCACAATATATATATATATATATATATATATATATATATATATATATATATATATATATATATATATATATATATATATATATATATATATATATATATATATATATATATATATATATATATATATATATATATATTGTGTCCGAAGTACCACGAGTTAATCTATCAAATTACAAACATCAGACAAACATAAATCAGTTTTTTGCAGAGTATGAAGAGACTTGAAGAGTAATAAATAAGAACATTTCATATTTAGGAAGTATTACGTTTAACTATTCCAACTGAAATCCCATTATGAAAATGATCACTATGATTATTAAACTAATCAGTAATTAAACAACGCAATTTGACATTTGATTGAGTGTTTGATTATGAATGAAGCAGAATTTCCAGTTATCCTTCCCCGGGCTATATAAAATATAACAAATGCTGGACACATCGATAAATCATATTCATATAATGAATTTACAAAATTTCAACTTTAAGCTCATATCTCTCCGAATAGATGTTCTAAATCCACTATATAAGCATAACTATATAAGCACTAAAAAATCAGTATTAAATCTACAAAATTTAAATCATTTACCAATGAAATTTATTTAATTGACTCAGGAGTCCGTTTCACTTTCTTTAAATATTACGGGAATTACCTTTAACGTTTTGCAATAAAACCAAATCTATCATTAAAGAGAGTTGCTTTAGGCAAAAAGCAACTTAAACCTCTCTTCATGCAGCTTCATTATATAATTTCGAAATTACCTGGTAGAAATTCAATAACCAATACTTGTATAACAGATTAATGAGGTTAGGTAATGGGTTACAATCAAAACATTGTGGTCTCCGAAAATTCAATAAAAAATTCTAATTTAAAGTGTAATTATTGCAAAAAACGGGATCACAACAGACTCTTACAAGTGTTCTGCTAAATACCATCCAAGCTGTGCAGCAAGAGTGGAAGTTTCAAATGAAGGTGGCAAATTTTCATGCTTTGAAATCATAAAAAAAGTAAGGTTAACAGACCAAATCAAAGCAAAACTAGTGAAAATAGTGGTTTTTCTAGAAATGGATGAAAAGAAGATTAAATCTATTATTAGAGATTCGTTCCAGAGTTTTACTGTGTAACCCTGTGGAGACCAAAATGGACAAAAAATTGAAAGATTTGGAAGAGAGGCCGTGCAGTGTATGTCCAACTCATTTGAAGAACAAAGGAATAAATTTGATAAGTTACTACTAGAAATTGGAGCGCTCAGGAGTGAAAATAAGGATTTAAAGCAGCGGATTTAGACACTGGAAACTAAATTGGATGATGTGGAAACGAAGGAAAGGGCATCCAATGTTATTGTGTCGGGAGTGCCAAAGCAGTCTGCACCTGACTTGAAAAGTATTAGAAGCAAAATAGGAAAGGATATTAAACTAAAAATAGAAAAAAAATATGTGTTAGAATATTTTAGAATCCAAAACAAAGAACATGGACCAATTTTAGTAAAATGTAACGTACAGCTAAAAAAGGATATCATTAAGGCCAGTAAAACTTCAAAGGGAACATCAACCAGAAAGTGTTGACTTGACGGTGAAGATAAAAAAATATACTTAAATGAAGACTTACCATATAAAAGGCGTCTTTTATTTAAAAAAGTTAGGGACTTGAAAAAGTCTAAGGGGTATGTATAAAGCAGCTTTTTGTGTAAATGGGGTAATATATTTTAAGAAATCTGACCTAAAAGATCCCATTAGAATAATGTCCGAGGCTGATCTGCTCGACTACACATAGTTATAACAAATAATTTTTTTACAAATAACAAATAATTATAGGCCAATTGCTTTAACAAGTTCCATAAGTAAACTTGTTGAAAAATGTTTGAGATTTAAATTAAATGGTTTTTTAGAAAAAAATAAGACTTTACATCCAAATCAATTTGGCTTTAGGGAGGCCTCCAGTGCCGAAGATGCTCTGTGTAGGGTCACAGAGTCGATCCTGAAAAAATTGGATGAAGGAAGAAAGGTGATAGGTATATTCCTCGACCTCCAGAAGGCATTTGACACTGTGTCACACCAGATTCTATTAAAGCGATTGGAACTTATGGGCATTCGAGGTATTGCAAATGACCTTGTTAAATCCTACTTATGTGGGAGGAGGCAAATCGTAAGAATCTCGGGTAAAAAGAGTAGCCACTTGGAGATAGAGTTTGGTGTGCCACAAGGTACAGTGCTTTCACCTCTGCTGTTCAATGTCTACATAAATGTCTCATGCATGAATTGGGGGAATATATTGCTTTGCGGATGGCTGTTGCAAAGGTTTGTGGGGATGACTGGGAGTCTGCAAAGGGGATTGCGGAGCTCTTGTTACAGAAAATTAAAAGATGGTTAGATTCTAGTCTACTTTCCCTGAATATCGAGAAAACTACATTTTTGACATTTGCACTGTCCTCTCGGACATCGCCAGGCTTTAATAGAATAAAAATGCACAACTCCCAATGTGATCGAGGAGATTCGTGTAATTGTGATAGCTGGATGGGGAAAAAATCTTCTATGCGGTACTTGGGGGTAATAACTGATGAACTATTTACTTGGAAAGAGCATGTTCAGTATGTGACAGGGAAAGTAAGAAAACTGATTTTTAAATTTTATCAACTGAGACAAATATTACCAGTTTCTTCTTTAAAAATGGTTTATTATGCACTCATGGAGTCAATAATTAATTATGGATTAACAATTTGGGGAAGCACAGGATCATCTAACTGTCTAAACTTACAATTGGTAACACTCGGAGTAGTTTCCACAAACACCAAAACACTTTCACTTCGCTCGACGCGCGTTTCGTCAACCAAGTTAGCATCATCCGGAGACGATTAAAAACTAATCTTAAACTAAAAATCTACCCTATTTGTGGTGAAATCATTAGTCACGCTTCAATGATTAGTTGCTAAGCAACGCGTAAAGCGGGTTATACGGTATAGGTCCCTTGTCGCTATTCATACTACTTTTACATTTTACAATTTCTATGCTCTCAAATGCATCCAATTGTCTATTATTGGTCACATTTCTAACTAATCTTAAATTACTAATATCTATTCTATGATTGTTGTCAAAACATGTTGTGCAACACTAGACTTATCTGTTCTTCCATATTTTAGATGAGCCATATGTTCTTTAAATCTGGTGTTAATTGATCGTCTCGTTTGTCCAACATATTTTCGATCACAATCATTACAACTAATTTCGTAAATCCCAGACCTTTCATTTGGAACAATTTTATCCTTTGGATTGTCTAAAAGTTGTTGTAATTTATTACTTGATGAATGAATCGCTGTTATACCCACGTTTTTGAAAACCTTAACTCAAACCACGAGTAAACCGGGGTTCGTAAGGGATGGATACATATTTTGGAGTCTCTATATCCTTTTGAAAGGTCGTAGAATTACGAAGTGTGTCCTTAAATGTACGCTTCCTAATTATTTTTTCAACTATATCTCTAGGATAACCATTACTCACAGCTATATCTTTAATTAATACTTTTTCTTTTTCAAACCTCTCACTACTGAGAGGGAAACTTAGTAAACGATGGACAAGAAAATTAAAACTTGCCATTTTATGTTGATAGCAGTGGTGAGAGTCATTAGGGATGTATCTGATCGTACTGGTAGCTTTTCTATATATATCAAATTCTAACCTATTGTCACTATTTTTAATTACTAATACATCTAAAAATGGAAGTTTTCCATTATTTCCTAGTTCATATGTAAACTTTACAGAAGTGAAACGACTATTTAATTTGGAAATGAAGTTTTCTACATCCGCAATCTTAGTGTCAAACACGGCAAAAATGTCATCCACATACCTTAGCCAAATCCTAGGAAAATACTCGAATTCTTCTTTTGCTTCAGTTTCAAATCGACTCATGAAGATATCAGCAATGAAAGGCGATAAACAGTTACCCATTGCGGTTCCTTCATGTTGTTCATAGAACTTGTCATTGAAACGGAAGCAATTTTGTTTCATACAAAGTTTTGTAAGGTTTATATATTCATCTATTAACTCTTTTCTATAGTTGTTTAATTCGAGTAAATCCTCAAGATAGTCCAAGGTCTGTGGAATTGGTACACTCGGAAATAATGAACAAACATCAAAGGAAATCAAAATTTCACCCTCCTGCAATTGAATATTCTTGACCTTATCAATGAAATCATTCGAATTTTTAACTGAAAAACTAGGCTGTGCAATGGGCAAGCTTAGTAATTTAAGATTACTTAGAAATGTGACCAATAATAGACAATTGGATGCATTTGAGAGCATAGAAATTGTAAAATGTAAAAGTAGTGTGAATGGCGACAAGGGACCTATACCGTATAGCCCGCTTTACGCGTTGCTTAGCAACTAATCATTGAAGCGTGACTAATGATTTCACCACAAATAGTATAAATAGGGTAGATTTTTAGTTTAAGATTAGTTTTTAATCGTCTCCGGATGATGCCAACTTGGTTGGCGAAACGCGCGTCGAGCGAAGTGAAAGTGTTTTGGTGTTTGTGGAAACTACTCCGAGTGTAGTTACATCAAAGGTTAGCCCTATCCAGTAGTTACAATTGGTCAAAAATGGGTTATTAAAATAATGATGTTTAACAAAAAAGGTATCCTACTGAACTAGTGTATAAAGATAGTAAACTTTTAAGTCCTCATCAGTTATTTATAAAATCAGTTATTAGATTTATCTTAACAAAAAAGTACTACAGAGAAGATTTAAGTCATAATATTAACACAAGGAATGCAGCAAATAATAATGTTGTATTGTCCAATCCCAAACACTCTTTATGTCATATATATATATATATATATATATATATATATATATATATATATATATATATATATATATATATATATATATATATATATATATATATATATATATATATATATATATATATACATAGGTCCTAGAATATATAATAGTTTACCCTTTGAGCTAAGAAATAAGAAATACAATAGGGTTAAGAGGGAAGTAGTGGTCTGGGTAGTTAATAATATAGGTTTGGTCTAAATATTTGGTGTACTTGTGATACTTGGATGTAATAATAATAATAATTACAATTAAGAGTTGTTGCTATCGGTATTATTTTGATTAGTTTGTGAGCATTGGAATTTTGTTTATATTTTTTTTGTTACTATTTTTGGATAATTTAATTGTAGGTGGATTTTAATTGTTAAACACCTCTTTAGAAATGCTGGTTAATGGAAATGAGTGCACAGACAGTATTTAAAATACCGTTGTGCACTGAAGTGATTAGTATATATCAGTGAGTTTTTGATATCAGTTGTTGTAATTACTACATAATGACCAGTCTGTGCCAATGACTGATGTTGCCAATAATAATAAATATTTATTTATTTATATTATATTATATTTATATTATAAGTTAGGCTACTTAAATTAGTAAAGTATTTGTAATCAAAATTAGTGGCAGTACTATTTAATTTAAATGAGGAAAACAGGAACCCATGGCAATAAAGAAAGGAAACATCTCACTATCATAAGAATGCAGCTATCCAACATATAAGATGTCCATTTCAAGTATTGAAATTCTTATCTCAAAACCTTGTCTTCAGATAGAATCTGGGCAGTTTGTAGAAATATGGCCTGATTTTCCAGAAGTCCTAGGTGGTGGCTATACCTGGATCTTCTATGTTGGGCAAGGTGTCCGCAGGTCATTTATTAGTCTTCTTTGCGCAAGGGGTTAGACATCTATTAGATTCAGATTTAGATCGTCTCATAAATCGATTTCAAGTGGAACTAAGCATATCGCACAAGAAATTTGTTGCATCATCATTGTGGACCAAATACTCAATGCTTAAGTCAACTCTTCAGATTTACAAAAAAATATTGATATCTCTAATTTTCTGAAACCTCTAAAATTTTTAAAGACCAAGGCAAAATATGAAAAGCCAAAATATCGAAAATTCTTGAACCATCTGATGGTGAATTTCTGCTCATGAAAACAGCTTTACTTATGAGGATTGCGGGAGCTTGCAGATGTGTAATTTGAGCATGTAAAATGTTCAAGACAAAGATTCTTATTTGTATGTAATTATACCTGATACAAAGACCAAGAAAAGTCATAGGTTGACAATAATGCAAGAAGGATTTCCAGTCAATCCTGTAGAATTATGCAAAAAAAACATATCCTGAAGACCAAAAAATACCATCCATAAAAGTTTTTTCATATTTTATAAAAATAGTAAATATACTGCACAATACATTGGAATAAATACTTTGTCAAAAATACCATCAAAAATTGCTTCGTACATGGGTCTAAAAACCCTCATTTATACACCTGTATGAGAAGATCATCTGCTACGTTATTGGTCAATGCAGGTGCGCATATTACAGCATTAAAACGACATGGAGGATGGAGATCTGCATCGGTCGCGGAAGGATATATAGAAGAATCCAGCACCATTAAATTGAGATTGCAAACAAATTCACAGTTAAGGTAGTGAAAGCATACATTTACTATGTCTTAATCCTCAAACTGCGCTTCATTCGATTATAATATTAATATTAATTTATGTAAGTAAATTGTATAAATTTATAAATAATATTTGTTTCTAGAAAAAATAGCGTGACTTATAAGTCATAACTCATTAATGTGTTATAACTCACGCGTGAGTTATATCAACCACTAATATTAAGGCTATTCTATTAAATGCTGATTGTACTTGTGCCCATTTATATCCTTATCGGTAAGCAGACAATCGTGCGCTTGCTGCTCACTTTATGTATCAATTACTTTAGTTTACTTCAAGCTATTGTGAGATTCACGTGTTGAATAAATTCGCTTCCAACAAAAAGTTTTATTTTGTAAAAACACTTTGCCCTCTTTCGAAAACAAAAGTGGCGCAGTCGGTAGGATCACTAAACGGAGAGCCAAAATCGCAAATTCCGGTCTGTTTTGACAGTTTATTAGTGAAAAAGACCAAACAAACTTGTTTGGAGAGGAACAAAGTGCGACGAAAGAATTAAACAGGAAACCGGACAAGGACAACATTGCCGAATTCAACATCCACTGGTAGAGGACCACATCGCCAAAACCAGAAATTGCAACCAACAAACAAACAAACAACAACAACAAATAAGTCAACTTTAGTTTAAGCAAGCCAAGGAAATAAAACTTACTACTCTGTATGAATACTATTAATCTTACTACTGTAAGTCGAACATTTTTGCTTTCCTTAAACATTTTTCCTTGTAATTTCCCCTGAATAATTTGTATTTTCATGTTCTTCAAAGGAAATTGTGTACATAATATTCTCCCGCATAATAAATAATATTTATTTATTACGAATTAAACATATTTAGAAAATTACAAATCAAAATTAAAACCTTATGTTATTAATTAGGAAATTGTGTACATAATATTCTCCCGCATAATAAATAATATTTATTTATTCCGAATTAAACACATTTAGAAAATTACAAATCAAAATTAAAACCTTATGTTATTAACCCCTGATATCGACGAATTGGCACATAGACTTGATATTATTTTCACATCAGAAAATAATAGTAATTCTAATTCATTGTCTATGCCAAACCCAAGACCAATTGAATATCAGCTTTTAAGATTGTATATAGATAACGTTCCAAGATAATGATGAAATAATCCATCAATTAATGAATTTATTTTACGTGCAATTATTGCAAAATTAATAGGTAGAGCGCTAATTTTAATTGGATCACGAATAGAGTTAAGAACGGGGATATATATTAAAGTTAGATATAAGTTTCAGTGATCAACGAAATATTGTTTGTTTAGAACAGGATCTAATTATTTTAAGACCTTACAAAAATGAAACCCGATATAATTTTGGCATGAGATGTCAAGATGCCAGAAGTTAGATATTATCAAAATTAAATACTCTGCCAATGACAGAACAAGAAAGACCGAAAAATGTTTTTAATCGACTTAGAGAAGCTAACTTTAAAATACAAATTGATAAATCCGAATTCCTACGAAAGGAAGTATCGTATTTGGGACATATTATTACATCTAGTGGAGTGACACCAAATCCTGACAAAATTCAAGCTATAAAAAAATTTCCAATTCCCAAAACGTCGAAGGAAATAAAAAGCTTTTTAGATTTAGTAGGATATTATAGGAAGTTCCTAAAAGACATCGCAAAAATTACCAAACCCCTTACTCAGTGTTTGAAAAAAAAAATCAAAATTTTATCTCAGCTTTTAATATTTGCAAAAATTTATTAATTAATGCCCCTATATTAAAGTATGCAGACTTTACTCTTTACTAAGAAATTTATATTGACGACAGATGCAAGTAACGTTGCCTTTTAGGCGCAGTTTTATCACAAGGTCCAATCGGAAGTGATCAACCAATATCTTTTGCATCTAGGACATTAAATGAATCAGAACAATGATACAGTACAATAGAGAAAGAGCTTTTAGCCATTGTTTGGGCTGCAAAGACATTCAGACCGTATATTTTGGGAAGAAAGTTCACAATATACACGGATCATAGACCATTGGTATGGCCATTCAAATTACGAGAACCAAAATCAAAATTAATTCGTTGGCGCCTTAAATTGGAAGAATACGACTATGATATTGAATATAAAAAATGAAAATTACAAACCAACGCGGACGCTTTATCTAGAATATCTTTAAATGCCTTAGGAAATGAATCTATTATAAATAACCGAGGTGAAGTAAACGCAGATATCCTTGAATACTTAAGAGACCTTGCAGAAAACCCTATTCAAGATGATCCCCCACAATCAACTAGTCGCGAATCGGAAACACAAAATTTACCAGTTCAATCTATAGAAACCCCCAATGTTGAAAATAATGACCATACAGGAATGTCAACACAACACACTACTTTTAAGGAAACTACAAATAACGGAATTAAAATATTAGACGAAATAATAAATAATAAAGTAAATCAGATTTTAGATTTACCACAACCATACCCTAAAACAAATATTAGATTAGAACACTATGAACATCATAGAATATTAACAGTAAAGATCCCCGAAAAAGATAATGAAGAATTAATTTTATAATTTTTAAAATACTAGAATGTTTCAGAAAAAGTATATTGTATGCATTTCCATACAGATCTTTTGAATAAAAGTTTTAATAAAGTAATAACTTTATCAGAATACTGAAACCGATAAAGAAGAACAAATACTTTTAGTCAAAAACCACCATGAAGGAAAAGTTAATCATAGAGGAATTATAGAAACTTTAGAATCATTAAAAAGAAATTATTATTGGATAAATATGAAAATAACTATAACAAATTTTATAAATTCATGTAATATTCGACAAAGAACAAAATATGCTAGAAAGAAACCATATACACCCCTTATGTTAACAGAAACTGCCTCAAAACCCTTCCAGATAGTTCATATAGATATATTTACATATAACCAAGAAAATTACTTAGTAGATGCATTCACTGAGTTCGCACAAGCTATTCATGTTAATGGAGAAACAGCTATTCATATTAGCAACGCCTTAATTAAATATTTTGCTTCTTTCGGAATCCCAGAAAAAATAGTTCTAGATCATGGTACTGAATTTAATAATGAAACAGTGAACAAAATTTTAAATCTACATAAAATAAAAATCCATTTTACAACTCCAGCACACCATGAATGAAACAGTATCGTTGAACGTTTTCTTTCAACCATAATTGAACATTTACGCATATTGCAAGAAAAATATCCCGATGAAACAAACGATTTAATGGACGCTATTATTGGTTATAACAGTTCAATTCACAGCGCGACCAAATATACCCCTTTCGAACTCACATTTGGTCATACATACTCCAGGAATCCTAATGAAATATTTTTACCTTACACGTTCTTCGCGGAATACGCCGAAAATTATAAACAAAAACTAGACCATGTTTATTAACGTGACTACAGAAGATAATTTCATAACTCATACAATCTTTTAAATATTTTAAAAGATAAAATAACAACCCAAATTAAGCAACTCAATCCCTCAATTCATAACAGAACAAAACGTGGACTTATAGACGGACTAGGATCTATTATAAAATCTATATCTGGAAATTTAGACCAGAATGATGCTGAAAAATATGACAGAGGTATTTCAATATTATCAGATAACCAAGTTAAAAACTATATAAAAACTATAACAATAATTCAAAGTTCAAAATGTTTAACTACAAACATACATTTTATAAAATTAACATAAATGTATTTGATACGAAAGATAGGCACTTTTACGTCGGTATTTGATGATTTTCTACAAAAGATAAATAGTAGCTAAAGAACTACGAAGTGATGCTTAGACTACTTAGAAGTCGATAATTCTCACATACATAAATTGTTTCTTCTGTTTGCACGTCTGTGTCTGATTGCGTATTCTAATATATATTTAAGTAATTAAATAAATTTACAGTTTAATTCTGAAGAAAATTGGATTACGGAAATAGCAGGGAAATAAACCTCGAAGTGAAATAGTTATTCGACAAATATTAGTTTTACTTTGCCTTATTCGGAATCTCTCCTCAATAGGCAGCACACGTTCGTTGTTGAAATACTGAAGATCGCTTTTGATATGTAAATAGCTTGTAATTGCAGCTCAGTCTACTGTAGGGAGACACCCTAGTACCCTAAGGCCTTCATCTAGTGGCATTAAGCACCCTCGGCACCCTCCAATTCGTGTGGAGGGCCAATCGCGCTAAGTATGAGCGTTGTTAAGAAAAGTATTTCACACGTTTTCTGGTAATGAAATGCTGGTAGAGTAGTATCACGTCAAGCTTGGCCTTGCTGTCTTATACACTAACGCATAGACTTTGTTTAAGTTCATTAATGTTTGCGAAAAATAAATATAGAGTAGTAATGACTCTCCCATACATACCTCTATCTTTTTCATCATTAATAATATTCTACTTCAAGAACATCGTATTATATCTCATGTAAAATGAATATCCGGAGAACCTCTTTAAATATATCGTGTGACAATCTACCTAAAAGATTCCCCCTTTCTTTTTTTTGTCACATAATCTTGATCGATTTTAATATTTGAGACAATGACGTAACCGACATTTTTTTAATTGGCAACTTTGATTGGCAATTAATTCGCGCACCTGGTGCAGTTTTTCCCACACTTTTCATATATAATACAACACTTGCTCTGATAATTGCCGACAATATTTGTCATTCAAAATTCGAATTGCTGCTGGGACGAAAATAATTAAAGAAATTATTTTCCGAAAATAGCAGCAACGCGTCTTTGTCATTCATTCCTTAATGACAAATACTGAAGCAAAACTAAGAGCACGAGTTGTAGGCGGAGGACAATTTAATGAAATATGAATATTATTTTAAAAGATAATAAAATAGTATATAATTAAAATCAAAGTATGTTGATAATTTATTTGACGTTTATCTGACATAATTTATTTTATTGTAATGGGCCTTTTCTCTAATTTTTTTTATTGCTTTATCTCATACAGTGCACTGGATCTGCAGAAAAATATGTGTCGAAAACAGACAACTAAAATTTAAAAATATTTAAAAATAGTTTTTAATGCATAAATATCTCGGCAGCTTTTGACTACAAAAAAAAGTTATAAAAGTATAAAAATGGAGAGTACGACAAAACACACACACTCATTTAAAGCTGAGCAAAATCGGATAATAAGTTGGCCAGATATCGCGAATCGTAGTGGCAAAAATAGGAGAAAGCAACATAGTTTTCATTGTGGGGGGAGGGTGGAGAGTTGAGGCTCATTTTTTTATGGAAGAGCTATTATGTAGGAAATACGAGGCCCCAGGCTGGGGTCGTGGGATAATTAGGGGAGAGGAGGAAGAAAACGAAGTTTTTTAAAATGCCCATAACTTCTCTGAATATTGACCGATCTTAAAAAATCATACGGCTTATTCCTCGTCTCTCCACATGTTATACGATGGCATTTTTTATGAATGTTTTGCAAACATGCCTAGCACGCAAAAAACCTGTTTCTTCAAACGGTGTTTCCGGTACAAGGGAAGGGGTGAGTGAATATTTTTTTTACCACTGGACAGCTTTGCCAAAAATTGTTTGTAATCTTGGTCAAATAAAATATTTTAAAAAATTATTATAATGTATATGTAAATATACTTATAATATATAGTATATGTGTTCTGTCAACTTTAGTACAATGAAAAATTGAAAATAAGTAGAAACATGTTTCCCCTTGATTTTGAACCCGGTCAGAGCCTGTCACTGCTCTCCGTTCTCCTGCTACATAGTAAAAACTTTGTCCCCTAGCTGCCCTTTTAATCATCCGATTTTGATCTAGTTGGGCTATAACTAAAGGTCGAAAGAAAATTTCAATTTTCTTAAAACAATTAACCATCTAGACTCTAATAATTAGACACATGTAATCTTGACTATATTTTGAAACAGTTTACAGTTAACCATTTATATTATTCTTTACCTGTGTTTTTCATACACTCCGATAGATTTATGCCGTAATATCTTTGTTTAGTTTCATCCTTTTATTGATCTCCAAAACTAGATTAAAACGATTTCAGACATACCTACCTAAATAACTACATAAAGCCCGTAATAAAATAAGTATCTCGTAGGCCTCCCTACGGGTGACGTCACGAGGCAGCACTTTGTTCTTGTATTAGAGGTGTTGTTGATTCCGGACGTTTTCTGTCGATGGCAGATCAGTTTACGAACGGTTGAATATCCACGTTGCGTATTTCTTAGGAACATCAGCATATAGTGAGTACTAATCTGGTAGTGAACAGTAGTACAAAAGTATCTTCCAGTAATTGCAACTCTAACTGTTGTTTAAAGTGGTGTTGTTTGACGAAATGCAGTATGGCGGCAAACGGTGTCTGGTAATGTTAACATATTATGTAATTCCACAACTAAAGAACGAACATATGATTACTTAGGATGGAGCACCTTCACATAATTTATCTATCAGTCAAATAATTACTTACTGATAATTAATCATCCGATTTTAAATAGACGTTTATTAAATTCATGGTCAGCAAGATATATTGCTATATATTAAGCAGGGTAATTTCTGGATTACCTACTTATAAAGTTCGATTTAGTGTTTGTAACTCAACCACGTGTTCCACAAGAACTAATAGATAATATTAGTTAGAAAATTGCTGTCCAAAAACGACAAGAAATTGATTACTTGAAGGAACGACGAGTTATTTTGAATGGTCAAAATGGAGGCCATATCGAACCAGAGATTCATCAAGTGAAACTAATTTAACAAAAATTTTCTGACTTGATTTGAAAAATCAAATTAAAAAATGTAACAGCTTGATTTGATTTTACGTGATTTTTTTATACTTTGATTTGAAAGCAAACTTTTTTAAACTGTTTGAAAAAAGATTTTGTACGAGTATTTATCGGTTGATCGCCAATGTACCAAATGGAACGCTACGTAGGTCACGTATCACTAGAAAAGAACGGACTTCAATTAGTTTCGGAGCGTTCTGCGACGACACAATGGCTAAACCTCGACACCCGACACTGTGATTCACCTAACTATAACTTATGTTTTTGTCGGGCAAGTTGCTAGTTAGTAATTCATTGTAAAATTGTAATCGCCGCTTAAGTTTATACACCATGTCTGGCTCGCAGAATTCCGATTTATCAGAACCGTTTTAGAGTAGTGATTTTGAATACTTACCTGATGAAACTGATGAGTGACGCTGACTCTAATATTGCAAGTGTGCAGAAAAAATCGTCTACTTCTAAAGTAGGAAATAAAAGAAGGAACACTAAATAAATTTGTTTATTTTTTTGAATTGTCCAGGCTAGATAATAAACTCAATAAGATCGTTAAGTGTAAATTGTGCACAACTGAAAAAAAGTTTACAATGCCTAATTGTTCAACAATCTCGCTGAAAAGACATTTAAAGGAAAAACAAAACAAAAATTACAACAAGGAATTTTGTTGCTACCGTATTTATTTCATTTTCCTTTTGAATAAACCAGTATACTGCAAATTTTAACTCTTGTTTATTTACGGACTGCCAAACTACACTGCGCAACTTATTTAACGCACAACCAAAAAGTTAACTCAAATTTGACGTTATGTATTTTCGACAATTTTTGTTCGTTTTGTTCGATTTATTTTTCAAATTGTAGGTTTTTCTCTTAGGAATATCACTGTCTTAGTTGTTTTGGTAAAACGATTGATTTTGATATTATACCAGGTGCTATAAAAATGTTATGTTTTTTTCCGAAATTTCAAAACGTCCTGTAGGCTATACAAGGTATTGCAAGTTATTGCAATTATAGCCAGTTTAAAGCCTCATGTTTTTTCTACATTTTCTTTTTTTATTCATTTGTTTATCTCTGTTACTTCATAAAATATCCAATTTTTGACGTGATTTTTATTAAATTTATTAACTTTCTTTTTTGTCAAGTGCTCATTATTTATTACTCATTATATTTTCCTTGATATCTTATAATTTATTGAGAGATGCAAGGTGTTTTAGAAGAGAAAAAGGTCTTAAAAGGACAAAAACTCAAAAAACATACCTAGAAAAATGGATTGCTTTAATCAATAAAACAACGAATAACAGGAAACAAAACAAAAGTAAATAGAGAATTACTTGGTGTTTCCACCCCTTCCGCGAATGACCTCCCGACATCTTTGGTTCATACTGAAAACCAAAGTTCTGATTAGGTTCTGATCTAGGCCATTCCATAATTCGACTAGGCGTCCTTCCAATTCTTGTAAATTTTGGGGTTGTCGTCCCTCACTTCGTAACCGCCGACCGATAAAATCCCAAACATGTTCAATGGGGTTAAGGTCAGGGCTACGGGCTGGCCAGTCTATGTGATCAATTCCTACTTCTTCAAGATAATTTCTCACGATAAGACTCGTGTGGGGACGCGCATTGTCTTGCATAAGTAAAAAATTGCCTTATGCCCCCTATATAGGGGGCATAAGGCAAAACATGTGCTTCAAGAATGTCTGTGATGTATCTGCCAGAATTGAGATTTCCATTCACAGTTACCAAGTCTGTTCGCCCAGTCAAAGATATTCCGCCCCACACCATGACGGATCCACTTAGTAGACCATATAAAGTTGTGTGCAAAAAATTGCATTGACTGTATCGCTCATCGGGTCTTCGGTAGACGCGATTACGTCTGTCACAATTATACAAACTGAACCTTGACTCATCAGTCCAAAGAATACGTTCCCGATCTGCTTCCATCCAATTAACATGCTCATTGGCAAAATTCAATTTGGCTCTTCGATGGTCTACTGTTAATGCGGGTCCTCGAGCAGCAATCCTAGGTCTTAAATTTGCCCCCCTCAGTCGTCGGCGTACAGTTTGAACGCATATGAGTGGACCACCTGCGTCTTGAAGTTGTTCTCTTAAATGTGTTGCAGTTATAAATCGTTGTCTTACAGCATTTACTCTTAAAAAGCGATCCTGGATAGCAGAGGTAACACGAGATCTACCTTGACCGGCCCGTCTGGAATGTTCTCCTGTTTCCGCGTACCTTTGAATTGCTCTCGCTATAGTTGTGTGAGACACTCCCAACCTTCCAGCTATGCGGTTGTAACTCCACCCTTCACCATGTAATGTAGCTGCCTCAACACATTCATCACGAGTTAAATTTCTGGTTTGGCGTTCCATTATTCACTAATTATTGCTGGACTGTCAACAAAAAACTAATGACACAGTTGTCAGTTTATGACGTGTAATCTTCGATTTCCATAGCTTGCTAGCTGTTTGAGTTGTCCGATAAATGCATTTCATGTGAATAAAAGCATATGGTGTTTCAAAAAGGTGTATTTCATGAAGTAACAGAGATAAACAAATGAATAAAAAAAGAAAATGTAGAAAAAACATGAGGCTTTAAATTGGCTATAATTGCAATAACTTGCAATACCTTGTATAGCCCACAGGACGTTTTGAAATTTCGGAAAAAAACATAACATTTTTAAAGCACCTGGTATAAAATCAAAATCATTCGTTTTACCAAAACAACTAAGACAGTGATATTCCTAAGCGAAAAACCTACAATTTGAAAAAAAATCGACCAAAACGAACAAAAATTGTCGAAAATACATAACGTCATGCGTTAAATAAGTTGCGCAGTGTAGTTTGAAAAATTCAAGCAATGAAACATTTGTGATTTGATTTGATGTGAAGAAACAATTAGTAGGTTTGGTTTGAGTTTGATTTCAAGACAAACTCAAATCAAACTCAACTATCAAATCAAACCAGTGAATCTCTGTATCGAACATTCGCGCGGCAAGCAGTTTTGGATGTAAAGAATAGTTATTTGTGTGTTAAGAGCGCAAAGTACTGCATTGCCGCTTGCGAAAGAAATTTACCGCGAGACGCTTAGCGGAGCGCGGTATTCTTTCAAAAGCGGCAATGGCAGTTTGTGTTCGTAATACATACCACATTTTTTCTACAATCGCTGTTTCTACAATCGCAATCAATGTTTATATATGAACCGATTTTTATAAGTTTTTTTTTGTTAGCTACATTTCTCATGTGTCATTTTTGACTGACAAGCGCCTGCTAAGGACTTTATAATATAGAAGCGAGCGGGAATTGACACTATTGCCGCTTTAAAGCGGCAATGGATGACAATTATGTCATCATCGGAAATGGCGTACTTTGCGTTGAGAATTGAAAGCGCAAAACCCTACTATTGAGGCGATTGTAGAAAAAAATAATTTATGCAAACTATGCATTTTAATTGCATTTATTTTATGATAGCAGCTTAATTTCTTAAAAATGTGCAATAAAATATTAAAATAATAATAATAATCATATATTATTCGTATATGAACGTATTATTTATCACTAGAAACATGGATACCAATAAAAAATACAAAAAAATTGAAATTTAAAAATAAACGAGTGTATCGTATCTGTTACTATAATGGGAATTTCTAGTTTATCTAGATTAACATTAAGTATAGAATGCTAGCCGCCAATGTGAAATAATGCCCTCGAGAGAAGAAATAGGTAGGCGGCTTAACAAGAATAATCTTATTCCAAGAGTGAACATGCATCTTCTGTAGATAAGCGATTATTTAAGGAGACAATTCAGATTGCCTTTTTTAAAAGGAGTCACGCAATTTAAATCAGTGGTATTATATTCCCAGGATTGGGATTCAACTTAAGATGGAAACATATTTTACTACCATTTAATAAAAAGCGAATTAGGGCAGATGCTGTTTAAATTCCAAATTCCTAAAACGATAACGAAATAAATTTTACTAAAATGCAGAGGCACAAAACAAATTAATGCCAGTAATACTTTAGACTTATTTTTCTGAGGATTTCTATACTGTGTGATGTATGTTAATTTTAAAATCAGTTGGATGTATTTTAGAATGCCATCAAACCACCTTCCCCCCGTTTTCGAGGATGCTGAGCACGATGGCGGGAATTAAAATTCTTTTTGAGTGGGGCAAGCCTCCGAAAACGGTCAAAAACCAACCCCCCAAACGGGCGAATTGAGCATTTCTCGTTATCAAAGAAGAAACAAGCGTCATCCCCCGTCTTTGATTACGCCGGAAACGATGGCGATGCTCTCTATCATCCCCGACTTGATCCCACCCCCTCAACGGACAAGAACCACCTCCGACGAGGGTGAAAAAGGATTTTCTCTTGATGAACGAGAAAATCCGCTTCATGTACCGTTTTCGATGATGCTGCACAAGAAAAAAATATTAGCAGCTCAGCTCGAGCGAGCATCTGTAACGGGCAAAAGCTCTACATATTTTTTTTTTATAATTAATAGCAATCATAGATTATTAATTTAGTATTATTATATTTTAGCATGTGCCCGTTTTTCCCATTTAAACAATCTAAGAGTCCTGCAATTACATTATATCTGGTATGTAATCAATGATCTCTACATAACTGTAGACATCTGACTGTTACTGGTGCTCGATATCGCGACATGATAACACAGTTCTTTCTGCCGAAATTGGATGATACTGATGTGGCCAATATGTGGTTTCAACAAGACGGTGCCATATGCCATACAGCCCGTGAAACAATTCAATTACTGCATGAGACATTTCCAGGCCGTGTACTCTCTCGTTTCGGTGATCAGAATTGGCCCCCTAGATCGTGTAATTTAACACCATTAGATTTCTTTTTATGGGGTTATTTGAAATCACAGGTATATGTCAACGGGCCCACAACCACCCGTGCATTAAAGGAGGACATTCAACGCTGCATCAACGAAATTCAGCCACATTTATGCAGAATGGTCATGGGAAATTTCGACAAACGAGTGCGTATGTGCATACAAAGCCGTGGAGGCCATTTGCCCGAAGTGTTATTCCATAAATAACCCTATCCTATGTACTTTATGATTCAACAAAAAATAACAATCAAAAAGACTAAAAACTGTGTTTTTTAGTTAATTCAAATCTTGCGTTAATTTTGAGACACCCACAAGATATCAAAGCGATCCTTTCATACATTCCTTACATTTGGTCAACTAGTTTTCACTGAAAAGTGTAAATAGACGCATAATCTTCTTCATATGCTTAAATGCCGCTTTACATAAATATTTCCTTTTATCTTCTTTTATAAAAATCTTTACCGTTGTTTTAGGTACGCATGTTTCATATGGAATTAACAGACCAGTCTATATTTTCTTACAAATAAGTACAATTAGGCTAAGTATATTAGGAAATGGAAAGACACATAGGAGAAAGTTTTGCCATCGTCTTAATTTTCTCACCCTCAATGTTTTTTTGGTCGATGAACATGAATCTGTACTTTGCTGGCAGAAATTTTGCCCGGAACCCCCTTTTTGTTGCAAAAAATTTAAAAAAATTGTCACCTTTTTTACATTTCTCGCCTATATCTCGAAAACTATGGGTTTTATCGAACAGACTATTCTATACAAAATGAAAGTAGACAAAATTTCCTACATTATTAATGCCTGTAATTTTTTTCTGTTGCCGATCGTTTAGCCCCTAGAGCGCGCTAGAAAATGGTTAAAATCCAAAAAAATGTCAAAAAATTACAAAACACATTTCTTAAAAACACATTTCTTAAAAAAGCTGCACTATCACCGTGAGCAGCTCTAGCCAAACAGCATAGCTACAGGGTTTATTTACAAGTGCAGTAATGGATGGAGGTTCAATTACGTGCCGAAGATTGGGGTTGGAAGAAGACCATGTCACGTTTATTTTCATACCCTGTATCCTTTTTTTTTGGTACCGGAATAATAATGAATAGATAATCATAAAATATATATAGTTATAGTTATAGATAGTAGTAGTAGAGGAGAGGTACCAAATATGTAATACGTTCCTTATATGGTTGACAAGAAGTGATGTCAAAAGCATAGCATATCAACTAGCTACTTTAAATAAGTTACCAAACCCATTTTCCAAAGACAATGAAACCGCTGGACGAAAATGGTTGAAATTATTTTTGAACCGTCATAAAGACCAAATTTCTATTAGAAAACCAACTGGTACCTCGATTCATAGGGCTAAAGGCTTTAACAGGGAAAATGTAGCTCATTTTTTTGACTTATTAGAGTCAACATTTGTAAAACACGATTATCCAGCTGATAGAGTGTATAATGTAGATGAGACTGGACTATCCATTGTTCAGTCAAAAGTCCAATCTATTCTTGCATTGCGGGGCGCAAAGCAGGTAGGTGCTTTAACATCGGCTGAAAGAGGATCTTTAGTTACGGCAATTTTGTGCATGAGTGCAGGAGGAACTTTTATTGCACCATTTCTAATTTACCCGAGAAAGAATGTTCTGTTAGGGAAAGGGGCTCCTCCTGGAACAAAGATTGTGTGCCACCCAAGTGGATGGATTCAAACCAGCATTTTTACCCAGTGGTTTAAACATTTTCTTGACAGGGCGAAGCCGACGAAGGAAGATCCTGTATTGCTGATTTTAGATGGTCACCATACACATTGTCGCAATTTAGAGGTAATAGAATTAGCAAGAAAGAATTTTGTTGAAATATTGGGTCTGCCTCCGCATTCTACCAATAAGATGCAACCTTTAGATAAAACGTTTATGGGACCTCTGAAACCACACTATAATGAGGAGTTGAGATTCTTTTTACGATCAAATCAAAGAGCGGTTACACATTTTGATATAGCCGAACTTTTTGGAACAGCGTATTTAAAAGTTCAAACTGGAGCAATTGCCGTTAACGGCTTTAAAGCAACAGGGTTATTTCCCCCAAATCGACAAGTTTTTCAAGAAAGTGACTTCCTTGCAGCTGATCAGCTAGAAGTCGATGAAATTGTTGGGGAAGAAGCAGCATTGGACATTAGGAATGATGTCCAAGATATTGTAGCAGCAAATTCCTTCATTAGACTTGAGGAAATTGCACCTGTGCCTACATTTACACAAAAGAAAGACCGTCAAAGAGGCAGGGCGCCTGGAAAAGCCGCAGTCATAACTTCATCCCCATATAAAGAGGACCTGGAGACCTCCATTAATTCTATGTCAAAAAAGGCTAAAACTGTCAAGCGTAAAGTGGCAATTGATTCATCAGATGGGCTAAACCAACCATCATGTAGTGGCCTCAAGGCACGCCCTACAAAAAAGAAAGGGGCACCCATTGAAGACTCCTCGAATAATCTAAATGAACCATCCTGCAGTGGCCTCAAGGTACGCCGGATAGAAAAGAAAAAGATACCAACTGAAGACTCGTCTTCAGAATCAGATTCCCTAAACTTTAATGACAATTCTTCAGGAGATGATTATATGGAAGATCTTGGCGTAGACAGACCACAAAAAG
This sequence comes from Tetropium fuscum, assembly GCA_964058915.1. Classification (NCBI taxonomy): domain Eukaryota; kingdom Metazoa; phylum Arthropoda; class Insecta; order Coleoptera; family Cerambycidae; genus Tetropium; species Tetropium fuscum. The sequence continues at coordinate 24,440 of CAXKVY010000302.1, forward strand.
AAGATGCCACGTGTTTTTACTGCGATGGGAATTTTTCAGAAGATAGAAGAGGGTAAAAATGGATCCAGTGTATTGGATGCCAGCAATGGTGCCACATTGACTGTTCAGGTTCAGAAAGTGACCATTTCGTGTGTGAATTTTGCAAATAAACATGAAATAAAATATTTTTTGTAATATATGTATTTTTAAAAACATGTAAACTACGTTACTTTCTTGTTTCTATTCCCTTTTTTTAAATAAACTGCATCCCTTACCTTTAATATTTTCTATATACCCTATTAGGTGCCTATTCCATATTAGGTACCAAATACTATTTTTTTTAAGATATTTTTTTTGAACAGTGGGTAACAACAATTTTATTGTTATTACTTTAATTCGATAAATATAAGACTATGACATGCTACAAAAAAATATTGACAACATATTACTATTTACCAAAACACTCGGAGTAGTTTCCACAAACACCAAAACACTTTCACTTCGCTCGACGCGCGTTTCGCCAACCAAGTTGGCATCATCCGGAGACGATTAAAACTAGTTTCAGTTTTAATCGTCTCCGGATGATGCCAACTTGGTTGGCGAAACGCGCGTCGAGCGAAGTGAAAGTGTTTTGGTGTTTGTGGAAACTACTTCGAGTGTTACAGTTACATCAAAGGTTCCACCCCTATCCAGTAATATTACTATTTATAGAATTTTTATAAAATATAATAAAAAGGGTAACGTATGGTCCGAAAGTTTTGGGAAAAAATTACCTGGTTTGATGAAGTAGGTCATTAAAATGTAATAGGATTAAAATGTCACCATTTATGTCATTTAAATAAACAAAGCAAAAGATTTTGGTTTCGCTTCGCAAAATGTCTTATAAAATTGATCTTCGTCGAGGTACTGGATAGGTGTTATCGACTTCGTCGAGGTGTTTATAATCTGGTTGGGCGAATGTCGAAAGGAGACATTGTCGATATTTAACGAGATCACAACATAGGCAAATCGACAATTTATCGCACAATTAAAGAATGTCAAGAAGGGATACCATGTGTAAACTTGCCTAAATGCGGTCGGCCGCGGGTTTTGAACCAATTAAGAGAGGGAAGACTGATTGAAGCAGCTAAACACAAAATTGGGATCTCACAGCGAAAACTGGCCAGGAGGTTTATTGTTGGAAAGACTACGGTGTTTAGGACCCTATCAAGTAAGAATATTGTCTTCCGGAAAAGGAGGAAAGCTCCAAAATACACAGAGGCTCAGTTAGAGAGAATTCCGAGATGTTGCCGCGCTTTGAGGCCAGTGCATTTCGTCAACAAGTTGATCGATGGACGATGAAAAATATTTAACGTTGTACAACGCTGAGATGAAGGGCAATGATGGTTTCTACACGGACGATTACTAGAATGTCCCCGATGATGTGAGATTAAAAAGAAAAAAAAAGTTTGAGAACAAAATTTTGGTGTGGTGTGTAATTTCTGAGGGTGGCTTCATCTCGCAGCCCTACATTGCCGTTGTTCGGGGCGAGGCCTTAAATGCAGAGCTTTATATCCAGATATGTCTCTCGAAACTGCTTCAGTTTTTGAACAGACATCATGCGGATGATGAAATAATGTTTTGGCCAGATCTTGCTTCACGCCATTACGCGTGAATCACGAGGGACTGGTATGACTGGTATGGCCAACAACATTAACTTTGTACCGAAAGTAGACAATCCCCCTAACCTACCTCAGGCTCGCCCAATTGAAGAGTTCTGGGCAATATTGAGTCGGAAAGTCTATAATAACGGATGGGAAGCACAAAATGAAGAACAATTGCGATGCCGTATATCCAGAAAAATTAGATAAATTAACGCTGAAGTCACCCAAAGGATGATGCAACGCGTCAGAATACTTAGGCAAATCGAAAATAACGATCCCTTGTCGATTATTTGAATTTTGTTTTATAATAAGGATAGTTAAGATAGATTGTTTAAGAATGTGATTAAAATATAAAACTCTTTTTATAAGAGTTATCAGCCTCTGAATTTTTTCCCAAAACTTTCGGACCATACGTTAGTCCATATTTGGCACACCTCCTCTAAAATAGATAGTTAAAAAATTATCGTGCAATGAATTCCTCAATATAATTTTTGAGAGAGTTTTTGCGGTGGCTGGGTTCCCATTTCATCGGACGGGTGCCCTCGACCAGGCTATATATTATAGTATGTATATAGCAAGGTTTCCACCTTGCTATTATACAAATATTTGTGATTAATTAAATCATCCTGATTAGGGATTTATTTCCGTTTGCCAATATTAAGGCTGTTGGAGTTAGTGTTTACCGTAGACGGTATATTGTGCGGATAACCAACGCCTAATCTAAGGAATCAGGATAAAGTCCATGCCGATGCCATACCTCAATTATACACAACCTTAAAATTTGCCTGGCGCCCTATTACCATCCATTATATAGTTCAAGTAAACTATTACGAACCACCCCGTCTCCACTGAGTCGGCCGTACCCTATTTTTGTTTCAACTGCCAATTGTAGTTTGTAGGTTAGTTTAGTCATTATTATGAATTTTTTTTGTTACGCAAAAAGGCACGTTACAACCAACAACGGGCTGGAACCAGTCACAACAATTTTAGCTACTGCTCCCCCTGAATTGCTGAAGTTGGTGCATCAACTTTAACGAATGTTTTTTTTTGTCAGCAAATGACTTTTGTCAACTGTCAACGAATGATTTTTTTCGGTTTCGCGACGCTCACATTATCATCACCAATAAAGCGATTTGAACAGAGACATGAGACAGAGCCAAAAGCGTTTATTAGGTCGCTTTTGCAGGATTTGGATTACTTTCCGCGTTTCCAAGTAACCGGCATGAAGAGCTTTATTTAGAGCACGCTGTATAGGAATCATTAGACGTTGTTTATAAGTATGTAAAAATAAAATTATATGTTTATTATTAATTTATAGTAGGTGTGTTTTTGGTTAAGTATAATAAAAAGTGAATTTTATTATACTAAATTTCCCTATTCTTTAGACTACGTACTTTTTCATGTATAAATTTGTGCATGGTGCACTATATTTTGGGCAATATTTTCTTTAATTTCAAAACTGTGAACGCTTACATGGTCAACATGGGTTGCATCTACGGAAATCGGACCCTAAAGTGCCAAAAATCACATTTTTGTCACGTTTTTGGGGTTTGACCATTTTCCAGCGCGCTCTAGCGGTGGAACGATCGGCCATAGAAAGCAAAATACTTTAAAACTGTAGGATATTTTGTCTACATTAATTTTGTATAGAATGGTCTTTCCGATAAATCGTGTATTTTTTGAGATATAGGCGAGCTAACGGAAAAAGCGCCATTTTTTTTATTTTTTTTACAATAAAAAATGGTTCCGGGAAAAATTTCAGCAAAGTTCAGATTCATGTTCAGCGATCCAAAAAACATAATGGGTCAGAAAATTACAACTATGGCAAAACTTTACCCTATTTTTCCTAATATGCTTAGCCTTGTCAATATTAGTGGAGGCATTGAAGCGTTTTGGGTCCGTTTTTTTTTTACTGTGCACCGAATTGCATGAAATTTTGGAATTAGGCTCATCTTACCCTGAACTTCAAAAGTGAAAATGTCCCGAACTGAGCCGGCACCCTGGGGAGGGTTGCCACCCCTTCTCGGTGGTGTACATTTTTTTTTTCAAAAAAAACCTCAGATATTGATAGAAGGCCTCAAGTTATTGGAAATTGAAAATTCGAAATTTTTTCACGTTTTTCATTGGTTTTTTGCAAATATCTCCAAAAATATGCATTTTAACAAAAATTTTATGATAAACAAAATTGTTGTAGATTAAAAAATGAACAAATTGGTTTTTTATAAACTGTGATCTGCTTGTAAAGTGCAAAATTAAGCGAGATATTGAAGGTCAAAGCCTTTTTTTATTTTGCCTGAAATTTTATCGATGTGTTCAATGCCATCTAGCGGCGAGCAGATATATTTTATGCATTCTATTGAAATAGGATTTTGTAGTGCTTGAAATAAGCTTTAAAATGAGCACTGTTAAAAGTCTTTCGCACCTAAAATGAGTGAGCTGTAATGAAAAAAAGGGGAATATCTAATGATTTTTTTGTAAAATCGATGGGTTTCATAAGTGCGTTTCCACCAAAATTAAAATTAATCGTATTCCGTCTAGAATTAACTTTAGTATAAAGAGTTTGATGAATTCTAGCAGTTTGACTGCTTTAAAATACGTATTTTTCAAAAAAATTACGATTTTAGAAAAAAAGAATTTTTCGAATTTTTAAAAAATCACCTTTTTTTCATAATATCTCAAAAATGATGAAAGATACGTGAAAAAGTGTGGTGATAAAAAATGTAGGTCTTTTTCTGACAAAAATTTTTTTTTTTTATTTCTGCCACACAAAAATTGACGGAGATATGATTGTTTAAAGAGCGCGCGGTAGCGCAATCACAGCCCCTCTCAAGCCCTTTGACCTTTCACCGTTTCAAAATAAAAGGTTTTTCACTATACATTGTAATGAAAAAAGCTCTTGTAGCTCTTTAAATTACCTTTAAAATGCTTTTTTAGAAGTTGTGATAGGATCAAAATTGAAGGAGTTATGGTCCAAAAACTAATCGTATTTTTTTCTACCTATTAAACTGAAAATTTCGGAGTGTGAATTTTTGGACCAAACTGAAAGTACACAGTAATAGATACCCAAAACTGTTGTCTTATGTATATATATACATATTATGGCACATATTTTGGAAACGTAGGCATGAATACATACCAACGTTCATATATGTATATATAACACATTTAACACATTCAACGCCGCCGTCAACCTGTGGTTGACATCAGTAAACCGGCGCCCATGGCCGGTGTCAACCACGGGTTGACATCAGTATACAGCGCCCATGGCCGGTGTCAACCCGTGGTTGACATGCGGTAACCTGTTTTACATTTGCTGTTATCAAGACGGCTATTGCCGTATACACATGAAATTTGTGTCGGCCATTCATGTTCCCATTGTCTTTTATCATATAAAATGTCCGCATGTCAAATCGATGGCGGCCACTGGCGCCCGCTAGTCATATCGACGGTGGCGTTGAACGTGTTAAATGAAGGTAAGTGTGTGTATTACTCGGAGGGGCCAACGACGAAAAAGCCAGGTGATCTGCTGTGAGTGCTCCGTTTATTCGTATGGAATTTCCTAATATATGCTATATAATCTGGCCAGTATGTTTCCGCCTGAAAAGGAATGAGCACGTGTTTAGTGTAACAATAATTTTAACTATATAGACGCCCAATTTTAACATTTTATTTAATAAAAAATGTGAGTACATGAAAAAAACTGATTTTTCTAAATTAGATTAGTTTTTTCTGGGTATTTTTTACATATATATTTATTAATATTTAGTTTTGCCGTACATAAATTATATTATAAGGGGGTTGACAATTCGATAATTAAAATAGAGAACATAAAATATCATTTACTCTATACTTAATCTTTTTATGTCATACCAAATTAATTTTTTGTGATTTTTTCAATTTAGGGGTTGTTCGCAAGGGTAGTAAGGTTTTCAAGGGGTTGGAAATAATTTTAATATGAAGTTATTGTGTTAGAAAATACTTTACAATTTCACCACTTAATATTAGATGCGTTAAAATGGCTCCATGTGAATTTTTCCATTAAGGGGTTGTTTTTATCCCTTAAAAATCATAGGCGCAGTTCGGGTCACTTTTTGGGTTTTCACTTTTGAAGTTAAGGGTAAGATGAGCTTAATTCCTAAATTTCATGCAAATCGGTGCACAGTAAAAAAATTCGGAGGTAAGACCCTATTTTACGCTTCAATGCCTCCACTATATCTACACCCAGACCTGCTCTCGATGAGGTTTACACAAACCCAGTATAAACTTGTACAAGCCAACATTATTATTTCAATGTGAAGTCAAGAACCGTTGAAATATTTAAATAGTTTTAAACAGAATTAACGTTAAAAACATGAAAATTAAATCAACGTCCAACTGTCATACGAAGTAATGCCATTGTTAACCTAATAATAATTATTGTAGTACGGCTTGCTGTGAAAATAGCGTGAAATTGTTGGCGGTTCAAGTCCCGAACTTGGTTTTGTTAATTTAATATAATCAAACCGACTGAATCCATGCCTCTGTTCTCGGTTAACTCAACCAGCCCAATAGCAAAATAAAACAGCTGCTTGCATTATAAGCATTTATCCTTTTTCTCTGGTCGGATGCCGATTTAGTAACTTATTTACCCGTCCTTACAAAGACACATACAAATATTAATATGTGAGAGAGAAAAAACATCATGAATTTGGGCTTATGATGGAACCCGCTGAAATGGGGCTTAAATGAAAGAGCTTAACGTATATAATAAGCCATTAAAAGTTACAATGAGCGAGATACGCGTCATGGGTTTTTATTGCAAAATAATTGGGAAAACGGCACTTTTTTTACTTTTTTCTCCATAATGGAAAAAATTAATGATTTTAGAGAAAAAAGTTTCACGGATGATTTTACGTAAGGATTAAGCATTTAAAAAAAATGCTAAATTTTTTTCGCTGCGATGTTTAGTGTCAAAGTTAAAAAATGCGAAAAAATAAAAACACGATGATATGTTTTTCATTTATTTATTTTAATAATATATTTTTTTCTGATTTCGTTGAACTTCGAGTACTTATTACATAGCTTAGAATGCTTAACAAAATGCAGTTTCGAATGATTTTTTTTTAATACGCAACGTATTGCAACACTGTTAAGTTGAAATTTCACCTTGATGAAAATTATTGCAATCAGTAGATAAGAAAAGTAGCTTTCAGCATGCCAATTTTTATTATTTTTCAGATTCAAATAAAGTTTTTGCTAACGAAAAACCCGTTACTAAGGACCACAATTTTGTCAATTTTTAAATTAGATCTGCGCAACAAACCGCAATCGAATTTTAGAAAAATATAGGGTAGACCGGGGATAAAAGTGCCATTTCTAGTAGATTGTGTTTAAAAAAATCTTTGACAGATTACTTTTTTTCTTCTTTGTCGTTTTAGTGGTTTGAACTTTAAGTTATCAATAATGACATGACACAAAGACCTAACATAATAAAAAGACTGGTAATATATTTTTTTATGGCTAAAGTTTCATCGTTTCTGGTAGATGGCACTTTTTACCCCATACATGGGGTAGGAAGCGATGCCCATGGGGTAAGTTGGGCTATGATAGGATAGGATAGAAAATATGTAGGTAAAGCTGCTTTTAATGCGTTCTAATAAAAGTGCGGAATGAATGACATTTTTAAAATTTGAACAAATGAACAACAAAAGGTTAAATAATAAAAAGTTCATTAGTCCATGTCGCTGTCATAGTTAATGCAGACAAACAATTTTGAGTCACCCGTAACACATTTGTCGTGAGCCCATTCTTTGCAGGATCTACATTGCACCCAGTCATCTTCTGAATAGGTTGAGGACTCTTGAGTCATGATTACTTTTGCTTGAGAAAACTTTTCTTTTAACTTTCTTTGTCTTTTGCTTAACTTGTTTCATCTTTTTCTGGCATCTTGTAGCCTGTTCCTTCTGTAGAGCGTCCTCTTCTGGAGTATCGGTGAGCACAGCTGTATATCTACATGTTCTGCCTTTTATCGATCTTATTCGATATCCCGCCTTGGGAAGGAGTTTTACTATGTGTGGAGAAAATGTTTTTCCCGGTAGATTATCAATGTTAGATGGTCCAGCAACTGGATTTTCGGCATTGTCTATGTTCTTTGTACATTCTTTATTTTGTGATTGGTCGTTTCTATCAAAGACATATTGCAGCGAATTTTTATTAACACGCATCGCTATGGGGTAAGCTGAAATGCCATTCAATGGATTATCATAAATTGCGATATTCTTTCCGGCATTATTTCTGATCCAGGCATCTTGCGTAGAAGACGGGTATTTCTTCAGTCAATGCGAGTAATGGGACGGAAAAGATAATAAAACAACGCCATTATCTTTCGCCAAATTTAAAACTGATATGGCCAAATGCGACTATGGTTGTCCAATAATAGAAGAAATGGTGATTGCTTTGTCGGTTTTACATGTTTAATGAAATGCTTCATGAACTTAAGAAAGCTATCTTCCATCATCCAACCGGATGAGTTTGCTGTACCAATACTGCCAGGTAGTCCACCCCGAATAAAATAATCTTTATAATTCTTTCGAGGAAATAAAAACATAGGGGATATACAAACTCCACTAGCAGAAACTGCTGTTGTTAGTGTAACATTTGAACCCCTTTCGCCTGAAGTAAGAGCACCGACTTGCCGTGGCCCCGTCACCCCTACAATCTTTGGAGGTTTCAAGACTGTTGAAACTCGTGTTACATCTCTATTCCATATAGAGGAAGCAGTGAATGAGTAGCGCTCCAAAACATTATTTAATTTGTCGAAAAAATCAGTTACATTTTTCTAGTTAAAAGATGTTGCCCTTCCCAAACTCGTTGTTTCGGGTGTTCGAATGGAAAGTCGTGGATTTCTTGTTAAGAACGCTGCAAACCAGTCAGCACCTGCTTGTTTGTTATGTCGCCAAGAGTCTGGCATATCTTTTTTATATTGGACTTCACATTCGTATGTTAGACAACGCACCTCTTTTGGAGTTAAACCGAAGTATATTTGTGCAGACTGTGTCAAATATTCATTAAGTGCTGTCTCTTCCTCGTCATTAGAAACCCTACGTGCTGATCTATAACCAAAGGTCGTGTTTAGATCGGTGTTACGGCGTTGTATAAATCTGTTTAAAGACACTCTACATGTCCCAAGAACTCTGGCCTTATGGACTGTCCATTTTGCGTAACAAGATCAGCTGCACGATGCATTTTTTCTAAAGAAGCTTGCCCCTCGCAGTGTTCCTTGTGTAATTTCGCATTCTAAAAAAAATCTGATTTAATAATGAAGCTTTAATAATTAAAAAAATCAAAAGAAATAAAACACTTAATTCTACTTAGTGGAGCAAAAAGTGCCACATAAAACTTATGTGGCACTTTTGTTATGAGCAATACCTACTATTGCTCATAACAAAAAGGAAATCTGAAATATTGAGGATTTGAGAGTGCTGCAACATAAAAAAGTATAAAAAATGTATCAGAGCAAACTTACCTGGTTCAAATTAGATGAAAACTATCTGTTGCAGAACAAAAAATAGACAACAACAAATTTTTACTACATATCGCATGAAGCAAAAAACGTCCTCTCGCTTACGCGACTAATTCGACACTAAATGCATGTGCTCGACGGGCAGCGGTATAGACCTGACCTTGGAATGTTAGCGTAGCATGCGTTTCGTTTAATTTATAAAAGTGGCGGCAAGTGGCACTTTCTCCCCGTGGAACTTTTATCCCCGGTCTCCTACTGTAGAAACAATGAAACAATAGAAGCCGAGATACGAACCATTCACTTTTTAACGCGTAGCAGCCGTTCTACTTAACTTATACATTCGAAACTTGGATAGAAAATAAGTGGAAAGCTTAAACTATACACCGAATTTGTTCACGGCAATTTTTCGTAAAGAAATCGTTGTTTAATTAAGGGTGTAAACGTGTGGCCACACAGCGTTCACTGTCGCTCATTATTGAATACATTAAATAATCTTCTTCCTCACGTAAACACGTGGCCACGAGGTCGTTCAGCCACCTCAGTCACTGATAGTGCGGCTTACTTTATGCTCAATTAAGCTTATAACCTACAATTTTGTGTTTTAACATGGAAATTCGCAATTTAAGGTTATTTTTCATGTTTTTTTCGTTGGATAACGTTGTTATGTTAAATACATGCTGTCGCCCGGTTTTAAATGAATACACAAATGTGTTCAAGTTACTATTATTTGTATAAAAGAGACATTAAAATTATATACGATATCGTAAGAATACAAAAAAATTAGCCGGTTTTTATTTTCAGTTTTTTTTCTTCTTCTTATATATTCTCGACCGCGCTTCATTCAGCAAGAACCGTGAGGGCAAAAACTGCACGACCATTGAAGAAACAGCCACCGATGCTTTTAATAACGCGGATGTAATAGAGGCAGAAAACTACATTCTAGACATACCAAATATAGTGGATATCATAAGTGAGTCTATCGAAAATGTACAGGAGGAAGAAGATGATTTAATGTATTCGGTGACACTGAACGCTGAACGACCGCATGGCCGCACGTAAAATTACGTTCATTTTGTTAGTTACGGTTTTTCGTTAATACAAATTTTATTTGATTATGCCCTAAAAGCTACTGATATTACCTACCGACTGCACAATTATTCATTAAGATCTCTGTGACAGTCTGGGAAGCGTTCCGAAATTTCAAATTAACAGTGTTGCAATAGGTCGCCATATTAAAAATTTTCAATCGGACGCAGCACATTTTGTTAAGCATTCTAATAGCTATGTAATACTCCAACTTCAACGATATCAGAAAAGAAAATCTATAATTTATCGTATTGTTTCGCAATTTTTTACTTTGGTATTAAATCTGGCAGCGAAAAATGTTTGCGATATTTTTAAATGCTTAATACTTACGTATTAATAATCCACTAAACAACTTTTGTCCGAATCTTTTTTCTCTAAAGTCATTACTTTTTCCATTATTAACACTCGGAGTAGTTTCCACAAACACCAAAACACTTTCACTTCGCTCGACGTGCGTTTCGCCAACCAAGTTGGCACCATCCGGAGACGATTAAAACTAATCTTAAACTACAAAATCTACCCCATATTTATACTATTTTCATAGTGACGTCACTAATGATATCACCGTGAAATTTACGCGTGACTAATCACGCTTCAATGATCGGTTGCTAAGCAACGCGTAAAGCGGGCTACGGTATGATATCACCGTGAAATTTACGCGTGGCCAATCACGGTTCAATCATCGGTTGCTAAGCAACGCGTAAAGCGGGCTATACGGTATAGGTCCCTTGTCGCTATTCATACTACTATTACATTTTACAATTTCTATGCTCTCAACTGCATACACCTGTGTATTATTGGTCACATTTCTAACTAATCTTAAATTACTAATATCTATTCTATGATTGTTGTCAAAAGCATGTTGTGCAACACTAGACTTATCTGTTCTTCCATATTTTAGATGAGCCATGTGCTCTTTAAATCTGGTGTTAATTGATAGTCTCGTTTGTCCAACATATTTTCGATCACAACTAATTTCGTAAATCCCAGACCCTTCATTTGGAACAATTTTATCCTTGGATCCTGGATTGTCTAAAAGTTGTTGTAATTTGTTGGTCGACGAATGAATCGCTGTTATACCCACGTTTTTGAAAACCTTACTCAAACCACGAGTAAACCGGGGTTCGTACGGGATGGATACATATTTTGGAGCCTCTATATCCTTTTGAAAGGTCGTAGAATTACGAAGTGTGTCCTTAAATTTACGCTTCCTAATTAGTTTTTCAACTATATCTCTAGGATAACCATTACTCACAGCTATATCTTTAATTAATACTTTTTCTTTTTCAACCTCTTATTACTGAGAGGGAAACTTAATAAACGATGGACTAGAAAATTAAAACTTGCCATGTTATGTTGATAGCAGTGGTAAGAGTCATTAGGGATATATCTGATCGTACTGGTATCTTTTCTATATATATCAAATTCTAACCTATTGTCACTATTTTTAAAAATAAATCCTCAAAATAGTCCAAGGTCTGTGGAATTGGTACACTAGGAAATAATGAACAAACGTCAAAGGAAATCAAAATTTCACCCTCTTGCAATTGAATATTCTTGACCTTGTCAATGAAATCATCCAAAATCTTATCAGAAGGGGCTACAGCAAAGTTTAAACCCTTGTTTAGAAGGTCAAGTTCTTCTTTATCAAAAGAGTGTGACGAGTGATTTTCCACAATGTTAACGACCTTCCGAGGAGCATTTTTTGGTACATTAGTAGTCAATTTTTTAAATTTTTTATTTTGTGAAGACATTTTTTTGATAAATTTCGCGTTGATTGATAAAAACATGTTCCTCTGAAATTCGCAGCATTGTTCATAATCTAAATTATTTAACTTAAAAGTAAGCTTCTTGTACTTTGCTGTAGCCCCTTCTGATAAGATTTTGGATGATGTCGTGGCAGGGATTGAAAGTTCAATTCAATATCTGCCTGATTCATCCAAGGGTCTCGTCAGAGTGGCTTGCAGGAACCAAATTTCTAAAAATATAATGAATAACGTAGAAAATAGAAAGTCATGCTCAAAGAATCCTAGAAAGACTATCAAAAGATTGCGCGAAAAAGACTGTTTTTATTTAAAAGCAGATAAAGGTAATAAGGTTGTTATTTTAGATAAAGAGGACTATTATGAACGGGTAAACAACCTAATTAGTAATGGTCCTTATAAAGAACTTACTAGAAACCCTTTACCAAGAATGACCACTGAAATAAAAAATGTCCTCAAATCATGTAACAACCTTATTACTCCACCTGTTAAGAATGGGTTACGTGTGTCTAACCCTACTGTACCTAGATTGTATTGTCTACCAAAAATTCATAAGCCAGGGAAGTCGGTGCGTCCAATAGTATCGTCTATTGGATCTCCGACTTACCACTTATCAAAATGGTTGACTAAGGAATTTGAAAGTTTGCCCATTACACAGCCTAGTTTTTCAGTTAAAAATTCGAATGATTTCATTGATAAGGTCAAGAATATTCAATTGTAAGAGGGTGACATTTTGATTTCCTTTGATGTTTGTTCATTATTTCCTAGTGTACCAATTCCACAGACCTTGGACTATCTTGAGGATTTACTCGAATTAAACAACTATAGAAAAGAAGTAATAGAAGAATATATAAATCTTACAAAACTTTGTATGAAACAAAATTGCTTCCGTTTCAATGACAAGTTTTATGAACAACATGAAGGAACCGCAATGGGTAACTGTTTATGGCCTTTCATTGCTAATGTCTTCATGAGTCGATTTGAAACTGAAGCAAAAGAAGAATTCGAGTATTTTCCTAGGATTTCGCTTAGGTATGTGGTTGACATTTTTGCCGTGTTTGACACTAAGATTGCGGATGTAGAAAACTTCATTTCCAAATTAAATAGTCGTTTCACTTCTGTAAAGTTTTCATATGAAGTAGGAAATAATGGAAAACTTCCATTTTTAGATGTATCAGTAATTAAAAATAGTGACAATAGGTTAGAATTTGATATATATAGAAAAGATACCAGTACGATCAGATATATCCCTAATGACTCTCACCACTGCTATCAACATAAAATGGCAAGTTTTAATTTTCTTGTCCATCGTTTACTAAGTTTCCCTCTCAGTAATGAGAGGTTTGAAAAAGAAAAAGTATTAATTAAAGATAATGGTGTGAGTAATGGTTATCCTAGAGATATAGTTGAAAAACTAAGTAGGAAGCGTAAATTTAAGGACACACTTCGTAATTCTACGACCTTTCAAAAGGATATAGAGGCTCCAAAATATGTATCCATCTCGTACGAACCCCGGTTTACTCGTGGTTTGAGTAAGGTTTTCAAAAACGTGGGTATAACAGCGATTCATTCGTCGAGCAACAAATTACAACAACTTTTAGACAATCCAGGATCCAAGGATAAAATTGTTCCAAATGAAAGGTCTGGGATTTACGAAATTAGTTGTAATGATTGTGATCGAAAATATGTTGGACAAATGAGACGATCAATTAACACCAGATTTAAAGAGCATATGGCTCATCTAAAATATGGAAGAACAGATAAGTCTAGTGTTGCACAACATGCTTTTGACAACAATCATAGAATAGATATTAGTAATTTAAGATTAGTTAGAAATGTGACCAATAATAGACAGTTGGATGCATTTGAGAGCATAGAAATTGTAAAATATAATAGTAGTATGAATAGCGACAAGGGACCTATACCGTATAGCCCGCTTTACGCGTTGCTTAGCAACCGATGATAGAACCGTGATTAGTCACGCGTATATTTCACGGTGATATCATTAGTGACGTCACCATGAAAATAGTATAAATATGGTAGATTTTGTAGTTTAAGATTAGTTTTAATCGTCTCCGGATGATGCCAACTTGGTTGGCGAAACGCGCGTTGAGCGAAGTGAAACTGTTTTGGTGTTTGTGGAAACTACTCCGAGTGTTAGAGTTACATCAAAGGTTCCAGCCCTATCCAGTAGTTTTCCATTATTGAGATAAAAGTGAAAAAACTACCGTTTTCAAAATAATTTTGCAATAAAAACTATGACGTGTATCTCGCTCATTGTAACTTTTTTAATGGCTTACCATATATACGTTAAAATCTTTCATTCAATCTAAGCCCTATTTCATCGGATTCGGTCCAACGTTAAAATCATAACCTCAGACACCCCTACTGTATCATTTTAGGCGCATAAAGAATTTCAGAAAATATGGTATCTCTATCGGTAGTTCCTAATACACACAGCGCAGAATACTGTGCTCTTATTAATTTAATAAATTCCAATTTTTCTTTTAACGGATAAGTAACTTTTCCGTCGACCGTGTATTTACGAGGTTAATTAATGTATACAAAATCGTTTATTAATGACCCCTATTAATCCATGATTTTCTATTAATAAACGATTTTAGTGAAACATACGCATACATTTAAATTTCCATATCAAGATGCCGTGTCATCAATCTGTTACTGTTAGTAATGTCACGCTTAATATTTGAAATATAATTTTGTAAAACACCTTCTTCTGCCACCATACTTTCTGAAAATAGTGCACACTTTTTAGCCATTAAACGATTGGGTGGTTGGAAATCCACTGCTGTTGCAGAAGGATATATTGAAAATTTAGTACAAAATAATGTTGTCATGGCTAAAAAAATGATCATTTATCTGTACAAACACAAATCAGATTTGTGATATTTTATAATAATTAAAGAATAATTGAATTTGTACTTAGTTTTCTTAAATAAAAATTTAAAATAAGATTTTCTCCACTTTATCCAAAGTACAGTCGACGGAAAAAAATTTAACTAACTCGTATATTAAAACGCGATTAATAATCTCAACAATTAACGTTAGTTAAACAGTTAAAATATGTCGATTATTAATCGCTGTCATTAATACACTAGTTCGTTAAATAACTATTTCCATAGACGTGTTTATGTTTAACGGCTATTAAGTCAGACATTTTTGCTACAAATTCATGATCTTCTTGACCTTTTCGTGTTTTATCCATACACTTCCGCCCTAGTATTCCAAATGCGGTCCTCACAAAGAAGTGAAGACAGCGTTTGGAATACACACTGCTCTATCATTATAATAGCGGTATAGTGACATACAGTTTTCTATCTAGATCCGCAGTTTAACCAAATGGCATGCGATTATATTGATACCGACCCGATTGTGAAACAAATGATGTGTACTCCTTTCAGTTTTCTGCCACTGGAATTTCATAGTAGACCTTAGATCTAGAGTTATAAAATATATACCTCCTTGCAGTTCTTCAATTTGGTCGTCGATACATGGCAATGCGTGACTGCTCTCATAGTTACCAATACACATTGTTTTTTCACCAGTTTCGTGTTCTACTGAAAGTATAGGCGAACGATAATCGGATTCAGATTCCTTAATTATTGTCTAAAAGTTAAATAACAATTTCTTTGACAGAATTTTGTTGTGAAACGGTCACCTTATAATGACGGTAAGACGGTTTATCGTCAAGTAAGTTATTAATTTCAATGTATCTGAATATCCAATCACGATATTCAATAACAATCGCGATATTCAGTAATAATAATAATAATAACGTTTATTTGCATAAATAGTAGATTATAAAACATGAACAATGTATATATGTATAAATGATAGACAGTATTAATAACTAGCTAAATTTAATTTCAAATTCATAATAATACGCAACAATAATAAAGTACAGCAAACACATAAAGTTGCAAATAAACAAATATACTCAATAAGTGACTTAATTAACACTTGTTTTGAGTTAAGAGGAACAAAGATTATGAAACAAGGATAAAAATTAATATAAGATAAATAATATAATATACCACTAGTATGAATCACAATATAGGGTCACGAGTATTTACGAGTTACGAGTGGTTACGAGTAGTACGAGTATATACTAGTAGTTAGTACAAAAAATCTCATCGTTTCAGTTATACGTTAAGATTATAAGGTAGGTAAGTTATTTAAGAAAAGTAATTGTGAAATATGATCCTTGACTGTTGAAATATGTAGTGTTTAAGTTTTTTCTTGTATGATGTACTATTAACTGTATTTTTAATTTCGACAGGAACTGTGTTATAAATTTTAGGAGCTAGATATTCATAAGATCATTGTCCAATAGATGTTAACATTAAAGGTATCGCATGGATGTGTTTTTGTCTAGTATTGTACGTATGACCCGGCAATGATGTTATGTTATTTTTTACCCGGTGATACTTTATGTTGAGATTGTAATAGTACAATTGTCTAATATCAAAAACATGTACCTCTTTATACAGGGTGAGTCAGTTTTTTGTAGACAAACTTTAACAGGGGATAGAACGCACGTTTTTAAAAAGAAAAGTGCCTATAAATATATGGCCGATCTAGCTTCCTAAGGAAGATACAAGGTGTTAAAGTTTCATTTTTTTTTACATTAATGTGTAATATTTTCTGAACGGAATGACATATTCACTAAATATTTTACACATATCTTAACCTGCATAGGATCAACATGTTGTATTGTTCCTGTCGAAAATACTATAGTGGATGTTACTTTTTTCGGGTACTTCGGATATTCTGCATAATGGAACTTTTTTTTCGTACGCCACTGACATTATCTGATACATATTTCTAAAATAACGGCCCCTTAGTAAAAATTTTGATCTCTTGTAATTTTGCTCTAACTACGACAGTTTTAGAGATATTGGCCGTTGTTTCTCTGACAGTGTAATGTCGTTATTATAATTTTTTTTTCTCGAATTTTCTTTATGACTTATAAACGAACGCTTAGATTTTTTCATGTTTGGGGGATAATGCCTATTAATTAAGGCGCATAAAACAAGCGGTAAGAATGTTCAAAAACTTGCACAGTGGCGGGGTGGAAGGGGTGCTCCACCCCTTTCGTAAACAGAACATCTACGCCAAAGACTATTTAAAAAAAAACTGTTATTTTCATTATCTACATACAGTTTAACAAAAATAATGTCCCTTCTTCTGTTTCGAAATTCCTGTGCGGTTCCTAGTTATTTTGATTTTTAGTGTTTGATGTGGTACTAAATTAAGTAATTTATTTATTAGCAATAATAATTATCGGCTAAATATTTAATTCTTTCAACGAAACCTACCTAAATATGGTGTGTTAAGGATTCTAAAAAGCCGAAATCTCTTATTCTTTATCTTTTTCCAATGTAGTCAAAATAAATATTTGTTATATCAAGCCTTACTCAAATACAATACTTTTATATGTTGAAATCTGTTACATTACAAATGTACTTACAATACAATAGATTATTGTGCAGTTGCCAAAAGTCTTAAAAATTTCTTTTAAGTTTTATTAAACTTGTGCATGTACCAATTTCTGTTTCAATTTTTGTTGTTGTTTGCTAAATAATTTCCATTTAAAACTAGCGTATTTGTAACTGTACGTAATAATTGCAACAAAATATTATACTCCTTGGAAAACAAGTAAGCATTATGTCATATTTTGAAACGACAGTTTGACGTATTACAAGTTTATCTACAAACAATTTTGCTTAATCTTGAATATGTTCACTGTTATTAATTATTATTTTTAAGATTAAAAAGTTATTTTATGTGATTTGCCAGATTTTAATTAGTGTAACATGCCGTTTACATTTACAAATAGCGAACAAGCCGACATTCATTTTATTTATGGGTTCGCAAATGGGAATTCAAGATACGCAGCTAGGGAGTATCGAAGATTTCAAAATAGACGACAACCTCATCATTCCGTTTTTGTGAGTATCCACCGTCGATTTGTTAACCAGGGTTTGAAAAATGTACCCGGGGGCCGACAGAACAACCGTGGACGAGATAGAGACCGTATATTGCGGGAATTTAATAGGAACCCAACGACAAGTACTCGACGTGCTGCTATTGCTCTTGGTATTTCCCAAAGTAAAATTTCCCGGGTTTTAAAACGGGATCACAGACGCCCATATCATTTTCAACCTGTTCAAGGTTTATGTCCAGGTGACGCTGAACGAAGACTTACTTATTGTAGGTGGGTTCTTAACTCCATTCAAAATAATAGGGATTTCTTATCCAATATACTGTGGACTGATGAATCTTGTTTTACTCGTCGTGGTATAGTAAATTTTCACAATCTGCATGTATGGGCACATGAAAACCCACATGCCATTCGACCACGAAGTTTTCAACAAGAATTTAGTACAAATGTCTGGATTGGAATTTACGGCAACCACGTGTTTGGACCTTATTTCTTGCCACAACGTGTAAATTCAGAAAATTTCCTACAATTTTTAGAAGAACACCATGGTAATATATGGGAAGTCATTCCGTTGAATTTAAGAAGACAGTCTTGGATTCAACTTGATGGGTGCCCGGCCCATTATATCAGAAATGTAAGAAATTGGCTAATCAATAACTATCCAGGGATAGTTAGTGGCCTCCCAGATCCCCCGATTTAACACCACTTACTTTTTTGTGTGGGGATTCATTAAGGAAATAGTGTATACCACTCCGGTTAATACACTTGAGGAACTTCAAAATCGCATTAGAGATGCTTGCAATGAAATAAGGGTGCATCATTTAGTTAACTTAAGACGTTCTATGATACGTCGCAGTGAAATGTGTATTGAGAAGAACGGTTTACATTTTGAACAAAGTATCTAATTTTATGTATGTAGGTACTAGTGTTATTGTTATTAATTCTTGTAATTGTTATTTATAAATCATTATTGCTAACAATTGTTATTTATTCCACAATTATTATTGTTAATTAAATATTGCTATAAATTCAAAAATGTTTATATCTCCATAAACATTAACATCAATGCTCATCTAATGTTTTTTTTTGTAATTGTAATTACTTGGAAAAAGATAAAGAGATTTCGGCTTTTTAGAATCCTTAACAAACCATATTTAGGTAGGTTTCGTTGAAAGAATTAAATATTTAGCTGATAATTATTATTGCTAATAAATAAATTACTTAATTTAGTACCACATCAAACACTAAAAATCAAAATAACTAGGAAACGCACAGGAATTTCGAAACATAAGAAGGGACATTATTTTTGTTAAACTGTATGTAGATAATGAAAATAACAGTTTTTTTTAAATAGTCTTTGGCGTAGAAGTTCTGTTTACGAAAGGGGTGGAGCACCCCTTCCACCCCGCCACTGTGCAAGTTTTTGAACATTCTTACCGCTTGTTTTATGCGCCTTAATTAATAGGCATTATCCCCCAAACATGAAAAAATCTAAGCGTTCGTTTATAAGTCATAAAGAAAATTCGAGAAAAAAAAATTATAATAACGACATTACACTGTCAGAGAAACAACGGCCAATATCTCGAAAACTGTCATAGTTAGAGCAAAATTACAAGAGATCAAAATTGTTACTAAGGGGCCGTTATTTTAGAAATATGTATCAGATAATGTCAGTGGCGTACGAAAAAAAAGTTATATTATGCAGAATAGTCGAAGTACCCGAAAAAAGTAACATCCACTATAGTATTTTCGACAGGAACAATACAACATGTTGATCCTATGCAGGTTAAGATATGTGTAAAATATTTAGTGAATATATCATTCCGTTCAGAAAATATTACACATTAATGTAAAAAAAAATTAAATTTTAACACCCTGTATCTTCCTTAGGAAGCTAGATCGGCCATATCTTTATAGGCACTTTTCTTTTTAAAAACGTGCGTTCTATCCCCTGTTAAAGTTTGT
This sequence comes from Tetropium fuscum, assembly GCA_964058915.1. Classification (NCBI taxonomy): domain Eukaryota; kingdom Metazoa; phylum Arthropoda; class Insecta; order Coleoptera; family Cerambycidae; genus Tetropium; species Tetropium fuscum. The sequence goes on from CAXKVY010000302.1 coordinate 44,342, forward strand.
CTACAAAAAACTGACTCACCCTGTATAACAGATCACTAGGGTGTGTTAAGTCTTTATGTAGTAATATTCTCAAGAATCTTTTCTGAATAATTTCCAGAGGACGTAAATGAGTTTTAAGTGCACTGTCCCACGCTAATATACTGTAGCGTAAATGGATTTCCACCAAGGCAAAATAAAGTAGTAAGATATTTCGTAAGTATTTAAATCTATGGAGTATCGTCTGTAGTTTTATTATAGTATATTTTATATGTTTATCCCATCATAAGTGCTTGTCAATGACAACTCCTAAATATTTAATTTCTGTTGAGGGCATGATGATATGTTCCTTCTTATGAATTTAAATTTTCATGTGTGAAAATGGAGGAAGACCAGAAGCGTAGCAGCTAAATGGTAAGTAGTTAGTTTTTTTCGAAATTTATTGTTAGTAGCTTGTGATCGAACCAGTTTTTAATATCCGTTAAGTCCTTTTCAACACTTATTTTTAATTCTTCCCATGAGTTGGCAGTAAGTAACATAAGTTTCTTTGATTGATTGGTGCAACTATAATATAGAAAGATAAATCAGTTAATGATAGTTGAGCTAATGTTAAAATAGTGTTAATAAGAGGCCTACTATTCGCTCTGTTTTAAAATATTCTTCATATTGGAAACGCTACTCCACCGCCCAGAAACATGTATGTCAGAAACCCGGTTTATTTATAGTAGAAGAGATAACACCGAAGCAGAATTACTTCATAAAATATTTGCTCCGCGATAATCCAAATTGAGTGTATTATAAAAATATTGGTGCAGTTGCAGTTTCCACAGGGAAAAAGGATATTAACTTGTGATTTATGTTGTTTTGACTAGCACATGACAAATGCGAACGGCAACGTGTGTAAAATTTATTTATTTCGTGCTTATCAAAATAAAATTTCTGATTTATTTGATGTAAATACTTTCAGAATGCGCTTTAAATGTTTACATGGGCGTTGTATGTGATGCAGTGGATATATCAGTTTCATTTAAAATTCCAAATGGCATCACGTAAATTCATCTCACATTTTGCGTAAAAACGAACTCGTTAATTTTAAACATATGTGAAAATTAAAACTAATACACATAATAAAATAGTAATATATTATTACAGTGAATTTGAGCATAGAGGAAATGCTCGGAGTGTAAGGTTAGAGTCTAAGCCTTTGGTTAAATCGGTATAAATAAACACGTGGCGAGCATTTACTATCATTGCGAGGAGAGACTCAAGTAACTTGAAGCATATTATGCTCACACGGGTATATTGAAATGGCCGAGACATCAAACAGTGCGAGTGTCTACAGTTGACTGTTTTGGTACAGGTCTTAACCTGCATGATTTGATTAGTAAAATTACAGGTCAGTTGTTTCTTAGCGGCCATTAAGTGTGACTTGAAAATGGACAGTAACAGCGACGACATATCTGATGTAGCATTTGTTCAGTTACTGAACAAACATAAAAATATATTAAATAAATCACAGTTGCCAATAGCGAAACAAAAAAAGGAATGTTCTCTGGTGCAAATTGAAAAAGAATTGCAACAAAACTATGGGGTAGATATGACAGAGGGGCAAATACTGAAAAAGGTGAACATCATGAAAACCCGTTTGAAGAAAAAGACTGATTTAAAGCAAACTGGAAACGTACCCATCATACTTAGTGAATGGCAGAAGCTTCTAAACGAAATACTTCAAAGAGATTATAATCCAAGCATTAAATGACTAGACGGTACGCATCAAATAATAGAAATATTTCTTCAGAAATGAAATAATTTAAATTTGTTTGTTTGATTAGGTATCACAATTTAAATTTAATTTAATACGAAATGAACAATGAAATAAAATAAAAAACCATAATACAAACAAGTTTCCTATATAGGTAATATTATTATTGCAGGAGCTATTTCACTAGGAGTCGCATCTTCAATACAGATAGATGCATCACCGCAATCAGGTTTTGAGCCATCAGCATTAGATAAATCTGGTATAAGTTCCAGCGTAAACCCACCACCTAAACGTCCAAAATGTGTAGTAAAGTCAGGTACTGACAGTCTCGGGGAACTAGAAACAGATGAGACAAGAAAACTAACCAAATCACAATTGCGACGTCTTGTGCTGTTAGAACAGCTTCAGGTACTGAGATTGAAGAAAGAAAAATTGCTAAAAGAGCAAGGCAAAATAGAAGAAAAAATTATCACACACGTAGATGACGATGGTACAGTATTTCAAGTGCTGTAAAGTTTTGAAATTTTCTGTTTTGTTTAGTCAAGTAGACTATATTTAAATATAAATTACTATTTGATGTCATGTATATTACTCCTATGTTCAATACTTTATTTTGGTAATATATTTCTTATTCACATTAACTTATTCTTGATGCATCTGATAGATAATATTAGCAATATCAATTCTCCTTATATTTCCTCTCTCTCGAACTCTTATATTTTCATCTTCCATCTGCACCCTTTCAATGATTTGAGGGACTTTTTCAGTCAAAAGTCTAATTTTGTGTTGTAAAACAGGAAACCTTTTACATTTCCAAAACAACTCTCGATAATGACCCTTTCTTTGGTAAGCATGTTGTTGAATGCTTGTTGCACTGGATTACCAGGTGTTCTGAAAGGTGTCATTAGCCATGGAGCAACACCTGCATCGTCTAGGAGAACAGCACGAACTTAACTTCTCCTGATAACTGGCTGTATTTCAGAATTGGTTCACATACGGGCATCATGAACTGAGCCGGACCAAGAAACATCCACACTCGTAAACATTTCTGAGCTGTTACAAGTTACAAGTACATTGAGGCTGGGGAATCCTTTTCTGTTGACATACTCGTCTCCATGGAGAGCGGGCTTTAAAATGGGAATCTGAGTGCAATCTATTGCTCTTATTGCAGAAGGGAAATTATATGATTCTTGCCACGCTGTTTCTTTTCTTTTAAATTCTTGGTCAGTCGAAGGGAAAAGGATCCAATAATCAGATTCTTGATTTATCCTTGGAATAACTTCTGCTATCACATTTGACACGGTTGGTTGACGAACTCCTCCATCTGTAGCAACACCACTCTTGAAACCAGGATCCGCCACATACGAGTTTGCTACTGACCAGGCATAAATGAAATGAACCAGATGCTCCAGTTTTTAAGCAAATACTTATGTTTATTAATACAGACTGGAGCAAATGCTCAAAACAAGAGTCATACAAGTATGAGCAAAAGCTTCGCTTTATTTATTAATACCAATTGGAGCATGTACTCCGAATACTTTGAGTCTGAGCTTATGCTTCATTTTATTAATACCACCCATTATCATGAAAGATAAATCTCCTTAGTGCATTGCTATAAAACAGAATATATTAATGTGGCCTATGAAAACTTCCTGAAGTTTACAAGAAATACAAGCATACGATCCTTACAAAAAGCTTACTTTTAAGTTAAATAATTTAGAATATGAACAATGGTGCGAATTTCAGAGGAACATGTTTTTATCAATTAACGCGAAATTTATTAAAAAAATGTCCTCACAAAATAAAAAATTTAAAAGATTGACTACTAATATATCAAAAAATGTTCCTCGGAAGGTCGTTAACATTGTGGAAAATCACTCGTCACACTCTTTTAATAAAGAAGAACTTGACTTTCTAAACAAGGGTTTAAACTTTGCTGTAGCCCCTTCTGATGAGATCTTGGATGATGTCCTGGCAGGGATTGAAAGTTCAATTCAATATCTGCCTGATTAATCCAAGGGTCTCGTCAGAGTGGCTTGCAGTAATCAAATTTCTAAAAATTTAATTAATAACGTAGATAATAGAAAGTCATACTCAAAGAGTCAAAAAAGATATAGGTAATAAGGTTGTAATTTTAGATAAAGAGGACTATTATGAACGGGTAAACAACCTAATTAGTAATGGTCCTTATAAAGAACTTACTAGAAACCCTTTACCAAGAATGACCACTGAAATAAAAAATGTCCTCAAATCATGTAACAACCTTAATACTCCACCTGTTAAGAACAGGATACATGTATCTTACCCCCTACCATACCTAGATTGTATTGTCTACCAAAAATTCATAAGCCAGGGAGGGAAGTTGGTGCGTTCAATAGTATCGTCTATTGGATCTCCGACTTACCACTTATCAAAATGGTTGACTCAGGAATTTGCAAGTTTGCCCATTGCGCAGCCTAGTTTTTCAGTTAAAAATTCGAATGATTTCATTGATAAGGTCAAGAATATTCAATTGCCATAGGGTGAAATTTTGATTTCCTTTGATATTTGTTCATTATTTCCGAGTGTACCAATTCCACAGACCTTGGACTATCTTGAGGATTTACTCGAATTAAACAACTATAGAAAAGAATTAATAGAAGAATATATAAACCTTACAAAACTTTGTATGAAACAAAATTGCTTCCGTTTCAATGACAAGTTCTCTGAACAACATGAAGGAACAGCAATGGGTAACTGTTTATCGCCTTTCATTGCTGATGTCTTCATGAGTCGATTTGAAACTGAAGCAAAAGAAGAATTCGAGTATTTTCCTAGGATTTGGCTGAGATATGTGGACGACATTTTTGCCGTGTTTAACAGTAATATTGCGAATGTAGAAAACTTCATTTCCAAATTAAATAGTCGTTTCACTTCTATAAAGTTTACATATGAACTAGGAAATAATGGAAAACTTCCATTTTTAGATGTATATATATATATATATGTATATATATATATATATATATATATATATATATATATATATATATATATATATATATATATATATATATATATGTATATATATATATATATGTATATATATATATATATATATATATATATATATATATATATATATATATATATATATATATATATATATATATATATATATATATATAGAAAAGATACCAGTACGGTCAGATATATCCCTAATGACTCTCACCACTGCTATCAACACAAAATGGCGAATTTTAATTTTCTGGTCCACCGTTTACTAAGCTTCCCTCTCAGTAATGAGAGGTTTGAAAAAGAAAAGGTATTAATTAAAGACATAGCTGTGAGTAATGATTATCCTAGAGATATAGTTGAAAAACTAATTAGGAAGCGTACATTTAAGGACACACTTCGTAATTCTACGACCTTTCAAAAGAAAATAGAGACTCCAAAATATGTATCCATCCCGTACGAACCCCGGTTTACTCGTGGTTTGAGTAAGGTCTTCAAAAACGTGGGTAAAACAGCGATTCATTCGTCGAGTAATAAATTACAACAACTCGAAGCAATCCAAAGGAAAAACTTTTTCCAAATGAAAGGTCCGGGATTTACGAAATTAGTTGTAATGATTGTGATCGAAAAAATATGTTGGACAAACGAGCCGATCAATTAACACAAGATTTAAAGAGCATATGGCTCATCTAAAATATGGAAGAACAGATAAGTCTAGTGTTGCACAGCATGCTTTTGACAACAATCATAGAATAGATATTAGTAAATTTAAGATTAGTTAGAAATGTGACCAATAAGTTAGACAGTTGGATGCATAGAGAGCAGATAAATTGTAAAATGTAAAAACAGTATGAATAGCGACAAGAGACCTATACCGTATAGCCCGCTTTACGCGTTGCTTAGCAACTGATCATTGAAGCCATAAATAGTATAAATAGGGTACATTTTTAGTTTAAGATTAGTTTCAATCGTCTCCGGATGATGCCAACTTGATTGGCGAAACGCGCGTCGAGCGAAGTGAAAGTGTTTTGGTGTTTGTGGAAACTACTCCGAGTGTTATAATTACATCAAAGGTTCCAGCCCTATCCAGTATTTTATATCTGTATTTATAAAAAATAGAGATCGGTTTCGACTGTAGGTAGTTATGTTAAGTATGTTATATTAGAATATGCTATCTGCAAATATTGTTTGTCTAGTACGGGGTTCGGCGCGGTAACACTTCAGGTCAGTTATTTAGGCTTGGAACCATTTAAGTTTTCATATTGTACAACAGATAATTCAGATGTAGCGCTACCGTTAAAGGAAAACAGCGAAAGAGTCAGCACGGCACCTTTCCGGCTCTTAATCAAACAGTATAAGTAAAAAAAAAATCGAATAGTTAACTCTAGGAAGCAGTGGTCTATCGAACCACGAAAAGAACTTCGAATATTTGGCGCTGGGCAGAAGTTATAGTACATGCGACAATGGGGTGAATTAATTACCATGCAGTAGAGCTGCCAAATAGTGCCCAGGCGATATACACGTTAATGCGAACGCGTTTTGTACGTAAAGTTGCAATCCGTGGGCTATATAAGGCACTTCGCGAAAACTATTCATGTTCTATACCATGCCAATGTAACTATTATATCTTAGCGTTCGCATACAGCACCTAAAGCTGTGACCTTGAACGTTCCTTCATAAGTAGATATCTCCTACACGATAGAAAAGACGTACAAGTGAAAACGGACTAAGTTTTACTGCAATTAGCATGCAACAGAGCAGCCAAATAATGCCCAGGTAATATACACGTTAATTCGAATTTTGATCTAGGATTTCGAACAAAACACCGTTAAGAGCTCGCAACTCGCAATCGCAATCAATCGCAACTCGCAGTCAGAGCAATCGTTCAGCCTAAAGGTGTGATTTTGTTACGACGTCCAGCGTTCGCGATCCGCCGCGACGTTCAGCCGTGACGGCTAGCCGTAAGGATAGTGCAATTTGGTTAAACCGTCTGCGTCTGCGATTGCGGCAGTTGTTGTCCAGGTTCAACAGTGAATAGTGCTTAAAAAATGGATCCAGAAGTATTAGCAGCATTGCTTTTGACTGAAGATGATATTCTGAATGTTTTCGCGAATTTGGAAATCCTTGAAATCTTTATTTTCATGATCATACAAACATGGAAATTCTCTCACTTGGTCTATTAATATTTCATCATTGGTATGTGAAAACGACTTGCCCATTTTCAATTTTTGATACTCCAGATTACACTAATATATATTATCCACTCAATTATGTTGTAAATCGTCTGCAACATACTGGGGTCGGCGCTCCAGCCGGCGTTCGCGTCTCGACATGTTTTTGAGTAGTCGGGACGCAGACGTCGACGGCCGACCGCTGCGTCCGTAGACGGAGCCGTTTCAACGAAATCATTCCCATTAAAACACATTGTACAAGTGCTCGACTGCTGAACGTCGCGGCGGGTCGCGAACGCTGGACGTTGCAACGAAATCGCACCTTAAGACGCTCGGACGCCTATATTCGCACGCAGCCAAAACTGGATCCGCGAAACCTTGAGCGAAAAAAGTGCCCCTCTACACGGGCCTGCCATTTAAAAACTATAAATCTTAGATATATGCTTTCGCGGTGTTCTCGGTAGAAAAATTCAAAATCAACTTTTATTAATAACAACTTCTTGGTGTCAATCTAACGAACCGTTTAAGCTACGTTTCTACGTTGGTGCAAAATCACCCTTTGAACGCCTGGGGTAGTTTGTGTTCTACTCGGAGAGGGTTGCAATTTTAGGACAATAAATCTGCCATATAGAGGTACACATTTCAGGAAAATACACCTTTTGCAGGAAACGGTGTATTTTAAATACATAATGATTGGATTAATTATGAATATATGACATTTACTTAAGGTAAGGTGGGGTAAGTGTGTCTTTGGGGTAAGTGTGTAAGCTTGAAATATTTTCTAGACTATTAATATGTAACTACTGCCATCTATGAATTACTAAAGAAGGATACATAAATAACCAATGTCACATATGAGCGAAAATTAGATATCTGTAATTTAAGCGGAAATGCTCATTCTTTCTTAAGCTGTTATTGTGGACAGAGCATGTAGTCGGTGATTGTTTTTTAAATCCAACATCATCAGTATACAGAGTTAGGCTTTTAAACATTTCTTTTTAGAAGTAAGGTAAGAAACAACTTAATTTTGACCTATTGTTGTTATTTTTATTCTATATTAGTTTTTTGAATTTATTTGCTAGCAGTACACACTTGCCCCTCTAAAATTTAGCACTGCAAAAGTGTGTGCTATTTTTGCAGGGCAAGTGTTTAACTATTACACACTTTCCCCAGACACCGTTCCCCGTTACTAAAATAAATGTTAATTTTAGAAAATTTTGGTTTCAACCAACATAATTAATTGAAATGGGGAGAAATTATGTGAGAAAAAGTGAGAGAGGTAAATCTTATACTAAAGAGGTCTTGGAACGAGCTATGATGAGGTTAGGAGTGGAATAATTACCGCTTATAAGGCCAGTAAAAAATATAAAATACCCAAGATGACTCTAAAATATCGCATAAGGGGAACAAAAAGTAGTAGCCAGGGTAGAATCACGACTATTCCATTTGTGGAGGAAAGTAAATTACCACAGGGTATAAGAACCATGGAAAAGTTGGGGTGGGGCTTGAGTCGAGTGGAAATCTTAAGGATTGTAGGTGATTATGTCAGGCGTAATAAACTGAAAACTCCTTTCAAGGACGGTGTACCTGGGGAAGATTGGTTCCTGGGATTTGCGAAGAGACATCATTTGTCCATAAAAAAGCCCCAGTCAGTTGAATACGCGCGCAAAAAAGTATGGACCCATTTATAATAAATGAATATTTCCAATTATTAGAGAAAACCTTAACCGCACATTATATGGAATCTAGATGAATCGGGTTTTTGTTTAGATCCTGCTAAGACGAAAGTTGTGGGAAATAAGGGAACTGCAGCTTCACGAACCACCCCCTTTAATAATATTTAAGGGCAAGAATATTTGGGATGAGTGGGTTGCTCCGGAAGGCAAAGGTTTTCCAGGAACCACGTATGCTGGCACGGCCAATGGATGGATGGAATCAGAAATTTTTTTAAATTACTTTGAGAGGAGTTTCTTAAAGGAAATTGGCGATTCTAGGCCACTTTTATTAATATACGACGGACATGTATCTCATGTAGATGAACGCTTAATATCGTGTGATTTGCGAAATAATGTCACAATATTAAAACTTCCTCCTCATTCCAGTCACTTACTGCAAGCACTCGATTTAAGCGTGTTTCGATCACTGATGACAAGATGGGATGCAGAAGTTGTACAATGGCAAAGGCATCACCAGGGTCAAAGAATTCCCAAAAAACATTTTAGTAGCTTAATAGGAAAAATATGGATAGAAACAAACCCTGAAATAATAAGCAGTGGTTTTAAAAAAGGTGGAATATTTCCGTTTAATTCTAAAGTTATTTCTACTGATCACTATGATCCACTCGCATTGAAACGATGGGAAACACATCAGAGAAACCTTAACAAGAACATAAATGAACCTGAAAATAATGAATCAGGAACGTCTAACGATCAGAATAATCAGACCGGACAAGATTCCGTTGCAGGAATTTTAAATCCAGATAAAGCGACTTCATTTGAGGAGCTCTTGTTAGATATGGTAAAACAACACAAAGATGGAGATCAAAAAAAGCGTAGAAGGAAAATTGCGGGTGGATCCGAAATAATAACTACTCCAGAAGTACTTAAACGTTTGCAACAAAAACAGAACAGGAAACCATCGAAAAAAAACAAAGTCTCCAAAATTGTTGTATCAGAAACGTCATCAGACGACGAAGTAATTTGGGAGGATAGTGACAATGATATTGAGGAAGAATTTAGAGATGAACAAGAATTAACTGAATATATGGATGTATTAAACAAAGAACGAACAGATGTAGATATTTATGACTGTGGTGCGGGTAAAAAATCCCGTAAACATTATATTGGCCAAGTAATGTCGGTAAAAAAAGAAGATGATGAAGTAGAAGTCAAATTTACGCGAAAAGTACGTTCCTTAGATCCATCTGCTGAAATTCTTTTATCTGGGCAGATCCTGAGGAATGTTGTTTTGTTGGAATCCAAGACATTGGTATGATCCTTCCAAAGCCACTTGCTAGTAAAAGGGGCTTACATCGATTTGCAATTTCTTTTATTAATTATAATATTCAATAATATATCTAAGCCGTTATTTTACTTATTTAAGTTGTTATAGCCTTTAAGTTTCGTAGAGCACTAGGTTTTTTGATTTCTTAATATTTAAGAGACTGTCAATTTTATATTAAAAAGTTTGTAACTCCAAAAGTTTTATATTTGAGAAAAATATTTAAACAGCTACTGAAAGGTAAAATATCATACTTTAACACATTTACCCCAGATCTATGTATACATCATTTATGCATAAAATTTGACTCCTATACACACTTTCCCCGTTTCACGGGGGAAGTGTGTAATATGGGCATTGTTTAAAAAAAAATGTCAATATATGCTAAAAGGTCAGCGTAAAAAGTTCCAATTTACAGTACTTGCAGGCAATACCCGTAAGTATATTTTGCCAAGATGTGAATTCAGCAACTTAAATACTTTGTTTGAAAATATGGTATATATATGAACTTTTAGAATTTTGCTACAGACTTGCCTCACCTTACCTTACATCATTAAATTTAGGAACATGCGCTCATATACATCATAGAAAATAAATAGAAAAAAATCACTCTAATTGCACATAAAAGTGTAAAAGGAGTTAGAGTTCACGTGAAATTTATTACTGTAGCATAACCTTATGAACATTCAATACAAATGGAGCAATCGTATAATCCACTCGGTTTATAGCATTAAATGCAATAATACATTTTGAACGACTGCCCTCTACCAGAAGGTAACAAATAATGGCGTTTCATTAAATTATATTTAAATATTCAGGTCCAATTAACTAGACGGTAATATAATTCGCGGGATCTTATTTAATTTATATAGCGCCGGAACCTGGAAAAGTTTTCATTTTCCAACAAATCAAGTGTTATCTGGACAGCGATTCTTGACATATCTAATTATCTCAGAATTACGTCCTCATCCATTAATGCCGTTGTTTTCCAATCAATTTGGGAAATCCGAATTAATGATTTCCTAAATACCACATGAGCGGCCTATCACTCATGGAATGTCTCCAATAATTTACCGGAAGACCACCTAAGCCGCAACAGATTTATTGCTATCCAAGGTAGCTGCCACAGATGATTAAAAAAATAATCACGTGAAATATGACAATGTGTCCTAACATTGTATTATAATATATTGTAAATTGTAGTATTTAATCTTTTAATACATTTAGTCCAAAAATAGTCGTACCTATATATAACAATAAGAGCATATATACAGGGTATTTCAAACTGGGCGGTCTATTAGAAGTATCTGGAGAACGATTTATTTTATTTTCAAACGGTTTAATTTAGCTTGATTTCGTATATTTGTTTATTTGTTTGTTTGAAATCTTGCAAAAGCTTTTTCAATTAAGGTAGGTGAATACAATATGCGCATGTCGCCAATATGCCCACGGACCGTAATTTCGTCATTTCATAAAAGATGGCGGCACTTGCCTTATGGATAGTTTCATTTCATACCATTGTAATATCTAAACCCAGGAATTCAGCTAGTAGGTATCTGCAAGCGAGTGATCTTTGTGAAATCCGTTTCTTGAGGCGCAATTATAATATTTATGAGGTAAGTTTTATATTATACAATAAGTAATAAAAGTGCTATAGACCTGCAATATTTTTTGTTGTGTGTATCTTGTGAAGGTATTGAAGCTTATATTGTGGTAAAAAGTAATTGATTTGCAGTAAACCTTTAGAAATAAACATAACCTTACCTAAATTTACTATGTGCAGCAATATGCCCACCATGCAGAGTTGGCAATATGCACATGGGCATATTGCCAGCAGGTGCATGCGCGTATTGTCAGCATGTTAACCTTTTTTTTCGTGAAATTTATTAGTGTAAATCACTACAGATATGACTGGTAACGCGAGAAATCGTAACATTCGAGGCAAATGGACGGAACAAAAGCTGAAAGATGCAGTCGCAGCAGTGCAGGAAGGTCGAGTGTCCCGTCAAAGTGCTTCAAAAACATTTTTGATACCACGACTTGATACCAGGACTTTATCCAGATATGTTGATAGTAATCGAACAAGTTAGTCAAAAATGGGGCGGAAAACAGTACTGACCACTGATCAAGAAAGAGAACTAACTATCTTCAAGAATAGTCCGATTGGCAGAAGTTGGTTACCCACTGACATCAAGGTCTCTACGGAGGTGTGTTTTTAATTTCTGCACCGAAAATGGCATAGAAAACAAATTTTCTACCATGTCTAATATGGCTGGCCGGTATTGGCTTAATGGATTTTTGACACGAAATCGTGAAATAAGACAAAGAAAAGCACAAAGTATGAAACCAGCGCTCATAGTGAGAGACTATTTCGCGAAATTGAAAGTCCTTATGGAACTGGATCTCATGAATAACCCAGAGAAAATTTTTAATGTCGATGAGAAAGGCTGGATTGAGTTTGCATCATCAACAGAGTGTACTGGCGAAGAGAGGTGCAAAACGTGTACCACCAACAATTTTATTCAAAGGGAAAAGGTTGAAACCAGAGTGGAAAGACACATTGCCACCGGGATCACTAGTGCTGATGACCCCTAAAGGTAGCATGAACATCACCACATTTTGCACCTGGATTGAACATTTGGCTAAATATAAACCACTGGGGAAATGTCTACTTATTTTTGGACTATATGATCGTTGATGTAGCAGAAAGACACAATATTGTACTTTATTGCTTGCCGAGCAATACGACACATGAGTTACAACCCATGGATAAATCTGTATTTCGCTCTTTCGAATATCATTGGGACGATCAGATACTCCAATATTGGACAAGATACAAAGATCGCAACATCACAAAACAATGATTTGGTGATATTTTTTCTGTTGTGTGGGATAAAAGCATGACACCAGCAAATATAAAGGCAGGATTTGCCGCAACCGGAATTTTTCCATTTAATCCAGAAGCAATACCGAAAGTGGCATTTGATCCTAGTGAAGTTACCCAAGTAGAAGTGCTACCTCCAAAAGAATCGGTAGTCGAACCCACCAGAGCAGCATCTCCTGAAGCAGGACCATCAAATATCCGAGAATTAATAGCAACTCCAAGTGCCTCTTTCGATACTGACAATTCAGACGAAGAAAACATCCCATTTCTAGACGATTCTGATCAAAATGATAATTTGTGCCTATCTTATGAACCACTTAACAAGTCAATAACGGAAATGTTGGAGAGCCCAGAGAAAATTGTTAAATCAACAGGAAATAGGCAGAAGGCCATAAACAGCAGAGCTCTTGTGGTGAGAAAACAAGTTTTCAACACAAACGAGAAAGCTACGACATCTAAAGCTACGTCAACACCTAAAGCTATGTCAACACCTAAAGCTACGACATCAAAAACTACCACATCTAAAGCTATGACAAAGAAGAATACTAAGGGAAAAGCAGATGAAAAAGAATGGTATTGTACAGTGTGTCGTATGAATGAAATTTCTGATATGCGGCTATGCTCTGTGTGCGCACAATATGTTCATGAAGATTGTGTCGGCCTAACTAAGGAGAACAAAGACATTTTTGTATGTCCGTTATGCGAATAATGTAATAATATATTTTTTCTGATTTGTATTATCCAAAATAGATGTTAGACTGATAAAAGATTATATTTTTCCACAATTTCGGATTTTTCCATACATGGCCATATTACCAACACCGTGTTGGCAATATGGCCATATACAGTGTTTTTTCAAAATTGGTTAAAAAATAATTGAAAACGATTTTTTGCGACAATAATATAATTCTTCTGTTGGTTCTAAACATGTTGTACTTCATCATGAAATAGTTGATGTCTCTCATTTAACATTACCTTGTTCAAAAAGAAAAAACTCCCTTAGGGTGGGCATATTGTGTTCACTTACCTTACTTCCCGATCAGCTGGAGACTTGAAATTTGGTAGGTTAAATATTGCGTCACAACAGCAGCTGTATGGGTTCGAGAATTGTCATGCATGAATAAAAAATCATCTCCGATGTAGGGAGAAAATGGCATGACATATTCATCCAGAATGTGAATGTATCCTTGACCTGTCAGCGAATTTCGTGGCAGAATACACAACTCAGTCCGAGCATCCATAGTAATTCCGGCCCACACCATTACAGAGTCACCTCCAAAACTTTCCTTTTCACGAAACATGCTTTGGTGGTACCTTTCACCATTTCTTCCCTACGCCCTCAAGCGTCCCATCGGGTGAATGCAAGCAAAATCTCGATTCATTGGAAAACATAACACGTGACCAGTCCCATTCATTCCAATTTTCGTAAATCCGTGCAAAATTAAGCCGAGCTAGCTACCCGATGCTGTTGAAAAAGCCGCGGTCCCGTTGCAAGTCTTCTGGATTTTAAATTAATGGACTTAATTCTGTTGCGAACCGTATTGTCACAAACAGCTGTCCCGCGAATTTATCGTAGATGACGATTAGTAGTTACAGCCGTTTGACGTCTATTTCTTAGCGTCTGCAAAAAGATGAAGCGATCATCCAACAGAGTTGTGCTTCTAGGACGACCAGAACCCTCTCGTCGACTACAATTACCCGTCTCCCGGTACCACCGAATTGCCATTCTAACAGTAGTTTCTGGCCACCCAACCGCACAAGCCGTATACCTCTGACTTCGGCCATCATCTATCAACCCCATAATCCTCGATACTAATTCCGAAGTTATTTGCACCATAATTATCACTAACTATAGTGAATTATCAAGAAACAAACCTATTTGAAAACTTTACATTAAAGTGATATTCATGACATTTCATGACTATTGTTTTATTTATTGTATCGAGGAAAAAATATACAAATAATTTTTTCCTCGGCCTACTTGTGAAAAACGGTAGTTAACGATAGTTATTCAGCTACCATTGGAATAACAATATCTATCAATGCTTTTTGTGCAGCTTTGTATCTCCCATGTCTTAAGAGATAAAAATTTGAAAAAAAACATACAGATTCTGAAAAGACTGCTTAACATTTTGCTCTTTCTAAAAAAAACTATATTTGCACCATTACACTCCACAGCGCACCTTGAACACAGCTGAAAAAACATCTATACCGTTTTCAACTAACACAGTAAGGAAAATTACTTAGAATAGAAGTTGGGCACAAAAAAATGCTCTTGAAAGTACGCTCTAAATATCAAATAGAAATTCATCAAAATCGGACGGTTGGTTCACAAGATATTTCAGTTTAAATTTTCACCAAAATCCAAATGTGCCACTATTTAAACGTTTTAGGGAATTTTGGCCCAAAATAGAACAAAATAAACTAAAAACTGGATTTCAGGTATCAAAAAATAAAAACATTTTACAACCAATTGAAGTCGAAATTGTAAATTTTCTAAATGCAGCTTTAACTTTGCAACAACCTCGTGACGATTATAAAGAACTTTTAATGTTTTCTAAACTTTATGTTGAAGAAGAGCCCACTCACACGACATTCTATCGCCCAGGGGCATTTTTCATCATGCACGTTGGCTGGCCAAAGCCATTTACTGTATAATAGTACATTACATACCGAGCGGGAAAGTACTCTATTTCAGCCGAGCGGCAAGGTAGTTTACCGAGGTGCGAAGCACCGAGGTAAACTACAGACGCGAGGCTAGAATGAGTTCCCGCGAGGTTTGTATACTATTTTACTCACAATCGGTTAGTAGTTTATGGATTTCTAATACTCACAATCTACCAATAATAATTTCGTTTCAAATATCTGTATCCATTTTCATTATGTGATAAGATGAATTATTTTAAGTAACCTGTGAGATCGTTGCTAGGTAACAAAACAAGTTTGTTGAATCTGACATTTCGGCGATACACGACGCCATTAATTGTACATATAATCAAATTGTGTTTATTTTACAAAAATGTCTGATAGTGAATTTGAATGTACGCCACCAGAAGTGCGGGTAGCTGCAGAGAGAGCTACTGAAGGAATAATTCCTGAAAAAAGCAGGGAGAGGTATGAAAACACCTATGAACTATACAGTAAATGGTGCGTGGCTAAAGGTGTGCAGCATACCTCTGAGACGGTACTTCTTGCTTATTTTTGTGAAATAAGCAAACAAAGTAAAGCCTCCACATTATGGTCAAGATATTCGATGTTGCGAGCAGTATTAAACTTTAGGCATAATGTTGATATTAGTAATTACGCAAAATTGAAGGCATTTTTGAAAAGGAAGAATGTGGGATATCAAGCTAAAAAGTCAAGTGTTTTTTCTGAAGCAGACATCGATACATTTTTAAACAATGCCCCGATAGAATATCTTCCTCAAAAGGTAATTTTAATTTATTTAGTGCATATTAAATCTATGTTATATTAAATTTTTTTAGGTTGCTTTAATTATTGGCATTTCCGGAGCCTGTAGGTGCGATGAACTTTTAAAAATGAAAATAAGTGACCTGGATATTTTAGAAAATCGAATTATAATAGTGATTCCTGTCACAAAAACCTACTCTTCCCGTACATTTGTAATTACAAAATCGGAATGGATAAATATAATAAAGAAATACTGTGACCTTCGTAATAACATTGCCTCTGATAGATTTTTTTTACAAATAAGATTTGGTAAAATTACACGACAGCCTTTTGGGCATAATGCTATAGGAAGTTTTCCCAAAAAAATAGCAACTTATTTAAAGCTGGAAAATGTTAACAGGTTTACAGGACATTGTTTTAGACGTACTTCAGCAACATTATTAGCAAATACAGGTGGAGACATCCTACAGTTGAAAAAGTTGGGGGGTTGGAAATCCAACACCGTAGCAGAGGGATATGTGGAGAATTCATTACATGGACAAATAAAAATTGCTAATATGTTGTCTCATGTAGAAAATCCAGAAACGTCGGCGTCTTCATCTATTTCTGAAACTCATAATTTTGAGCAACACGGTCTTACTTTAACCGTTAATAGTAATCATAATTCCAATGTAACTATTAATATTTATAATTCTAAATAGTTTTCTTTTTGTTATTGTTGTTGTTGTTTCTGAATTAAATAAATGTTGAGTGGATTATATTCTTTCTAAACCATCTTTTAATCAAAAATGACATTGACATTTCCAGGTAAGAAAAGTGACAGATGCTAGCCGGGAAAGTACTTTCCCGGCTAGCTGGGAAAGTAAAGTAAGTAATAAGTCGCTTCCCGATTACTTCAAAGGTTAGAAATCCATAAATTACTAACCGATTGTGAGTAAAAATATTTTTGAAGATATATGTCCCTTTATTGTAAAGGTTTATGTACTTCATGACTTAGACTTTTGTAAAGAACTCATTAATTATCAAAATATTGACAAAGAAATATCTCAAGCAGCAAGTAGTAAAATAGTGAACCAATAGTGGTACCTTAATTCAGTTAATATTGGCTTATCTTTCTTTGATGACGATATTTCCGTTACACTAAAAGAGAAATGGTTAAAACTTTGAATAGGAAATCACCAAATCAGGAGGGTATTAAACGACTTATGATTAGCGACATTACTGACGTTGAAAACAAGGAAATTCAGGACTTCATATGCGAGAACACAACAGTTTTTCAAAAATTTGGTTTGTCTATGGAATTTTTGGAAAATGATCCAACAACATGGAGTGAAAATTAATGTTATACTCGATGTTTCAATATTGTAAACAAAATTAAAGTTGTAAATGATGCCGCGGAGAGGGGAAGCAAACTTATTGGTGACTATAATTACATTTTGACAAGAAATGAAGACCAAAAACAGTTTTTACTACAAGCTGTAAAATATTATAAATCACGGTTTCCAAATGTAAAAAAAGAAACCCTCTCGCATGCTTTTGACTAGTGCAAAAAATATTGTTTTTATTACTATATATCTTGTAGATTTAGGATAATATTTGGTACTATGTATGGAAAAAATAAAACGTTTCATAATAAAATACAGGAAGATAAAACGAGTTTTATTTAAAAAAACTTCTAGTCTAGTTGTCTTAGACTACGGATTTACAGTAGTATGACATATGTCATAATCACAACAGATGATGTCTTTGATATTTGTATGACTTGATTAGTCATTCTAAAAAAAGAAACAATACATCCACCAAAGAATGTAAATAATTCCATTTTCAGAATGCATATTGTCTTTACCATCATTATCATTTGCAAACAAAACCGTATGCGATGGGGTCGCATGTCTCCGCCCACTGACGAGGATATATAAAACGTGATAGACAATATGCATTCGAGTGTACATGCATGCAGATACTCGTCTTTGTTGTTGTTGTTATAGAAAATCCAGCTTCTACTGTAATGTACCAATAAAAATTAGACGATTCAAGTGACTTTTTTACCTCCCAAATGTTATAGCGGATATCTATAAAATCCATGTTTCTCTTAAGCAAAGAAAAACTCTATCGGAAATCGGAAAAAGCCACATTTTTATTTCATGAAATATTTAATATCAAAATACCGAGACATATCTCTAGATGAAACATATCGGCATGTTTACGTTCTATATAAAAAAAAACTTTTAAAAGTAATATAATATATATAACAGTAAACATGATAAATATTTTTTGTTTGCGAACAACAGGCTTGAGCTAAGTACGGCCCGAGGTTTACGTAAATTGAAATGAAAAAAGTATTTTAATACGTCGGTAAAGGCATACATAATACGTCGGCATATTTTATGCCGTAGATATGTTGCCATGCATTTTCACGTTGTTTAATATGAAAATTAGATATTTAAATAAAAAAGGGGGATTATATTTAAAACCCTTCTAACAACTGAAATGGCCTCGACTTTGTTAATTTAATTATATTACCATTATTATTAAAATTAAACACCTAGGCCAGGAAACGAAGACATTAATTAAACAGTGCTAAACGGATTATTGTTTTCAGTTACTCTTAGGATATTTGAAGGAATGCATCCCTTTCTCATCAGGGGGGGAGGGTTAGTGCAACAAACAACAGCAAGAGGTCTATATCCTTCCCTATGACTGCCACAGTTTGGTGGTGGTCAGCTACTTGCAAGCCACAGCTAACGATTGTGGTGTCAGGCTCTCCTGTCGCTACTGCTGTCCACCACCACTTCCACCCACTAGAGGGGCTGCACGCCAACCCTAGCTTAGTGTTAATTTGCAGGTTTTTATCAATATATGCTAATCTATATTAACTTATGTTTTGTATGGATTGCTCTGACAAGATTATGTGATATTTTTTTTAACTACAAAGGACTAACTATTGTTTGCAGATTTAGCAATGGCTGTATGGAGATCAGCAGCAGAAGCCAACTGCTTGGGGATGGATAAGGAGGGTCGGATGGCTTCCACATCCCTGTCACAAGCACGGACCAGTGACGCCAGAATCCGTCCTAAATAACATATTTTGCGAGTACACAACGAGTGCAGCATTTGTCGCGCTTCGTGCACCAACGGTCTTCCGATCGTCAGCATCAATGCCGATGACGATGATGATCATCTTGACGATGAACTGGACTAATTACTTGATTTCAAACTCACGCTACTGCTCCTAGCGAAAAAATGAAACAGATCGTTTTAGTAGACAATTTAATTTGTTTTAATTTTGTATAGAATGACCTCTTCGTTAGGACGCTTAGTGTTCGAGATAATCGAGGAAAA
Organism: Tetropium fuscum; assembly: GCA_964058915.1. Taxonomy (NCBI): domain Eukaryota; kingdom Metazoa; phylum Arthropoda; class Insecta; order Coleoptera; family Cerambycidae; genus Tetropium; species Tetropium fuscum. The sequence goes on from CAXKVY010000302.1 coordinate 63,882, forward strand.
CCTACAAGTCGGTCCTTACTACCTCCTCTCGCCTAACGCACGAGGTCCACGGCTGGGGAATTTTGATGTTACTCCTAAAGATCAACCCTACAACTTAAAACGATCATCCGCTTAGTTTATTTCCGAATTGGGGGATTTTTCGGGCTTCGTTTCCTGACCTAACCAAATGATTGATTAAGTTCTAAAGATTGATTAAAATGGTCTTCATAGATTTTTATATTTTCAATATTTTCCTGTATTTAAATTAAACAGAAATTCTCTATAATTTTTTCTGCAGTTAATTAGAGGAACTAGAATACTTTTCATAGAATACTAGAATACTATTTTCAGATGATTTAGTCATTCTATGCAGTGGAATCAGGGAACACTTGCGTGTCCCTATGGCTAGGGACATACACATTGTTGAAAATTGGTGCTAAAGAGCTGGCCTAAGAATAAACCCAAAGAAAGCTCAGCTTATGCTGTTTAGCAAAAAGAGAAACCAAGAAAATCTACCAGATTACTCTATCTAGTGTGGTCCTCAATTACCACCAGACGGTAAAATATCTGGGTGTTCACCTTGATACTAAACTGTCTTAACATGAACAATATATCCTGTAAAATCAGGAAAGCATGTGCACTGTGGACGTGCAGAAGGGCCTTTGGTGGCAGCTGGGGTCTTAATCTTAATGTTCTCCACTGGCTCTACTGCACCATTGTCAGACCCATCCTACGAGGTTATCGTGTGGTGGAGCTTTACGGCTCATATTTAAATAGTATTGTCAAAGAAGAAAACCAAATCAGCAGTTAAGTACAGGAATCAGTGGTCTATCGACCCATGCAAGGAACTTGTGCTTTGGACAAAGAAGTTATAGCACAGGCGGCAAAGTAGTAAATTTTAGTACCACTTTTCAGTTTTATGCGATATCGCGGCTGTCATAATTTCATTTATTTTGACGTGAGGACTTAACTAACTAACAAAACACCGTTGGAAAGTTCAATTACTGAGGAACGTGATACTTTTTAAACAAACACAATCAGAGTAATGGTTTAGCCTCAGGCTGCCCGCACATAGAAAGATCAAAACAGTTTTAGTCAAAAACGTTTTTGACTAAAAGCGTTCCATGTAGATGTTTCAATACAAAGTAAATGGGCTGCCGCACATTGATCAATCGCGTGTATTAATTCACATTTAGGCTCATCTAGTCAGGCGTTTAGACGTCGAGCGCTTTCGTTTTATGTGTGTGCGCAAGCGTTCTTCTCGTTGGGAAGAGTAATTATGATGAATCATCAATTCTAAACGGAGAGGATACCAATAACGATTTCCATGAAAGTATTGGTGATTTTGAATACAGTAATAATACTCAACTTTCTATTGTCACATCACGGGTCTTCCATCACGTTGAAAGAAACATCTAAGAAACCAAGTAAAGAAAGTGCAGCGGATTTAGTAGCTGGACCAATGGTTGCTTTTTTGAAATACAAGACAGTGCGGAAAGAGGAAGAAATTCATAGTAGCGATTTAAATTTCTTCAAAAGTATAATCCCCGACATGCAAAAATTATCAAGCAAAAGACGTCGGCCATTCAAGACAGAAGTTATGCTATCCCTAAATAGGTTCATGGATGACGAGGAAGAAAAATATGGCAGAACTCCGACTGTCACATCAACACCACTTCCATCTCCTGCTTCTGCTGATAACAAGCAAGCGGCAGGTTCAAGTAGTAGACAGTTTGCCAACTTCATAACATACAACAATGATGGGTTTGAAAATCATTAAAATAATGTAATATATTTTGTTTAAATAAAAACTCACCTGACTGTAATTAATAACCTCTCTTCTGGTGTTATACTTGGTCTCCAATTTGTCCTTTTTTCCCAATTTTGTCAGATATTAGTTCCAATATATAATCAAAAGAAGCACAGCTCATTCGCGTAAAATTCTTGAACTTTCTTTCATCTACCCTTATTTCTTGCAGAAAAGATTGAAGAGATTTTCCAGCAGTTCGTTTTTCATTTATAGGATACACCCACAATTGTCTATTATGTGCTTTATTATCATTCTCATCCTGAAGTAACAACCACTCCCACAAAACTAGTGCAATCTCCACCGATTCATCGTTGTAGGTCGACATCTTTTTTAATACTGACAAAATTATAACGTTTTTGACTGAACTGAAACAGCTTTGCTCTTTCTGTGTACCGACCGGCAATAAAATGTTTTTTGTAGAAACAAAAATGTCTCCGTTTAAGACAAAAACGTTTCTAACTAAAACCGTTTTGACCTTTCTATGTGCGGCCGGCCTTAGACGCTCGGAGTGTTCGAACGCAGCCAAAAGTGGGTCCGCGTAACCATGAGCGCAAAGGTGCCTCATTACTCGAGCTTGCCATTCAAAAACTATAAATCCCAGATATATGCTCTCACGGATTTCACAGCATTACGTGTATTAATTTAATAACAGCTTTTTGTTGCCAGACCAACCAACGGTTTAAGCTACGTTTCCACGTTAGTGCAATTTCGCCCCTTTGAGCACCTGGGGTAGTTGGTGCTCCACTCGAAAAGGGTTGCAAATTTAGGACAATAAACCTGCCATATACAGGTACGGTCAGACCTTTTACAGGAAATGGTGTATTTCAAATACATAGTGACTGGACTAAATGGCAAGCCTTACTGAATAAGAAAAAGATTGACACTTGACAGTGACATGTCCAGCATGGCGAAAATCTCCGTCAAAATTTCTATCACTGCTATGGGCACACGCATTGTATATTCAAATAGGAAACGATGATACGCATTAACCTCTTGAAATAAATGCCTATTATTCACGTACCATGTCAGTTATTTTATTTTCAATGTCATATTCTCATTATTAAATTCTAATAATTTGTTGTAATGCTGCCAAATCACCGCCTATTGAAATAAGTTCATTAATCAGCAGCCTGTTTTATAACATCAAAGCAATCAACTTGCCGTATGGAGCAATATATGAACTTGAGTTTTTTATTTATTGCACACGCATCAAGTCTGTGTTGATTATATTACATCGACGCTCGATACCTGCTTTACGTACATTTAATTTCATTCTGATTGTAGCGGGCGGGATTGTATTGTGGCTAATGTGTATGCGAAGAATTATTCAGAACACACTAATTTTTCTGCCAACCGCAGCTAGGTAAAATATCAAGGAACATAATTCCAATTTAATGTAATGATTTATTTCGCGTTTATTTATTTTTAGGGTGCCTGTTCGAAATAAATCATTAAAAAAATTGGAATTATGTTTCTTGATATTGTTACGCCACTGGATTCGTATAATAAGTGGTACTGCCCAGAGTCCAAATGCAGAGTCCAATTGTTTATAATCATAAATCACTATTTCAAACTGAACATATTTATTTACTTCTTACTTTCTCTTGTCTCTAAGAACGTTCAAACTAAACCGACTAATGTAACGATTGCTGGCCATTAAATACTATTTTCAAGGTCCTGGAAACTTCTGGAGGCTTCTCGATTATGTCATGCAATTCCAGATTGTTCTCCATTATTCGATCCCATTCTAGTATGTTTACAGGCAGTCTTAAAGAGTTCTATAGGCTGTAGTCCATATGTTTTTATATTGTTACTATTCTAAATGAGACCAGGGGGCGTATCTCGGTTATTTGAACGCTTAGAGAGTTGAGACCTCGCCCTTGGGGTATTATATCTGGCACCCCCCAGATGCGATGTTACCACATCGTCGGGTGAGGTGGTGCCAACATGTGCAGATTTTCCCTAGATCTAGGGAACATTTAGCATATCACGCACACTCGCTTCTGACGATTACGTAACAATATTATTCCTAACCACGGTTTGCAGAATACCACTCAAAATTATTGTGTTTCGAATGATTATTCGCATACATATTTGCCACAATCCAATTTAAGAAAAGCCGTTATATTTTATCGAACTTGGCCTGCAATAATTGGAAGACGTATTTCCGGTTTTAGAATCGTAATCTTTGTTATATTTATCTATCCATAATTAATAAAATTCTGCAAAAACAACATGCAAAAATGCCCGTTGTGGCATGGCGTTTTCAAAATGATATTTCCAAAAAGGGTACTAACACGACTTACCTATTACGACTACTTGCACCGACATAGCCTTTCTTAAAGATTCCATCCTTGTGGTGGCGTCTCTCGTTGGTGCCACACATCGATATTCTCCGGCTTCCTGATATAAAACATTATCCAGTCTTAATTCTTGAGACGCTCCCATCGGCTCAAGCCGTCCAGTGCCAGGTTCAACCCTTGCCCAGCATCCTGTTGTACCTAAAAAAGAAAGTGGCGTTAGCACATAAAGTCCTCTGTTGTATGATAAAATGCAGCGAAAAAAAATGTCTTAAATAATTTCTTTCCAGTACTTTAGGACGTATTTTTGTTGAATAACTTATCGGTATAAGTGTATAATAACTTATATAAGTAACTTCGTGGAAAAATTAATTAGATTTAGTTCGCCTGGTAGATTATGCAGGTTAGATGTGGAATAACTTGCTAATTTCGGTCTAACTGGACAACTGGGGAAGAACCTGGAAAAACTCGACGTGCTCAATGATAGTGGCAGAATAGAGGAATATACTGAGACTCTAAAAACGGACTTGAAACAGAAGACAAGGATCTTTCAACAAAGAAAAACGGACAAAACTTGATTTAGACTGGGACCAATACAAGTCCCACTTGTGGGAGTTTAAAAAAATAGCCAGACAAAAACAAAGAGAAGCGTGGAGAGCCTACTGTGAAATTGAAGACTAGTCACAGGCTGCCAGGCTATGCAAAATCCCCGCTAAAGACAAAAACCATGATATAGGTATACTGAAAAGGGATGATGGCACCGTGACCAACAACCTTTGCGAAAGCCTGGCTGCTCATGCAAACTCACTTTCCTGAATCTGTCACAACAGATCGAAGGGAATTGCCAAATAAAGTCGACAGCCAACCAACAAATTCAGACTGGCAAACCGCCAACCAAATTGTAAGTGACATAATCAAGTGAGCAATACAGAGCTCCCCATTCAAATCGCCGGGCATTGTCGGCATATATCCAGCACTACTGCAGTGGGGCCTGGATAAACTACTGCCGCATGTGGTTGGGATGTTTAGGATGTGGTTAGCACACCTCTACATCCCAAAGACATGGAGAGAAGTAAAAGTATTATTCTTCATACCAAAAGCAGGGATGATGGACTATTCCACCCCCAAAGCATACCGCCCTATAAGCATAACTTTATTTCTACTGAAGACGATGAAGAAGCTATGTGAACGATATCTGAGGGATGTAACATCCGCGATGGACTAATAATCCTGTACACCCCAACCATTATGCATACACATCAGGATATTCGACCGACACTGCCCTCCATGTGGTAGCAAGACGGATTGAGAAATCCCTGGATCATAAGGAATCCATCCTGGGTGTCTTCATAGATATAGAAGGTGCGTTTGACAAAACTACCTATCCTAAAACTATAGCGGCCCTAACACATAGGAACGTTCCTCATATTGTGGGCAGCTGGATATCCAACATGATCTCTAAAAGAGCAGTACAAATCAGTGCAGGAGACACTGTCATAAGAGGACTGGTTGCGAAAGGCTGTCCGCAGGGAGGTGTTTTATCACCACTTCTATGGATTCTGGTTCTTGACAGCCTCCTAAACCACCTCAACGTGGAAGGATTCTACACAATTGCATACGCAGATAACCTAACGATACTACTTAATGGAAAATTCGAAGGAGCCCTCTGCCAGAGAATGCAAATGGCCCTAAGAATAATCGAAATGAGAGCACCCGTTCTCCGAAAGGCAGCATTACATTTTGCACCACAGGTGAAATACTTGGGGGTAACTTTCGATGCATAACTAAACTGGAATCTTCACCTCGAAAGAAGAATAAATAAGGCCCACATATCATATGAGCAGTGTCGCAGTATCGTAGGGAAAACCTGGGGAATTAAACCCAGGGTGATCCTGTGGATATACACTGCTATCATAAGACCGCTGATGGCCTACGGAGCTGTTGTTTGGTGGCCGAAGAGTCAACACATAACACCAAAACCAAGAAATGTCACCAAGCACTTGTCAGTGCCTGTCAGATGAATAACATCTGCCTGTGCTGGGTCAAAGGACACTCACAGTGCAACGGCAATAAAGAAGCTGACAAACTGTCCAAGAAGGTAGCCAGCCTGAGAATCCTTGGGCCTCGTTCTTCAAGTAGACTACCAATAACAGCGAAACTCCAATTAATAAAGGAAAATACCCACAAGAAATTTAAAACGTTGTAGTATGAAACAAGTAGCATCGGAGGGAAGAGACAGCGAGGAATTATTTGGCAATATCTAGGGTAAAACTACGATCTGTGACAGGAATCCTAACCGGACACTGCCGGGTACGGTAGCATCTCTATAACATGAGACAAAGTGACACACCCATCTGCAGAGGATGTGAATAAGAAAATGAAACGGTCGAGCATGTACTTTGTGAATGTCCCGCCGTGTCATCGACCAGAGATCTCTGCAGCGGATCTCTGATCCGCACTCCGAACAAATTCTAGAATCCAGAATATAACTGACAGCAACTTTCTTATTTTAAATAACAACCTGCAAATACTTATGTCAATTTTTCTTTTTAGTGGAGTGGATCAATGGAACGATCAATTAAAAGCATGGGAAAATACTTTTTAATGCATCTCGGCGGCTTTTTAACTTTACAAAAAAAAAGTTGATATGAAAACTGAAGAGCACGACAAAACACACAAGCTCATTTAAAGCTGAGCGAAATTGGATCATTAGTCCGCGAGATATCGCGAATCGTAGTTGAAAGTTGTTTCGTAGGCGAAAATAAGAAATATGAAATTGATTTTTCATCGAGGCAGAATGGAGTTGTATGCTCAATTTTTTTTTTGTGGAAGAGCTATTACGAAGGAATTATGAGGCCACAGGTTGAGGGTGTTGGGACGATCAATTAGAAAGGGAAGGGGTGGGGGAAATAATTTACTATTCGACAGTGTTTTTTTCGACTTTAATTATATCTGAACTAGATTTAAATCGGATGATTAGGAGGGGAGCTAGGGGACTTCAAAGTTTTTATTATGCAGCAGGAGAACGGAGGAAACTTTGTTGGTTTTTAATCGACTTCAAATAAGAAGGAAGTTTTGATTCTATTTCATTGAATTGAATTGAGTATTATGACTTTCCAAAAATTGTTTGTATCTTGGTAAAATAATTTTAAAAAAATGTAGTAGGTATATATATATATATATATATATATATATATATATATATATATATATATATATATATATATATATATATATATATATATATATATATATATATATATATATATATATATATATATACATATATATGTAAATATATAATATGTAGTATATGTGTTCTGTTAACTTTAGTATATTGAGAAATGGCAAATAAAACTTAAAACGTTTCCCCTTGATTCTGTGCCCGGCCCGAGCTCCCCACTCTACTCCCTTCCGCATAGTAAAAACATTGAGGTCCCCTAGCTCCCCTCCTAATCATCCGATTTTTATCTAGTCGGGCTATAATTAAAGGCGAAAAAAAATCTGCAGACTGCTAAAATAAAATTTCCCCCATCCCCTTCCCTCATACTGGAAACACCGTTTGAAAAACAGGCAAATCGTTTTTTTGCACGCTAGGAGTGTGTGTGCAACAAAAAAATAATGCCATCGTATAGCGTATGAAGAAACAAAGAAAATGCCGTTTGATTTTTTATGATCGGTCAATATTCATAGAAGTTATGGACATTTTAAAATTTTCGTTTTCACCCTCTCTTCCCTCTCCTAATTATCCCACCACCCCCAGCGTGCGGTATCGTATTTACTGCATAATAGCTCTTACACAAAAAAAAAATGAGCGTCCAACTCCACATCTCCTCGATGAAAAATCAATTTAATTTTTCCTATTTTCTTAACTACGATTCGCGATATCTCGCGATCTAATTATTCGATTTCGCTCAGCTTTAAATGATCGTGCGTCTTTTGTCCTATTTTTCATTTTTTATATCAATTTTTTTATAAAGTCAAAATCCGCCTAGATATGCATTAAGAACGATTATCCCATGCTTTTAATTGATCTTTCCTTTATTGAAAATCAAAAATATAGAATTACAAGAAATCTGTTTATTTTATCAAATTTTTAAGCAACTCTGTGAAAACAAAAATCCAAAGTGAGACACTGCACCGGCGTTGACACCGGCGACATTCACCGTGAGACACCCTGTATATACTAAGTAAATAATTTAAGCTTCTGTTACAAAAATCTGCGAAATATTACGTATTACTTTCCTATTTTCAAATTGCATTTGGATTTAGTATTGAATTTAAATTAACATTTCGATTTGTTCATAGTTTACTTAATGGCAAATCTGCCAATAGAGTTATTGTGAAATACGTAAAACATACTCTTCAAGGAACAGATTAAGCAAATGTTTCCCTTTAGGATAGGAATTTTTCGAAACTCTGAATCGGGATATTCTAAAACCCCGGTAAAACTCGATAGCATCTCAGATATATATGAAATCTATACTTTTTGCTTGGTTTCACCCGGATCCACTTCAGCAACATAAGATTTCTTTTTTACGGTTTAGGTCTAATTCCTGGATCTTAAACGAACACTCCAATTCCCCAGTAATGGATACTCTGGAGATAAGTTTTTCTCGAGTAACTTTAACGAATTTTTTGTTTATAGTTTCGTTTAATTTAATATACACGTCAGCATTTAGAAGGTAATTAAACCTCTTCTAACCACTTCATTTCATTATATTTTCCAAACATACCGGCAAGTTTCATCTAATTAAACGAGCATCCGTAATCATTACCAAATAAATCAGAATAAATAGGTTGCCTATTTTTATCATATGTTGGGGGTTTGAGGAACCAGTGAGATGTGACCCGTGACCATGTGAGATGAGACCGCTGCGGTGCGCCGAAATATATCGCATTTCATGACTGCTGTTATAGCCATAAAGATATATCTAGTGGTAGAGTTTGATTTTGAGAGAGAATAGACGCATGTCAATGTCGATGTTGTAGTTTTATTGTGTCTGTGCTTCGTATATCAATTAAATATACAAATTAAGAAGCAGTATTATTGAGAAGAGAAGTAAGAGAACCTGCGTAGAAACTGTGTAAGCGGGTAGCTTTCCTAGTTTACTGCACATGACAATTGCGGCACATGTTACTTTACGCATTGTGTTGTGTCACAGCAGAAGTCTGTGACTACTGACTAGATTTTCTATCAAGTAACATCCTGGTTGACGTAAACGTGCGTGGGTTGTTTGCTTTGGTATCTACTACCTTTCACCGTTGATTGAAAGACTACCACATTATTATTTTCAGTCTACGCTACTACATACAATAACTACTATGTTGTAATGAGGTAACTACCCGTACAAGATGTTTCTCTTTAAAGGTAGGATTTCTTAGCAGCGTCGAAACGTATGCGTAAGAAGGATACGTCAGACGTGAGGCACTGCTCAAAGGTTAATTTCACATTGTTGATATCCTACATGAGCATTTAAACGAATGCGTTTGCGTCTGACGTATACGTTTGAGTCTTGGCTGCTCGAGAAGGAGTCAAAACGCAAACGTATTGTGTTTCATTCAATGGGAAAGCATTGCAAGTATATGTGATTTACAATTTGTCCTAGTGAAGTTACACAAATGAGCACGCCAGAAATGCATAAAATGGTTCCATTTTCTGCTGAACAGGACGAACAACTAGTAGAATATCTAGCCGAATACCAGCTGTGTATGACAGTGGACACACAGACTGCGAAGACTAAAAACAAGAGAAAATACATAGAAAAAGATCTCGAGAGATTTAAGACAATATGAAACTGCTTCCTATTTAACCCAAAAAAACTCTGAATGTATCATCTTCACAATTCAAATGACTCTTATCAGTAAATTTCCATAGCCCTCCTTGATTCTTCTGTTAAACAGTTCTCTTTCAGATTGTCTCTGTGGTTTTATTGCAACATTTAATAATAACATTTCCTTATCCTGTTCTTCTTCTAACAGCAACCACTTCAACACAGCGTCTTCCATATTATTTCTCACGCAATATATAATATTGAACCTGCTGAAATAAGCTACAAATGACAACTGACCGTCAAACGCACGCACACCCTCCCTGCGTCTGTCGCTAGCGTCGAAACGTATCAAAACGGATGCGTCAGACGCATGACGCTGCTAAGAAATCCTACCTTAACCCTAGATGGATAACGTTCGTCTATGTGACGAACAGAGACTACACATTTGGCTGCTTCTTTCTAACGATTCCTCCGAGCGTTTCGACAAATAAGTAGTTATTTTTTGTATTACTTTTTGTTCTCTTATGTGTTTGATTATTTTGTTTTTTTAAATGTATTTATTTCTTTTGACTTTTTACTGCAAAAAATATATTTTTTCATGTAATTTTGACATGTAAAGTGAGACTTTTCAAAACCCTTTGACGTTAGGAAACGTCTTACTTTTCACAACCAGTTACGAAAAGTAAAATATTACGTAACTGGTTGTGTAAAGTTCATTACATAGTAGGTTATTTAGGACAAGCTATGAAAGTGATGAGCTGTCACATCGTTACAACCTACTGGATTGTGTTTAAACGTATAAAATGCAGAGTTTTCTTCTCATAAAATATAAAATTGGAGAAAAAATCTTGTAATGAAACACGTTGTGAAACACTATTTCGTGCAACTCGCATCCTTTTGCGGAACTGCTCGTTACGCAAAATAGTACTTTTCCCAACTGGTCACATAAATAGCTATTGTGTTACTTTATTTAACATTTATGGTTATTTGAGTATTTTGATCTCAATAATATCAGTGACTTTTTAAATGGAGCATTATTAATATACAATTAAAATAAAAACTTCTTTTATACCATTTAATTTGATCTAAAAAGCCCATCTATAATTTGTATATAATAAAAACTAACAAAAGTGTATTTATTAATAAAAAAATTACAGTTATAACGTAATTTTTGTCGTTTAGACAACGTATTTTGTAGTATACAACAAAATACCAGAGTATATTTAAAAAGAATCGCGTTCAATAAGCTCAAATATGACATAGATTACTGGACCAGAAAGAGTTCATCTGTTCCATGCCAAAACACAGTATTTGACATTTTTTTGCAAAAATGAGTTCTAGGCACATATATGTAGATACTGTGTTTGGGCGCGTCTTTTAAGCTAGCGAATTAACCTTTTGTTGTGCTTATTTTTAAGATATTGCAGGCTCAAAACACAGTATCTACACCTTTCCAGCACTTTTTCTATTACAAAATAAGGCAAATGCTTTAATCAGCGTCAAAACACATGTCCACCAGATACTGTTTTAATAGTTGGAAAGTAAATTAATTTTTTTTTAATAGTTGGAAAGATACCAAACGCAGGCTGTGGCCAAACCAGAAGCCGCCTGTGGACTGAGGCTGGCAGAAAGATACCCCTTTTATAGGCATGTGCAGATGGTATTCCGCCTCGGCTTGTCTTTGACACACCTTACACCATACATACTACTGGTGAAGACGAGGCCGGCGTTGAAGGTGTAAACTATGTCTTCACTGACGGATCAACGAAAAAGGCTGGAGCAGGCTGTAGTATATATTCCAGGAATCTGCGGCTCCGATGCAGCTGGACTATGGATAAAAATGCCAGTGTAGTACAAACAGAACTCGCTGGTATAACCATAGCCGCACAAGATATTGCTCGCAGAGAAATAACGGGCAAGAGAATAAGAATCTGTACAGATAGTAGACAATCACTACTGGCCCTGAAAAATTATAAAATAACTAAAGGATCAACATGGGAATGTCACCAAGCACTTGTGAGAGCATGTCAGATGAATAACATCTGCCTGTGCTGGGTCAAAGGACACTCACAATGCAACGGCAATATAGAAGCTGACAAACTGGCCAAGAAGGCAGCCAGCCTGAGTATCCTTGGGCCTGGTCCTTCAAGTACCCTATCAGTTGCAGCGAAACTCCAATTAATAAACGAAAACACCCACAAAAAATTTAAGACGTTATGGGATGAAACAAGTAGCTGTCAGCTGGCCAGAAATCTCTTGAGATATCCCAGCGAAGAGACGGCGAGGAACTATCTGGCAATGTCCAGGGGTAAACTGCGATTTGTTTCAAGAATCCCAACCGGACACTGCCGGGTAAGGAAACACCTCTATAACATGAGACAAAGTGACACACCCATCTGCAGAGGCTGTGAACAAGAAGATGAAACGATCGAGCATGTACTTTGCGAATGTCCCGCCGTGTCATCGACCAGAGTATCCATATTGGGAGGACGTTGGCCTTCTATGGCCAATTTGAAGGAAATGCCCCTGGGCAACATCATCACCTTTTGTACAACATTGGGCTGGTCGATAGCCTAGGGCCTAGGGAGACATTTCCCTCGCGGAGGAAGCATCGGGGGCCCAATGGGGCCTAAGTGCGGATCTCTGATCCGCACTCCGGACAAATTCCAGATGGAAAGATTAATAAAATAGTATTAAAACACAGGCACTGTTTGTAACATCGAAATATGAGGCATAAAACATTTTCACAGGATACCCACGATTGCCGCAATGGGAGATCGGGGCAGTATAACTTTTCTTACAGCAAGCTAAAATTGTCACTATAAAGGCGCTTTCATTCAACAAGTTTTGTTTTGATAAAATACTAATAACCGATCAATTTTAACATAAAACCCATCAAAATAATACAATAAATTAAAGAATAACTGTATGACTTCTATTTCCAGAATTATTGTTGACCCCACTTTACCACGAAACGTTCGATGGTATAAGCAATTTAGGCATTCAATGAAATCCAATGATGCCGATATGACACGGTCGAGGAACGTGTAAAATAGATCCGTAATATTTGAATGGGAAACATTCTTATTCTGCATCACATTCACCATCCAATTGTTTTATGATATGTCGAAAGGTATATAGTGTGATCAATATTTTGTTATACTACATGATGTCATAATGTGATGGGCGATGTGTATAAAATCATTTGTTTTTCCTTAAATTCCTGGAAATCGGTTATACTTGACAACGCTGTTAAAATCGATATAATGATGGTTTTTTGCTGGGGTTTTTATGTCTCATATTTCTATGTTATAGACTATACCTAGTTCGTACGTACTGTGTTTTCTGTTATCGCCTGAAAACAGTGAAGTTTAAGTGGCGGCTTTGTTAGGTTTGATGTGTAGTTAATAAGATCTATTAAAGACTACAACACCTATATCACATCTCGTGGGAGAGCAATGGTGGCCATGTTCCCATAAACAACGTAAGTAACATTTCGTAGTATCAATAAAGTATATAAATACACATTTATAACCCTACTTTTTCAAAACACGTGGTAATTACGTCGCGTCGTTAAATGGGGCTAATCGGAGGTATGGTAAATTAAGATATTTACTGTTAATACCGATTGTACTCCAGATTAACGTGACGCTAGACACTATGTAGTTTATTTGTCAAACTGTAACTTGCTTTTATATTTCATTAGGAAACAAGAGAATGATGACAGCATTGCCGATCAAGACCTTGACATATATGGCAGCAGTAATAAGTATGGTACAATTAATCACAACGACTGACACAAATTCTGAGGACGAAGAAACATTCGCAACCGAATTGATATTGGTACAACGGCAGTGGCTATTACAGGAAGCAGCACTTTGCAGCCTGTCATAAAAAGGAGGCGTAGACAACAGGTAAAATACTAACGTTTATCGAACAAAGAAAAGGTTGCTCGCGATATAATGAAACATCTCATGAAACTATCTTATTCGAAAAAATGCAGAAAGAATTGTAGTGCCTCGTTTGCTGAAGAAGACCTTGAGATTTGGGGAAAATATTGGTCCTTAGAATATTTTGTAGTGGCTGGCTAGAAACGTCCATAGAGTACCTATAAACAGAAGAATTGTAACGGCCAATAAGATTTAGTTTAGATAAGATAATAATGTTTAAAAAAAAACATTAAGACATAATTTATAAACGTAAAGTTGTAAAAATAAAAGTTAGGAAAAATTCTCCATACACCCTGACAATATTATACCGCCTGTTTATATAAAGTTAAAAATCGAAGCAGGGAAAGTTGTATTTTTAAATTTTTCTGTCGGCTGAGACTAGAAATTTACTGTAAAGTTGTTCGTGAAATTTCATTCCGGATATAACTTTTCAAATATCGAAAGGTTTTGTCGTCAACTTTATTCAATACGAAATAAATTTTATATCAGACACAAAACCAACAAAGTTTTACTGCATTTCATAAGCATAAATAAACCGTTTTACGCGGATTGTGATCCTACACCGATATCACTGGAATAACACAAATATTATGCTGGTGTTATGACTTTTATGCCTTAGTCTCATTCTGGATATAAGCCAGAATTGCTTCCCTGGAATTACTGCTAGGTTTATAGACGTTAAACTCTCAGGAATATTTTACTATATTTTTTATTGTAACTATAAAGTAGACAAAAATATTTTACGTTTATTATGAGAATATTTACGTTGGAGAAAGTAAGCAAAGAAAATAGAAACAGTGTCGTATTTGCTGGAACTATATCATAGGCGAAACGGTATATTATGATTAACGATAAATAGGTAACAATCAATATTTATATTTAAACATTGTATTTCAAACTATTATATTTCACAACTATTTATTATTATTTATTTTTATTGAACGCCCGGAATATTTTAAAATTTTTGTGAATAATGACCTTTCACTGTCTTCAAAAATGTATAATTTTGCATATTTGGTATACTTGATCTTTCTTTTTTACAGTTCTGGGACTCATAACTCTTGCGAGGCGAAACAACTGATTTCTCGCATCCGTTTTCCGGAGATCGAACAGCGCCATTTTCTTTTTTGATCAGAATCCTTTAGTTGTAATTAATTGTCGAGTTGCTTCCCTTTTTAAACAAAGTATTTTGTGACTTTCCAATTGGTTGGTATTAGAGGAGAGATCACTGTCTATGTGTTCGTGGTTTTGACAACCAACGCATACAGCCGATGTTGGATTCGATAACTCATTGATTAAGATAAGCGATATTTTCTTGTATATCTCGTGCGCATGTTCTATTTTTGCTTCTTTCTGTGTTCTCTAGAATTTGCATTGCATTAGTCCCCAGTATCGGTTGAAGAAGTATCTCGCCTGGGCCACCATTCGAAGCCGTCAAACGTCCATTGAGTGAGTTATATTTAAGTAGCTAGTTCATTTAACCTCATTTTTGACATTTTAGTACGTAAACTAATTAGTCGTATCTTTCAGGGCTTCTTTCTTTCGTGACCTCAAGTCACCACTTCTTTCATACTTCTAGTCTTCACTTGATATTTTTTCACTTCGAAACTTCTTTAGATAGTATACATTGCACCCGGACTGTGTCTAATCTGCAGATCATGGATATAGTTCATTTTATTTGGAACTTTGGACCTACCTCCGCTGATGGAATCCTATCAGATAGGATTTGGATGTTAGAGAGACTCACCTTGCCAGTATACTTACGTCAGAGTATAGTTAGTATAGTATAGTAAGTATACTCAGACGTCAGAAAGATAATTG
This sequence comes from Tetropium fuscum, assembly GCA_964058915.1. NCBI lineage: Eukaryota > Metazoa > Arthropoda > Insecta > Coleoptera > Cerambycidae > Tetropium > Tetropium fuscum. The sequence goes on from CAXKVY010000302.1 coordinate 79,516, forward strand.
ATGCCTTCGAAGATACGAATTCACGTGAATATAGTGGACTGACCGAGGATATCTTATGTCAAGTGGTGTTTTATATAGATATGACTCTGAAGATGGCTCGGAAGAAGAACAGGTAGTGCCAAGTCATGAAAGGCTTAATATCATGAAGGAATATCATGATGACCCCACTGAATATCATGAATATCATGAACCCCACCTTCCAATTGTGGTACTGAACGCGCATATCAACGCATCAGTAAGTTATATTATTTTACCGGCATGCGTCGTTTCATTACCGAATACGTAAAAAAATGGAAGAGTTCTACCAACGTTGAAGACGTTACTTCAACGTGAGTAGAACTCTTCGCACTCCATCTAGCAACTTCTGAAGAATGCGCTCGAGTCCTGATAAATGAAATCTTCCTACGTTATGGATTAGCCAGACAGATAACTGATAAAGACGGTGACAATGGTGTACAACAAGTCTCAAATATCATTCAACAAGTTTGATTTTGTTTGGATAATAAACAATGTTTTACCCCACATAATCGATCAGAAAATATGGTAGCAGAAAATATGGAAATATCCTCAAACCCCGTCTAGCCCTATTAGTTGGTAATGACCATACTTCATGGATTGGCAAGTTACGTACAGTTATATTGTTACTGGATATCTTCAACGTATGACTGATACATAGATAGAAGCACGAGATATCACCGAAAATAAACGACATAAGCGTAATAAGTATGTTGACGCTAAGAGAAGAGATGTTTCATTCAATGTTGGTGGCAAAGTTTTGGTGTCAAAACATCCTACCTAAGTGCTTGTGCAAAAGGAACTTCTTCCCCAAGTTCAATCCGAAACGAGACGGACCTTATATCGTCAAATGAGTGGTTTCGCCTATGCTAATATGCCACTAGATAATAAGCCACTAGATGATAATATTCCATTGGGAGTATATCATGTATCTGCACTCACTCCTTTCACGGGTCAAGCAGATAAACAGTCCGTTAGGACCATCAAGAGAGGGAGACCACCGAGGAAGACGACACGTACCCCAGTTGGTTCCTCTTCGGGGCGATTTCACAACGATCTAAGTCACACGAGCGCGCCATATCCAACGGCTATAAGAAATAAGAGCGCCTGATATACAGACGTTACACAATATTATTTCCGTGATTGTTATTAAAATCCACTGTCGAACTCAAAATTTGAAATTAAAATAATATAAATGTTTCCATTATCTAAATAAACAATTTTATGTCAAACTGTGTTTTATTAACAGTTAATAGACATTAATTACTATATATTAAAGTGACATTTCTATGCGATAAAGTGCCACTTAAATAAACAATTTTATATTTAATAAAATAGTACATTATCAGTCAAAATGTGAAAAATACATTTTCGGTCTAGCCTGTCATGAATATTTTTACCCAGATATTTAGAGTTAAGGATAACAAAACAATTTAGAATCTCGTGTGACACTAAATAGGTGTTGCAGGCAATGTCACAGAGGCCGGCTGCTCGTCTTTACGGAAGCGGTCGTGAGTTCGGAATTCGTATTTAAAGTAAACTCCGGACAATTCAATTCTTCTCTGCGCATAAGTAAACCAACCCAGGCGCCATCCGATTTTAGTGAAATCGGCAAAACCAAATTGATAAATGAATACACAGCTGGCAAGATATGTGGCAGGTGCAAATAAAACACACTGTATCCGAATTCAAGTATAATAATATATAAATGTAAAAATATGTAAATGGGTATAGAGATATATGAATAAAGGTATTTGTAAATATAAATATGTATAAACACAAATAAAGGTAAATGTAACACGGACAAATAATGTGTCACAGCACTGTGTGACAGAGCGAAATCACAATTTGGAACAACCAAGACAGTGTGTGAAGATCTGTGGTGACAGATGAGTTTGACACTAATATTAACCTACAAATGCCTACAAGTCGCGCTCTTTTGCAATGTACAACAGAGACAAGTTGAAATCTAATATAAATGGTGATCTTACTTGTAATAATGAAACCTACAATACTAATACTACCTAGGAAAGTAGGTAGTGATCAGGCCACCGATCAACAAATGACCAAATAAAGAAGCTAAAGGCACACCATCTAAATTGTAGTTTTTACAGGTATAATGCCCTTACGAACAGCTGTCCCTAAGTTTACAAAATCAAAAAATTTTGAAATAATCACAAACGCGAAGCTTACGGTCAAGAGGTATGACTAAAGTTACAAGGATTTTATCACCACCCATACACTTTGTCCTGGAGGTGTCGTGACCATAACGTGAGACAAAGGTGTCCTCGACAACGCTATCATAAATAAAGAAAGTGGTAGTCACAGTTGGGACTAAGTACACAAACCGTCTTTGACCGCTCTCGGATATCACTGTAGAGAATACTGCTAGCGAACCAATGTCCAACTTTGAGGGGCTCCGATACACTCTGTGAAGGGTAAAGGTGGCTTACAGGCTTCTCTGACCCACCGCAGCTCTCTTCAGGTCTAACTAAAGGCTGCGCCTCATGGACCTCAAACTTTATAACAAGCTGCTCGAAATAGCAAAAATAGATGAAACCAGTGGTTGAGTGCACCGTACAATGCTCGCTGCTTTTGTCAAGTGTTACTAGAGTCAATTTTGGCGTGAAGAAAGTAAGGACAAACAGTAAGAGACGAGAGGCCTGAAAATGTTCCGTTTTTCAGTCTCTCACATATGAAATTTATATCAAAACAAAGAGGAGATATTAGTTGTTACATACCTTAGCTCTTATTAGGCCTCCTTACACTTTATAGTCAGGATAATGTAGAAAATAGCTGCTAAAATTCACTATCCTGTCATGGCTTCCAATTATACACAAAAAAAGGACTTCTTTTTGTCTCCTTGATAAAACTGATCTGATTAGCCAAATTGAAATAATTAAAATTACTAGATTTGAATTTGAATATAAAATGTTATTTCTTACTTCAAGCAGTTGTTAATAAAGTAAATTCTCAAACAACCCTCTCTCTTATTTATTGTTATTATTTGTGTACTTAGTCTGTCTGTGTGAATAAATACCACTCCTTAAATTATTAGCTGTAAAATATGCTAAAACCAAATACAGTGGCCTTGAGGGTATTTACCGGCGTGACAAAGGCAATTAATATATATAGGTAAGTGCATACAGGGTGCTGAAATTATGACTGTTACACTCGGTTATACTTTTTATTGTCTATATGGAGTGAAGACATCTGAACATTATTTATTCCAGATTGCTGACATTGGTCCTTTTATTGCGCCAGTGTTTACAACTATAAGCCAGAGCTGCAAAGCAAACCCATCTAAAGTTTATAGTTCGCCTTGTTTCCATATGCATACAACAGCAAGAACTTAAGTGCTCTCCAAATTCACTCGCTTTTTCTAACAATTTTCGAATGGTTATCTAGCTTCGTATTACATACAAATTGCTAATGAAATCTTGTAAATATTTGAAGTATCTTAGAAGTTGCCGGTGTTAATTATTGGGGCTAATGGTTTTCAAACTTCTTCGAGAATGCCCCAGGGGCTTCCTCGGTCTGATAAGAACATTATGATATACATTTCACAAGGATACAAGGTATTAGTTTTATTAAATAAAGCTGCATATATTAGTCCAAGCTACTGTGGGGTTTCTATTCACAAAAGGTCGGAAATAAATGAAATTCGGTGGGATGGTAGACATAGGTCCCCTGATAGTACACCTGAGTTTGCGACCAGGGGGTGTAGCCGCTCGAGGGGTGGGGGATGAAAACTCTGGTCGCGACGTTTTTGGGACATAACGCCATTGTGGTAAGTGCTGTCGAAAAAAAGTTCAAATGAAATATGTAGAGAATAATATTGTCCTTGAAACACCTGAATCGCGTCTGTTATTGTTGGTTTTTCTACTAAAGTTTTGAGGAATCGAATTTTGCCTTGATTGAACAATGCCGATGTGGTATTAAGTGACAGTCACTAAAATTATAGAATATATTGCGCACATATTCAAATAAATAAAATTGTATTAAAAAATGTCGACAAAGATGTTAATCTTTTAATTAACTTTTGCTCGTATGATATTTTTCAAACGTATGTTTGTTAAAACATCATGAATAATATAAACTGTGTTCATATATCTTAATAAGGTAGAAAATAATTGTGAGATGAAATAATCAAATATACATCTTGGTGTAACCAAAAAGAAGACAATAAAATAGTTTTAACAAGAAACAAAACCGACTTCAAAAAAATCTATTCTAAAAAACTTCACTAAAAAGTAAAAAATAAATACGTTATCCATTCTTACTTAAAATACAACCAATTTATTAGGATAATAATATACAATTATTGTTATTTTTGGAGTCGGTACCAGCCAAGGCCTACAAACGTAGGACCAAAGTTACAGGATACATATTCTGTAAACTTTGGTATAACGAAGTAACGCATGTCTAATTATATTTGGCTAGAAGTTTGAATTTAGGTTTATTTGTAATTGTGGTGTTGCTTTAGGCAGCTGTATTCCATTGCAAGTAAACACGTTAGTTAACCTTGGCTAGCACCGACTTAAAAAATAACAATAATTGTGTATTATTGGACTAATAAATTGATTGTATTCTAAGTAAGAATGAATAACGTAATTATTTTTTACATTTTAGTGCATTTTTTTAGAACAGAGCTTTTGCAGTCGGTATTGTTTCTTTGTTAAAAATATTTTATTTATTGCTTTTTAGTAAATTTTTTGCTTTGCTATTCATATTTGTTTTGTGAAAAGTAATCTTGGGTTTGTAGCATTTCATTACATAGAGAAATAAGCAAATAGACGAATAATAAGGAAGATACTCTTACCAGTCCTATATCTGGACATACACACGGAAACGAACCACTTAAAAGTTGTACAAGTTCTTTCACCTTCATTGAGGATCTTCAGATTGGTATACGACATATTTTATTGATTATAATAATCAATTGATAATAATTTATTATCATTTGATTACTGGATAGGGCTGGAACCTTTGATGTAACTATAACACTCGGAGTAGTTTCCACAAACATTTCGCTCGACGCGCGTTTCGCCAACCAAGTTGGCATCATCCGGAGACGATTAAAACTAATCTTAAACTACAAAATCTACCATATTTATACTATTCGTATTATACTATATTTATATATGTTGGACAAACGAGACGATCAAGTAACACCAGATTTAAAGACCATATCGCTCCTCTAAAATATGGAATAACAGATAAGTCTAGTGTTGCACAACATGCTTTTGACAACAATCATAGAATAGATATTAGTAATTTAAAATTAGTTAGAAATGTGACCAATAATAGACAGTTGGATGCATTTGAGAGCATAGAAATTGTAAAATGTATAAGTAGTATGAATAGCGACATCGTTGAAGCGTGATCACGCGTAAATTTCACAGTGATATCATTAGTGACGTCACCATGAAAATAATATAAATATGGTAGATTTTGTAGTTTAAGATTAGTTTTAATCGTCTCCGGATGATGCCAACTTGGTTGGCGAAACGCGCGTCGAGCGAAGTGAAACTGTTTTGGTGTTTGTGGAAACTACTTCGAGTGTTATCAATTGATTAATTATAATAATCATTGATTATAATAATCAGTAAACAATACTTAAAATCTAACTTACTGTACATTTCAATACAAATAAAATTGGAAAATCAATGTCAATGTCAGTCAGATACGGTGCAAACTAATATTAATCTCCACTGATCGGGTTATTCAAATTAGGGGTAACTTATTAAGGCGCGTTAATATTTAAGCAATCAATCCACTGCGGCGTTTATTATCCCAAGAAAGGTTGTGCAAACGAGCCCAAACTATTAACTGAATTAATGTACGCATAGGAAACCAGGCAAGTTTTACCTGGAGGACAAGAGAGTTGGACAGCCCCTCCTAGGGAAACTTCTAATTGCCTCCCGGTGGAACTCAGCTCGCCGATGTCGAAGTCAGGTTCCTGCGTAACTTCCATGTCATCTGGAACAAAGGGGAGATAAAAAACAAATGGCGTCTAGACTAGTGGGCCATGTGATTTACTCAATCGACGATAAGTGATAATGTTACAAGAATAATAATCTCCAATTATTATCTTAATGTATCAAATAAAATTATAATAAGAAATTTTATTATTTTTCACTATTATAAAAGTAGCAGACGGTAAAAAATGATGGCAAGATAAGTATATATTACCTTAATGTAGACTTAGTTAGCTTTTAAGTTCTTTGCTATTCATGTTTATTATGTGAAAAGAAATCTTGGGTTTGTAGCAATTCATGACAGATAAATAATCAAATACATAGATCGCTAATCAAAGGAAGACACACTTATCAATTGTGTATCTGGATATATAATACGGAAACGAATCACTTAGAAGTTGTACAAGTTCTTTCACCTTCAATGAGGATCTTCAGAGTGATGTACGATTTGTTTTAAAAATGATCAATAAAGCATATATGCATATATATATATATATATATATATATATATATATATATATATATATATATATATATATATATATATATATATATATATATATATATATATATATATATATATATATATATATATATATATATATATAATCTTAAAAGATTATTAACTTTAAAATGTATAAAATCTTGCATAAACCTATTGAAAGCAACTACTTTCTTAGCTACGTGCTAGAGAATATTGAATTACATATACAATAGAACTCTGAAGCATTCAAAGAGGGTTTACCAGAAATTGCTTGCTTAATCAAAACTAAAATCATTTGTTGGTCTTCTGTATTAATTGTTTTTTCGAAAATTCGAAAAAAATCCAATTTTCACCATGGATATATTTATTAGCTTTGAAGTTCTTTGCTATTCATATTTGTTTTGTGAAAAAGTAATCTTGGGTTTGTAGCATTTCATTACATAGAGAAATAAGCAATAGACAAATAATAAGGAAGATACACTTACCAGCCCAGGAGATACAACAGAAGATACAACAAATGATTTTAGTTTTGACTAAGCAAGCAATTTCTGTATCACTCCCTCTTTGAATGCTCCAGAATTCTGTTGTATATGTAATTCAATATTCTCTAGCACGTAGCTAAGAAAGTAGTTGTTTTCAATAGGTTCTACAAGATTTTATGCATTTTAAAGTTTAACATCTTCTGGATAACTGTATGCCTAATGCTTTTATATATAATATGTTCAAATAGAACAGATATAAATAGACTAGGTTTGTGTATTCTAAGAATTTGAGTTCCGTCAAAAACTGATGTCATAAAACGTCACTGCAAGTGTTGGAGTATTAATATTTTAAATTCAAGTATAAATGATCAATGAAACAGGTCGTGCAACACTCTGAATATCCTCAATGAAGGTGAAAGAACTTGTACAACTTCTAAGTGGTTCGTTTCCGTGTGTATGTCCAGATATAGGACTGGTAAGTGTATCTTCCTTATTATTCGTCTCTGTGCTTATTTCTCGATGTAATGAAATGCTACAAACCCAAGATTACTTTTCACAAAACAAATATGAATAGTAAAGAACTTCAAAGCTAATATATATATATATATATATATATATATATATATATATATATATATATATATATATATATATATATATATATATATATATATATATATATATATATATATATATACATATATATATATATATATATATATATATATATATATATATATATATAGAAGAGTTCTTATATGCCTTAGAACTCACATTAAATTGCACATTTTTTCAATGCAATAATACATATTACAAACAAACATATGGCTGTGCAATGGGTTCACCAATATCCAGTACAATCGCAGAATTAGTACTAGAAGATTTAGAAAAAACCATAATTCCAACATTAAACTATAAAATACCATTTTTCAAACGTTATGTTGATGATTGCATAACTGCATTTCCAACTGAACATAAAAATTCTATCCGAAATAAATTTAATAGTGACCATCTAAAAATACAATTTACAATTGAAAACGAATCAGAAAATACAATAAATTTCTTAGACTTAACTCTTATAAATAATAAAACTGGTAGATATACCAATTTCTACTCAAAAAACCCTTACAACCATAAAAAAACTGTAATAATTGGTATTGCAGACAGATCAATAAAACTAACGTCTGCCATTTTTAAAAAAGAATGCATAGCAAAAGCAAAAATCGTTTTAATAAATAATAACTATCCTTTTTCTCTAATCAACAAAATTTTCAAAAACCGAATTCACAAATACTACAATTCTCCACCACCACTAATCAACACAACTAATACTCGTAAAACATATATTGCCTTACCATATATACCACAACTATCAGAAAATATTTCAAACATTTTAAAAACATATGATATTCACACAGCACACAAAACTACAAACAACTTAAAATTCCTTTACACACCATTAAAAGACAAAAATCCACTTGAAAAAACTACACACTGTATATATGAAATTCCACGTAAACAATGTGATGAAGTCTACATTGGTCAAACAATGCAACTCCTTGAAGAACGTTTAAAAGGTCACAAATATTCAGCTAATATTACAGCTCTAAAAAAACATTCTAATGAAACAGGTCATCAATTTAACTACGAAAATTCTAAAGTTATTAATAAAGAACAAAATTATAAAACACGCCTAATTATGGAATCAATTTATATTCAAAAAAATCCTAATGCATGTAATAACAAGAAAGATACAGAACATCTTTCTACAATCTACAATCTGTTAATATAAAAGTATTAAATAAATTAACAAAAAACATTCTCTCTATATATAAACTTACTTACTATAAATATACATCTACATAATATTAACATAACCAAAATTAGAATAATAATGAAATATGAAATAGCCTAAGTTCGTAGGGTTTCTTGGCTGTTCTTCCCTATGATACTAATCGAGCAGTTTAGTAACCTTAAAAATTAATTAAAACTGTCATTTTTGCCTGTGTCAAATATGTCACAAAATAAAATACTCTTTTGAAAAAGGCCCAAGAAAGGGACCGAAACGTCAAGTAACCTAATCGTCGTTTTATTGCTACTATCCCAAGATAAACCCTCCAAATATATATATATATATATATATATATATATATATATATATATATATATATATATATATATATATATATATATATATATATATATATATATATATATATATATATACACAAGTTTTTTTATTTATTCTGTTCTTAGGATTCTTAGGATCATTTGAAGGCATTAAAATTATAAAATCATTTGTTTGGTGAAAGACGTAGTGCTTCAGGCCTGAGGAGTTTTCAATATTTTTTTGAAGATAACTGTAAACAATTTTATTTAGTATTAAAAAGGGATACAATATTAAGATTATAATACGTTAAATTTGTTTGTATCTATTTGTTATAATTATATCGAAAAGCAGATACGTACCTAGACAAGTTTACATTTAAAAATATTCTTTCCTGGAACCATTTGCTGTATGTGAAGTTTTTGTTTATGCATTTTTGTTATTTATTTGTTTATATTGTCGATTTTTAAGAATTCGATGATAATATGTACTATTTTGTTTTAACAATGTGCATTTTGTAGTAGTTTTTATTTTAGTCTGTAGGTGTCTGGAAATGTTTGAAATTAAAGGTTTCCATGTTGTTCTTGGGATTTTTGTTTGCTATCTAATTTATCAGGAATCTGAGTTTATATGGATTATTGGTAGGTGGCGTTGGTATGGTGTATGTTAATAATTATATAAACGTGACACTCGTAAGTCTTGTTATTCAATTTTGGGTATTCCTTAAATTGAGGTTACATTGTGTGCTTTTGGGTTGGTTTTAAAACTTGTGTGGAATAGATTTACTTTAGGAGGCGGAGCGGACCATCCCAGCCAAAGTGAAAGGAGAGTTATCAACAGACAGACGCCTAGTAGAAGATGTGCCCTAGGGGACCGTACTCTCCCCGCATCTGTTCAACCTATACACCGGGGACATACCGAGGACGAACAACACCACCATGGCTCTCTACGCAGACGACACCGTCATCCTCGTCAGCCAGATCCCGGCAAGCGAGTCAGGCCACCCCAGACCTGCAAGAAGTCGATTCGCTTCTCCAAGACTGATGCAACCGATGGAAGGTGGAAATCAACGTGGAAAAGCCACAAGCAGTGCTGCTCCGGAGGTTCGCAAGCAAAGGCCAACAGGACACATCTCTATGAACGACATCAACATCCAGTGGCAGAATGTGAAGTACCCTGGTGTGACCCTGGATCGAGCCCTGACATGGAAGGACCACATAAGTTACACTGCGAAAAAGGAAAAGTTCACCCGAGTCCTGCTGTACTCGATGTTAGCCGGCGACAACAGGCTGAGCCTGAAGAAGAAAGAAGACTAACCTCATTAAGACCTACGCTCCCAGCTGACCTACTCATTCACGGCATGGGGACACGCTGCGATGAGGCACCTCTAGAGGAACCAAGTAATGGAAAACATGATAATCCGGCTGGCCACGCACACGATCCAGAGAAAGCCGGACCTAACAAGCGGCCAAAGACCCAGATCCTGGACAACGGATAAGTATCAGATAATTACGATGTTGTTTCAGCACGACTGATGCGAGAAAAAGTATACGACACTGAAGAAAAGAACACGACCAAAGAAAATGGAGAGGAAACTAAAAACAGCCCTATCCAGCGAATGGCGAAGCCGACTGCCATTTTCACTATTTTTTATTTAAGAAAAACTAAAGACCTACCTAATAAAGCAACCGATGGAAGGTGGAAATCAACGTGGAAAAGCCACAAGCAGTGCTGCTCCGGGGGTTCGCAAGCAAAGGCCAACAGGACACATCTCTATGAACGACGTCAACATCCAGTGGCAGAACGTGAAGTACCCTGGTGTGACCCTGGATCGAGCCCTGACATGGAAGGACCACATAAGTTACACTGCGAAAAAGGAAAAGTTCACCCGAGTCCTGCTGTACTCGATGTTAGCCGGCGACAACAGGCTGAGCCTGAAGAAGAAAGAACACTAACCTCATTAAGACCTACGCTCCCAGCTGACCTACTCATTCACGGCATGGGGACACGCTGCGAAGAGGCACCTCTAGCAGGATCCAAGTAATGGAAAACATGATAATCCGGCTGGCCACGCACACGATCCAGAGAATGCCGGACCTAACAAGCGGCCAAAGACCCAGATCCTGGACAACGGATAAGTATCAGATAATTACGATGTTGTTTCAGCACGACTGATGCGAGAAAAAGTATACGACACTGAAGAAAAGAACACGACCAAAGAAAATGGAGAGGAAACTAAAAACAGCCCTATCCAGCGAATGGCGAAGCCGACTGCCATTTTCACTATTTTTTATTTAAGAAAAAATAAAGACCTACCTAATAAAGCAACCGATGGAAGGTGGAAATCAACGTGGAAAAGCCACAAGCAGTGCTGCTCCGGGGGTTCGCAAGCAAAGGCCAACAGGACACTACTCTATGAACGACGTCAACATCCAGTGGCAGAACGTGAAGTACCCTGGTGTAACCCTGGATCGAGCCCTGACATGGAAGGACCACATAAGTTACACTGCGAAAAAGGAAAAGTTCACCCGAGTCCTGCTGTACTCGATGTTAGCCGGCGACAACAGGCTGAGCCTGAAGAAGAAAGAAGACTAACCTCATTAAGACCTACGCTCCCAGCTGACCTACTCATTCACGGCATGGGGACACGCTGCGAAGACGCACCTCTAGAGGATCCAAGTAATGGAAAACATGATAATCCGGCTGGCCACGCACACGATCCAGAGAAAGCCGGACCTAACAAGCGGCCAAAGGCCCAGATCCTGGACAACGGATCAAGTATCAGATAATCAAATATCAAGTATCAGATAATTACGATGTTGTTTCAGCACGACTGATGCGAGAAAAAGTATACGACACTGAAGAAAAGAACACGACCAAAGAAAATGGAGAGGAAACTAAAAACAGCCCTATCCAGCGAATGGCGAAGCCGACTGCCATTTCCACTATTTTTTATTTAAGAAAAAATAAAGACCTACCTCCTTGGTTGACCTCAACGTTTTTCTCCTCGTCGCCAATTTGTAATGTATTCAATAAAAACGCGCACTTTACTTAGAATTAACTTTATTGACATACTGATAAATCTGATAATCCCATTTGGACGGAACCATGAGAACAACTGAGGAGTAACAATTCACAAGGAATATTGCCCATATTTAAACTTTTGGAGATAACTAAGGTTTTTTAAATCAAAGAAACTAAAGGAGCAATAATAATAGTTTTTTATTATAAAAATATTATTCAGTTTATAAAATAAACTATCAGTTTAATAGAAATTAGGTTGTTTTCTTGTAAAGGATTATTGCTATATAAAGTTGGATAAAATACTTTTTGAACTACACATGTGGATAAATTCACTTTTACATTAAACCCTTCTGGATAATATTCTAATTTCATCTAACAAAAATATTATATTGTAATTAAATACCATAACAATACAAAACAACTTTATTTGGATACTTTACAAACTATAAAAAAGAAACTAATAACAATTTCTTCATTTTTGGTGAAGCGCAATAACCTATATTGAAACTCCTCTTCGATTTCTAGAATCTTCTGCATTACAAACACAAGATTCAGTGCTTCAGTGACGTCATGATCTACTTTTCTCACTTTATTTTGTAATTTCTGTCTCTGTGTCTTTAGAACTTTTAGACTTTTGCCTCGTTTAGTTATTGCATGAAATTTTTTTGAAAGGCCTTCGATAGTTCTGTTCCATTTTCATTTTCACAACGCCATTCTTATATTTTCTAAAAATAATTCGTTTCATCTCTTTAATACCTGTAAACTTTTAAATCTTTGTCCAGGGCTTTGTAGTCATGAACTTGCCAATCCTTACCAAGCTCTTTAACCGTACCTACTTCTTCATAAATTTGTATGTACTCTTGATCATTAAGAAGTATTTCCACTCTTTTCAAATTTTTCTCGAGTCTGCCTAACACCTTATCTGCTGGCAAAAATGAATATCCTCTGACGGGAAAAGTTACTCTGATTTCTTCTAACTTTGAAGGAGCAGCATTAGAGAACCAAAGAGTCAATGCATACATCACGTATGAATTTTTATTTTGCCCGGCACACCCATCAGCAAACAAGCGCGAAACATGGCAATCCGGTAAAACATTATTACTCAAAAAGTTTACTAAAGCAGATAGTATGGATAAAATTCCTTTTGAAAATATGACAGCGGATATTAACCTTTTTGAACCAAACTCTATATTTTGACTGCCACTTATACTATAGATGCCACTCTCAGTACTACTAACCTAGAAAACTACTACTGAGGAGTAATTGACTAGAGGAACACAGAACACTTACAAGAACAGCACAGAGGAGCACAGAACACTTACAAGTGGCAGAGAACACAGTCAATATATTACAGGTAGGTATACGTAATTTATGCAATCTATTTTCGTATTGTCATATACAATAATGTAATAATTATAAAATACCCAAGACTTATTTTAATTAGTGTCGCATAATTTCCTCTTTGTGTTCTTTCTGTTCTCACATAAAGTACATACAAATATCTCATTAAATATATGTAAATATTTCTTCTATAAATCTCGTAAATAGAGTCACATAAACTTACAATGTTTACATTCAAAGAGTAGGTACGTATAATATGCATCGTAAAAGCCTTGAAGGAATATAAAGTTTAATAGGCGGATACGTTTAATGCAAATATACTGGGTCATTTAAAAACTTTTATAAATTTTATTTACGACGCGGCAAAATGACTTCCTCAAATTTATTGGGTACTTTTTTGAGAATTGACTAGCCATAAATTTGTTTAATAGTATCTCTGTGGGCATTTCCCTGAATATGAAATTGCTATTAAAACTTCGCAAATAATTGGACGTTATAAAAATAACGCGCGTTGAAATAATGACGTAACGTTCTGAATTTAATGTATTTGATCCGAATTATATTTCCCTCGAACACCTGTATAATCTGGTAGTTTACAATGTATAAACGTGATATATAATATTTTATATTTAAACTGAAGATTACTATTTAATTGAAAGGTATGTTATGTTTTATAAACAATAATAAATATTTCACAACAGGTACCATATTTTTTCTGAGAAACATTTTTCTGAGAAACAATTAAAGACTATTAATATTTAAAATAATATTTTCATTCTAACTAGTTAATTATTTTATTACTTTAATGACTGTAAATTTGAGCATCTAAGTCTTATTATAACAAAATGAATTTTCCTAATTTTGAGAAATGAGGACACTTGAACAATTTGTTTTTATTAATAAACTAGTGTCCGGAAATTCTTCAGTATACGCCCCCTTGTAACGTAAATAAATTCCGTTCCGTTTTATGGCTAATGTTTGAATTCCTATTTCAAATATTTGAAATAAAACCGCGCGAACTTGTAGAAATTTACCGCTACTCACCATCTACCGTTATCCCTACCTTTCCGTCCCGCTAATGTCGCGTGTTCCCAGCAAGCACATTTATACGCGATATCCGCAAAAATCATTCTTTTTCTGGCGACCTGCTTGCCTGAGCCTGTTGACCGTGGCTTACGTTCACGAAGATATATCTTCGGTGTTTTAGTGTGGTAATTAAGAATCAAAGATACTGTTTTACCGAATGGTAGCATACTTTTAGTTATTTAGAAGATATTACTTCGACGGCGTAGGCCATAGGTATTTGTTTATCTTTTGCATCGGCAAAAAGTTAGCATTTGTTTCAATTTTTAATTTTTTATTTAATCGTATAGTGAAATTTGCATACCACATTCCTGTCTTGATAATATTATTTTTTCATTTTAGTATAAATTTCACTCTTGAACCGGATTCAAGTGGGAATTTATACATATTTTTTTCTTCCAAATTTGTAAACCCTGATACTGGTAAATTTTTCTTCCACACCTTGATTACCGAGAATTAATTCCTTTGGTGAGCAGAACAGACAATTATTACCTATTCCTGACCGTCAGACTGGAAGGTATCTCCTCCTGCAGCCGGCCACCCATTGCGGTATACCTCGCCCTTAGAGGCTACGTCTCATCTCAGCTGGACCACCAAGCCGAAGCCTCAGCCTAGGATCCTAGGAAACCCAGCGCATTCACGAGGGGATCTCCAGAAAAGAGAAAAGGTATTTTTGTATAATTAATTGCCCCTAGGAATTACCAGGTCTTAAGTGAAATTAAAAAAATCCTGTGCAATGTGGTTGAAAGGAAACCAAAGATGGTCTGCAGCCAGTGCCAACGTTAGAGCCACCAGAAGCAGTTTTAAAAATATTTTTTTGCAAATGCATGAAGACCTGTCAGACCAATTGTGGATGTACAAAAGCAGGCCCCAACTGTTCCAATATGTGCGTGAATTGCGAGAGCAGCTGCAATAACATGCCCGTTGCAGAAAATGAAGAAGAAGCAGAGGATGACCCGGAGTTCCCTGAATTATCTGAAGGTAACTATGCACGAATAATTCTATTTCACCCTTATTTCTTTTCTTCACTCATATCTATTTAATATTGCCAAGTATTTGGAATTAAGTCGCGTATTAAGTCGGGAATTAAGTCACAGACGTAGAAGAACTGGAATGCTGCCCTGAAGAAACTATGGAACCAGTGTCTAAGAGGGCTCATATTTATACTTAAATAAAAATAAATTGGATATAAATTATTAATAGATAGGTAGGTACTACTTTCATATATATTCAATAAATTGTCAAATATCTGGAATAAATCTCTGATTATTTGTTTCAGGCGTAGAAGAAACTGGAAGGCTGTCCTAAAAAATATGGAACCCGTGCTTAAGAAATTAGTTACCTAAATATATATAAATTGTACAAAACTTCACCACTTTTATTAGCATATAGATTAATGTTTAGCTACATGAAATATAAAATATAAGTTAATGGTGTTTTTTGCTATTTTCCAAACATTTATTATTTCCACACTCTTTTTAGTGGAAACCATACGACGACGCAGAAAAAAACTTTAGACAAATATATAGACATAAAAATAACATAAATTGTAGGTAATTTTCTCCTCTAATTTTACTACAGGGCCACTTTTTGCGTAAGAAGCTTGGTTTGCAAGTTATAAGCCAAAACCCATAAGAAATCATAATGTTTAGTATTTTTTTGATTATTTCTAATATTTACGGGAAACATTTTTGTTCGACAACTGCAGATCCGGGAAATGATTTGACAATGCCTTTCTTGCATACGTGGTTCTGAGTCACGTAGCGAAATCAACAAATTTCGCATGGATAAATTTCTACCGGCAACCATATGGTAGCTATTGGCCGAATCATGCCCACCGCTTTAGCCTCTTAACCCTGCCCTCATCTTTTACTCTTATTTCATACTTAGACCTAATAACAGTGGAAGAGAAAATATTGAATTAGTCTCCCATATGTACTGTTTTTGAAATATTTAGTCTTAGTGATTCCCTTAGTGACTCGGTTTCGGAAATAAATGAGTGTTAACCCGCAGAGGGTGTTAACCCGCTGTCTTCGTCTTCTGCAGTTAAAACGTCTTCTTCATCTTGCGATTAAAACACTATAAGAGTCACTCACATTTATTTCCGAAACTGAGTATAGGTTAGTTGCATATTTTTGGTACATCTAGAAGATAATGAGAATTATATAAAATAAGTAAGTGTTAAAATATCTGTTGAATCTCAATGCCCGCTGTATTCAATATATTATTTCAGATCATACGCATTAAGATGTCATATTACCATTTCCGGAATTATGTTATGACAGATAGTCTTCAATACTTAATCAATACTAAAATATGAGGATGTGTTCAAAGAGATTAACAATAATAAGATGAAGCCACTGTTAATAACAAAAACATATATAAGACTTTCAATTAACTGGAATAATATTCAGTTCAGTGGCACTTTGACTTCCACACGAACCAATATGTGCTCCGATATATAGTTGTGGTGAGTGGATTAGTTGGGCAAAGCTTTCGTAAATGTGAGTTAAAGCGTCAATGGCAGACATCAGTTAATTAAAGCCGAGACCACATTTTATAATGGTGCTACTTCACATCATTGTTTATTAATGGCCACTTATATTTTGCGACGTACGAAAGACGTTTATCTTGCCTTAATTTCTTTATTAACTTGAGTGCTCAATAATTATCTGTGCCTAGTTTCTCCCAAATGACTTCATGGTCGTTATTTATGTAATTTAAGAACGCAACCATTTAATTTAATTTTAATCATGGATGGATACGATTAGATTGGTCTTATTTTGCGCTGAAAATATATTATTACCATTCTAGATAGTTTACACAATATTCTGGAATAGTATACATTAATTAGTCAAGCCTAATTATATAAAGAACAATAAAAATAGTTAGTTTCGACAAGTCATTCTACGAATTAATTATCAAATATAAGTTTATCAAACTTTGTCTATTTATAATTATATATGTAATAGAGTATCTTCAAAAGTGGTAGTCAAGATTACTTAATCTCGCGCGAAGATATATGTGTTAATGCTTTAAATTAAATTCTGAAGTGTGATAGTAAAAAGCAGAAATTGTGCCAATATAAGACTATGTTTTTATAAAGTCAATGGATTTACCAAAAAATCAAATTTTAGGATTATTAGAAATCAGGCGCTATTTTGGGTCCAAATGGTACCTGAAAGTGGCGCTCCTTCTATAGGGCACTACTAATAAGTATACCAAACATTGTTTCACAAATAGCCGTTTTTTATCGGTTGTTTTTAAGTCTGTAGTACCTACGTATCTATGGTAACGATAAGTAAAGGTATATAATACAATGAAATAAGATTCAATCTTAGTATCTTTATTTAAAATTAGTTTTTTCTTGATTACTTGAATAATTTTACCTAGAATTTATAACATTTGAAGAAAAAATAGTACCTATACGATGTCCGGATAATAAGATACTTTATGTGCTTCGCATGGATTGAAAAACTTTCCACGCTTGACACACAAAGTATCACTTATTCTCCTAACATCATCATATTCTACTATCAGTAAGTAATTACTAATAATAATAATATAATACTTTACTCATTTAAGGGAGACAAAAGGAAGTATATATTATTAAAGGAGGAAAGAAAGAAAATATATTTACACTTACATCGCACGTTCAGGAAGTATCCGATGCTGGAAAACTTGCCCAACCTGTGACTGGAAATGCATTTGTACCAACCACTGTGCTCCCTACGGATTTCGGTGAAGTTCAAAAATCCATCCACTGTTTGCTGTACGGGAGGGGTAGTATCGTCCTTCTGCCATATCGGCAAAGCTTTGGGATTGGCGTCTACGTCGCATTTCAAGGACACTGGCATGCCCTCCCTAATAGGAAATCCGAAGCCGGGCTCGCGGGATATAGCGAAGGATGGGGTATCTGAAACAAGAGAATAACATGAAAAAATATTTCATTAAAAGAATAAATATTTATAAAACGCCATAGGATAGATACTACTGGTTATCAATATGTTGTAGTAGTTTGTTGCAGAGGCGTAGTTAGGTAACCATAGGCCCTAAACTGGGGCCCTAACTAAACTGTTTAGGTTTTATCGAGTCGAAATATATATATATATATATATATATAAATATTTTAAACGTGCAAAGCTACTTATCATCAGCTCTTTATCGTGCACTACAAGGCACATCAAAGCTACTTACTACATGTATGTGTATGTCTCGTGTGACCTTTCGTGATCGCCCAGGTTCTACAGGTGAAGAGTTTACGAACAGGGCCGGCGGAAGGGGTGAAACAGGGAAGCAGATGTTTTATGCCGCATTTTTTAAGGGTGACTTGATTATTAACTTTTTATAAATTTTATTGTGGAGCGTTACATGTTCTAATCCGTACTACTTATTGGTTTACTTGCACTAAAGATGTCAACGTCGCGCCGGCCGCCTTTAAGGCAAAACACGACTGCTACAGCGCGGCATATATATATATATATATATATATATATATATATATATATATATATATATATATATATATATATATATATATATATATATATATATATATATATATATATATATATGTATATATATATATATATATATATATATATATATATATATATATATATATATATATATATATATATATATATATATATATATATATATGTATATATATATATATATATATATATATATATATATATATATATATATATATATATATATATATATATATATATATATATATATATATATATATATATATATATATATATATATATATATATATATATATATATATATATATATATATATATATATATATATATATATATAAAAAAGAAGCAAATATTTGCTTCAGGTGCCAAATACCCTGACGCCGGCCCTGTTTAGGAACGTATACTTGGATTGATAATAATACTATTAAGTTGAGCAATACACCGAAGTAAATCAAAATGTGTATGTACGTATGTATGTAAAACACTTTATTGTACATAAAACATAAAAAAATAATGTATATACAGATGTCTTGTATAAAGGCAAACGTATCCCTTTTAGGGATCTCTTCCAGGTATTATATGAAAGTCGGACATACCTACTATACTGATATGTGACGTTAATGTGTTTACTCTGACATGTGCAAAATTATTGTGTTACAGGGCGAACTTAATACACTGCGCAACTTATTTAACGCACAACAAAAAAGTTAACTCAAATTTGACGTTATGTATTTTCGACAATTTTTGTTCGTTTTGGTCGATTTTTTTTTCAAATTGTAGGTTCTTCTCTTAGGAATATCACTGTCTTAGTTGTTTTCGTAAAACGAATGATTTTGATATTATACCAGGTGCTATAAAAATGTTATGTTTTTTTCCGAAATTTCAAAACGTCCTGTGGGCTATACAAGGTATTGCAAGTTATTGCAATTATAGCCAATTTAAAGCCTCATGTTTTTTCTACATTTTCTTTTTTTATTCATTTGTTTATCTCTGTTACTTCATAAAATATCCAATTTTTGAGTTGACGTGATTTTTATTAAATTTATTAACTTTCTTTTTTGTCAAGTGCTCATTATTTATTACTCATTATACTGGTTCAATGCCTCATTTTGCGTTCTGTTTTCCTTGATATCTTATAATTTATTGAGAGATGCAAGGTGTTTTAGAAGAGAAAAAGGTCTTAAAAGGACAAAAACTCAAAAAACATACCTAGAAAAATGGATTGCTTTAATCAATAAAACAACGAATAACAGGAAACAAAACAAAAGTAAATAGAGAATTAGTATCTGGTGTTTCCACCCCTTCCGCGAATGACCTCCCGACATCTTTGGTTCATACTTAAAACCAAAGTTCTGATTAGGATCTGATCTAGGCCATTCCATAATTCGACTAGGCGTCCTTCCAATTCTTGTAAATTTTGGGGTTGTCGTCCCTCACTTCGTAACCGCCGACCGATAAAATCCCAAACATGT
>CAXKVY010000302.1:105000-142500 GCA_964058915.1 Tetropium fuscum
AGTTTTATATGACGTTTGAAGTGGGTGAAAATCTCGTTTAAAGATTCCATTACATACATACATACAGGTATACATACATATACATCCATACTAATATAACCGTGTTAAAATAGATCTCCTGTCACTTACAACTTCATTTTATCATTTCTTTAGTATTATGCTAATATATTTATATTAACAGATAAAACATTTTTACGTTTATTCATGGAAAAGTGTATACGCGTTTTATATTACTAGGTATGGAAAAAAATATACATAACTCTAACGAAATTAGCGTAATTAACCTCTAAAGAATTTCGAAGAATCATACTCATATAATGTACTATTTATATTAGGCAGAGTTACGGTAGACAAACAAGAAGGTTTAGAGTTTAGAGCATCGATTAGAGTAGAGTAGAACTAGAGTAGCAGGAAAAAACGTGTTTGAAATCTGTCGGTATGTGCATGTATTTCGCAAATGCTTTAGCGATACATCTTTGTAGCTGCCATTTTGTTTCCTGGAGAATTAGACACTAATGACTACCCACATATCAAACATTTAGTAGCGGCAGCGATAAGACAACTTAAAGAGGAGCTTTCTATCCACTTTTACGCCATATAATACCATGAAAACTCATTTTGAATTGCACACCCGCTCAGGCAGGGCACGCCCTATTAATTTCATATATCCGAAAATTTTATGACAAATTATGATGTGGGAAGGTTCAATTTCGCTGATGTATCATTAAGTAATCACACGAAGGCATGATCGATATCTTTAAGCGCATAGTCCACGACCACAAAGCACTCCTATTGCGGGGGAATTAAACTAATATGCCTCAATTTCCAAAGTAATATCTAAAACATCTGACAACGTTATCATCCATCTTCCCATAACAATT
The DNA here is from genome assembly GCA_964058915.1 of Tetropium fuscum. Taxonomy (NCBI): domain Eukaryota; kingdom Metazoa; phylum Arthropoda; class Insecta; order Coleoptera; family Cerambycidae; genus Tetropium; species Tetropium fuscum. The sequence goes on from CAXKVY010000302.1 coordinate 105,882, forward strand.
GAGCATCAAACTATGAGGACATGTTAAACGACTGACTCGACATCTCACTTTCCCTTAACTCTCCATATTGATAATTTTGCAGTTCATATTTGAGGGTGCCAGAGGCTCATTAGAATTTTGTTAAATGTGGATACATTCGCCGAATAAATATATATAATTTTTCCAATCTGGATTTAAAATATGATTAATTCAGCGTTTCTACCAGGGATGCTCGTTGCTGTTCCTCTCTATAATAGTATACAGCATGCAGCACCATGTTATCGATGTAATTTATCCCCTCGTATATGAAATGTACCTAATGGGAGCAAATGCACAATATAATTGCGTCAAAGAATACAAGCTGATATTTCGAATGATCAGTTATGAAAAAAAATTAGAGCGGTGCGAAGTCGTTTTCTCATAACTAAAAAATAAGTTGATTGTGTTATATTTAACTTAAATAATTATTAACTGTAATATTTGTTAAAAAAAATTAAATTGCTTTTTGTATAACATTTGATACAGAACAAAACTTATATCATGAACTAAAATGAAGCTGGTGGGAATCGAACTTGAAACCTACAGTACATAGAGCATACGCTTTACCAGTAGGGTATCATAGCTCTGGCAAACTTGTAATGAACTAAATATATGAATTGCTTTTCTAATCTAATGAACTAAACATATGAATTTTCGTAGTGAAGATTTAAGTGCGCATGCAAGTGCTCATGCGCAAGAAAAGCAAAATCAGAATTGTCACAAGTTAACATTGAGGTTGCTGTGAGAAATTTTTTTCAAACGCTTATATTTAACTTGCTATGTATATAGTACAGTATATGGATATAGTACAGCCACTGCTCTTGCAAATATTACCGACGATATTCTCACGGCTCTCGACATAGGTAATTCTGCCGCGCTTAACCTCTTGGATTTTTCTAAAGCGTTTGACACTCTAGATCACGCTTTATTGGGCGCCAAACTTGAATACTATGGTTTTAACACTCGGAGTAGTTTCCACAAACACGTTTTGGTGTTTGTGGAAACACAAACACCAAACAACACTTTCACTTCGCTCGACGCGCGTTTCGCCAACCAAGTTGGCATCATCCGGAGACGATTAAAACTAATCTTAAACTAAAAATCTACCCTATTTATACTATTTATGGTGAAATCATTAGTCACGCTTCAATGATTAGTTGCTAAGCAACGCGTAAAGCGGGCTATACGGTATAGGTCCCCTGTCGCTATTCATACCACTTTTACATTTTACAATTTCTATGCTCTCAAATGCATCCAATTGTCTATTATTGGTCACATTTCTGACAAATCTTAAATTACTAATATCTATTCTATGATTGTTGTCAAAAGCATGTTGTGCAACACTAGACTTATCTATTCTTCCATATTTTAGATGAGCCATATGTTCTTTAAATCTAGTGTTAATTGATCGTCTCGTTTGTCCAACATATTTTCGATCACAATCATTACAACTAATTTCGTAAATCCCAGACCTTTCATTTTGGAACAATTTTATCCTTTGGATTGTCTAAAAGTTGTTGTAATTTATTACTCGATGAATGAATCGCTGTTATACCCACGTTTTTGAAGACCTTACTCAAACCACGAGTAAACGGGGGTTCGTAGGGGATGCATACATATTTTGGAATCTCTATATCCTTTTGAAAGGTTGTAGAATTACGAAGTGTGTCCTTAAATGTACGCTTCCTAATTAGTTTTTCAACTATATCTCTAGGATAACCATAACTCACAACTATATCTTTAATTAATACTTTTTCTTTTTCAAACTTCTCATTACTGAGAGGGAAACTTAGTAAACGATGGACAAGAAAATTAAAACTTGCCATTTTATGTTGATAGCAGTGGTGAGAGTCATTAGGGATATATCTGATCGTACTGGTATCTTTTCTATATATATCAAATTGTAACCTATTGTCACTATTTTTAATTACTAATACATCTAAAAATGGAAGTTTTCCATTATTTCTTAGTTCATATGTAAACTTTACAGAAGTGAAACGACTATTTAATTTCTGTTGAAATGAAGTTTTCTACATCCGCAATCTTAGTGTCAAACTCGGCAAAAATGTCATCCACATACCTTAGCCAAATCCTAGGAAAATACTCGAATTCTGTTTTTGCTTCAGTTTCAAATCGACTCATCAAGAGACATCAGCAATGAAAGGCGATAAACAGTTACCCATGGCGGTTCCTTCATGTTGTTCATAGAACTTGTCATTGAAACGGAAGCAATTGTGTTTCATACAAAGTTTTGTAAGGTTTATATATTCTTCTATTACTTCTTTTCTATAGTTGTTTAATTCGAGTAAATCCTCAAGATAGTCCAAGGTCTGTGGAATTGGTACACTCGGAAATAATGAACAAACATCAAAGGAAATCAAAATTTCACCCTCTTGCAATTGAATATTCTTGACCTTATCAATGAAAACATTCGAATTTTTAACTGAAAAACTAGGCTGTGCAATGGGCAAACTTTCAAATTCCTTAGTCAACCATTTTGATAAGTGGTAAGTCGGAGATCCAATAGACGATACTATTGGACGCACAGACTTCTCTGGCTTATGAATTTTTGGTAGACAATACAATCTAGGTACAGTAGGGTTAGATACACGTAACCTATTCTTAACAGGTGGAGTAATAAGGTTGTTACATGATTTGAGGACATTTTTTATTTCACTGGTCATTCTTGGTAAAGGGTTTCTAGTAAGTTCTTTATAAGGACTATTACTAATTAGGATGTTTACCGGTTCATAATAGTCCTCTTTATCTAAAATAACAACCTTATTACCTTTATCTGCTTTTAAATAAAAACAATCTTTCTCGCGCAATCTGTTGATAATCTTTCTAGGATTCTTTGAGCATGACTTTCTATTGTCTACGTTATTCATTATATTTTTAGAAATTTAGTTCCTGCAAACCACTCTGACGAGACCCTTGGATGAATCAGGCAGATATTGAATTGAACTATCAATCCCTGCCACGACATCATCTAAAATCTCATCAGAAGGGGCTACAACAAATTTTAGACCCTTGTTTAGAAGGTCAAGTTCATCTTTATCAAAAGAGTGTGACAAGTGATTTTCCACAATGTTAACGACCTTCCGAGGAACATTTTTTGGTACATTAATAGTCAATTTTTTAAATTTTTTATTTTGTGAAGACATTTTTTTGATAAATTTCGCGTTGATTGATAAAAACATGTTCCTCTGAAATTCGCACCATTGTTCATATTCTAAATTATTCAACTTAAAAGGCTTCTTGTAAAGATCATATGCTTGTATTTCCAGCATACTCCGTTTACTGTACCTATAATTGATTTCTAAATCCAGCCATTTTTGTTTTGCAAATAAAGCAACCTTATTTGAAATATTCGGAATTTGGAGTTTTAACTTGAATGAAACTCGGATGCTTTTGACACCAATTCAGTCAAGTTCTTTAAGTCATATCTAAGCGGCCGCAAATAGGTTGTTAGTTTGAACGGTAACATATCTCATGTTATACCTATCTCTTCGGACGTACCCCAAGGGTCAGTTTTAGGACCAATATTATTCCTAATTTATACAGCAGACATCATTATTTCCTGTGTAAATCATACTAAATCATACTAATCATAACATTCAGTTATATGCGGACGATACAGTCATCACACTCATTTCTTCGTGATATTGATTTAGCTTGCAAAAAAATAAATTCTGATTTACAGTAACTTCTAAAATATTCGAAAAACAACAATTTAAAGCTTAATCCTCATAAATGTGTTGTCATTTGTTATACTAGTCATAGAGTAAAAAGTCAAGTGGAATTAAACCTTAAATTAACCTTAGATGATAAACCACTCACTCTTGTTACTAAATCCAAAAACCTTGATTTGACTTTTGAAAATAATATGCGTTTCAAAGAACATGTCTCTTTAATACTAAATAAATGTTACATAGCTTTAAAATTATTATATAATAATGTTTCCATTTTGAATTTCAAACTTTGTGTGAGTCAAAAATTGTGTGTCTCCACAAAATAGCTGCTGTAGATTTATTTTCAGACTTTCAGAAAATTTGATCATGTTTCTCTTAAAATTAATACTCTAAACTGGCTAAAAATAAAAAATCTTTACAAATATAACCTAGCAGTCTTTACTCACAAAATTTTGAATACATCCTCTCCTCCTTACCTTCGCTACAAATTTATCTTTAGACATAATACCCACAAAAAAATCTGCGGTTTACTATGAAATTAGCTCTTCTTCGATATCGGTCATCCATGTGTTGATGATCTTTTATGTATAATGCAATAATATTGTACAATTCTCGTGACGATCAACTTAAAAACCTCCCTGTAAATACATTTCGTAAGAAAGTGAAATTATTTTTTATTTCATTACAGTAAATTCCTTGATATTATCTATTTTATATTACATTTTGTATTATCTTTCAATTATACGTACATCCATGTATATGTATGTGTGCATGTATGTCTATGTATATGTATAGATATGTATATGTCTGTATATATATATATATATATATATATATATATATATATATATATATATATATATATATATATATATATATATATATATATATATATATATATATATATATGTACATATTTTCTAGTGTATGTTTTAGCATTCTATCTATCTATCTATATATATAGATATATATATATATATATATATATATATATATATATATATATATATATATATATATATATATATATATATATATATATATATGTATATATCTATATCTATCTATATATATAGATATATATATATATATATATATATATATATATATATATATATATATATATATATATATATATATATATATATATATATATATATATATATATATATATATATATATATATATATATATATATATATATATATATATATATATATATATATATATATATATATATATATATATATATATATATATATATATATATATCTATATCTATCTATATATATAGATATATATATATATATATATATATATATATATATATATATATATATATATATATATATATATATATATCTATATCTATCTATATATATAGATATATATATTTATATATATTATATTTATATAGATATAGATATAAATATATCTATATCTATATCTATATCTATATCTATATATATATATCTATATCTATATATATATATATATATATATATATATATATATATATATATATATATATATATATATATATATATATATATATATATATATATATATATATATATATATATATATAAAGAATTGGCGTTATTGGGCCGAGAACAATCCACAGGAGGTCCACCAGGTCGCAATGCACCCAGCAAAGGTAACTGTTTGGTGTGGATTTTGGGCCGGAGGCATCATCGGGCCGTATTTCTTCGAGAACGACGATGGTGTGTCCATCACGGTTCACGGTAAACGGCGAACGATACAGATCCATGATAACGAACTTTTTCTGGCATGAAATCGACAATATGGATGTCGAGGATATGTGGTTTCAGCAGGACGGCGCTACGAGCCACACAGCGCGCGCCACAATGGATCTTCTGCACGAGCGCTTCGGAGGAATGGTTATCTCGCGCGGAGGCGACATCAACTGGCCACCGAGATCGTGCGATTTAACCCCACTAGACTATTTCTTGTGGGGTTTTCTTAAATCACAGGTCTACGCAAACCAACCACAAAACACTGATGCCCTCAAAGTCAACATACGCCACGCCATCGATGAAATACAGCCCGATTTGTGCGCCAGAGTCATTGAAAATTGGACTTCTCGTATGCGCGCCACCCAGCGAAGCCGAGGTGGACATTTGACCGATATTATTTTCCATACATAATGCCTTCGAATACTCTTTCAAACAAAAAATAAATTTCATTTATACCTCTCACACAACTTGCTTTATTTCATTTTAAAGATCGAGCGCGCTTATTGGCGGACCCTTATAAATAAATATATATATATATATATATATATATAATATATATATATATATATATATATATATATATATATATATATATATATATATATATATATATATATATATATATATATATATATATATATATATATATATATATATATATATATATATATATATATATATATATATATATATATATATATATATATATATATATATATATATATATATATATATATATATATATATATATATATATATATATATATATATATATATATATATATATATATATATATATATATATATATATATATATATATATATATATATATATATATATATATATATATATATATATATATATATATATATATATATATATATATAGTAATTTATCATTGATATGACATTTTCAACCGCCATTTTCTGTAAAACTGTCAAAGATAGATATATGGTATTCTACATGTTTTGGATCTAGAATTTTTTTTCTGCAATCTAAATTTCTAATAATATATAGGGTGTTCCATTAAAAGTAATAAAGTTTATACTGTTTCCGGTTGCAACTGAATTTTAAAGCAGAACTCTTGCAACTGAATTTTAAAGCAGTTATCCTCAACCGATTGGGCTGAAATTTTGCATACATGTTTAGTTTGGATGACAACGCATGGTTAGCTAGCAGTTGACATGGTAACGTCACTCTAAATCCAATATAACGGACTGCCCAAGATGGCGGACTAGTTAGTTTTTATGCACGTCCATGATATGGGTATCAAATGAAAGGGTTTGCTGATAATAATACGAAAAGAAAATAACGTCACTATAAATCTAATATGGCTGACTCCCACAGATGGTGGACTATGTTTTTTTATGCACCCCCACGATATGGATATCAAATGAGAGGGTTCAAGGGAAAAAAAAAATCGATATGACGGAAAACAAGATGGCCGCTATACCAATTTTAAGGAGTTTTAACTCGGCAAAGGTTAGGGATAGTTTAGTGGTGCTCGTACAAATGTTGTAGGGGCAGAGAAGGGTCACCTGCTTGCGACGGAAAAAAATTCAAGATGGCGGATCTAAGATGGCGATCAAAAACTTAGTTGCTCCAATTCGTCTGAAATTTTGTTATCCCGAGGTTTTTAGAGTCCCCGATTACGATTTTGGGGTCGAATTGTTCGGGTCAAATTTTAATAACTAAATTTTAAAAATACGATTTGGTTGGCCTCATAATATGACATGTAATTTAGCGAGATGGGCGTCAATAGAATTGGTTTGCAACCTGTCCACCAGAACGAAATCTCAAAAATCAAACTCGGAACTGTGTTTCTTTGTACAAATGTATGCAATTTCCGGCAAAATATAGTCACGGTACTGCTGAACGAAGGATATTGCCAATTATATTATGCTGGGCTTGTACAGTAGGTACCAAAATTACAGGGTAGTACTGTCGACCATGCCATTTTCCATTTAGGCTCAAAGCCTTTCACTGCTGGTCAAGTGTACGTGGCCTTAAGTAGAGTCAAATCACTAGAAGGTCTCCTTATTGAAGAACTAGACTGTACTAAATTAGCAGGCAATCGCCCCGCAACAATGACGCATTAAATGAAATAAACAGACTTAGAAACATGTCCAGCGAGTGCCATAACGGCCACCCGTGCTCTCAATATCTTATTTGTTATTTAATATCGTATTTATTATTTGTTATTATTCTAAAGTAAAACTAGTTCACGCGTTGCAAACATATCCAGTAAAATGCCGACGAAGACATTCTTTAGATCAAGGCCGACTTAATGCAACTATTGTAGATATATACATACTGACCTAGTCAACGCTATATAAGGCGGTAACTAGGTCACCCGCATTAATTCTAAGACATTCTGCACATTATACATTCTGTGCTGTATTACTATCAAATACGATGTCAATACCAAATAAACGTTGTTAACTGTTCCTGGCGAGTTTCATTCAAATGTCATTAGGGCATTACACGGCGACCCCGACTATCCAGCATCACAGTACTTCTAAGAAAAAAATATATTATTTTTATAAAATAGGTGATTTTCGCGACAAGCTTTTTTATATCATATAACTTGTGTAATGTAATAAATTGATGGATTTAATTTAATTTATAGTTAATTTTCTTTTTTTCAGAACATTTAAATAAAAGCATGTTTTAAAAAATGTTTTTTTTCTATTAATTTTGTTAACTGGTGAGGCGTAGTAAGGACTTGCTACGGGATTACTTTCACAAAATATTGAAATGCTATCGCAAGGTTTTCATTAATTAGAATTGTAGCACTATAACGACTATCGTTAGGTAGGTATTATTTGTTTATTGAGGTTTGTTAATTTTAGTTTTATTCTGTTATTATTTTCTTGTATTTTATTGTAATACCAGTACAAGATAGATATAGATCTCTTTTTCTGATACTCTATTATTACGCCTATCAATTGTTTTAAAGAAGGAAGAATTAGATATCAGATTTAAAAAAATGTATTGGCTGCTTGGACGAAATTCCACGGTGTCAATATATAACAAAGTACTTTTGTACAAACAAATTCTCAAGCCCGTATGGACATATGGCATCCAGTTGTGTGGTTGTGCCAGTAAGAGCAATCTAGATATAGTCCGGCGATTCCAAAACAAAGTATTAAGGAAATAGTGACCTCCTTAGGGACATGGGAATGGACACCGTTAACCAGACCATCAGCGAATTCGCCAAAAGTCACGAACAGCGACTTCATCGTAACGTCAATGTCGAAGCCATCCAACTCCTCGACAATACAAATCAGATTAAAAGGCTGAAGAGGATCAAACCCTTCGAGCTAGTATAATTTTAACACATTAATATTAATGTAATTAAGTATTAGAAAAATATATGGAACACTAGTGAGTCAGTCCTTAGATATAAATTTTGTAACAGTAGTAAATTAGGTTAGAAAAATATTACTCATTGATCTAAGTTCACATCAGATTGTAATTACAGTAAATGCCATTGATGTTTGTATATAAAAAAAATAGCTTCTATTTTAGCGTGTGGTCCACACTATTTTTTTCTATTCGGTCACCTACAGAAAAATTGTTGCCTTATACTGGTATGTCAATGCCTGGATTAAAGGATTGTAAGGTTGTGATTATTAAAACATGGAGTGGAACCTATTCATAGTTCGTACGGTTTGCAATAATTTTGACACTGCGTAACGTATTATAAGCTTACCAAGAAGTGTAGCTGCCATCGATTTTATTAGTCTGTTGATGCATAGATCTGCTGTATTCATTGTTATTGTTGGGACTTTATATTTAACCTATTAATGTGATGTGTTTAATCCATTACCACATTTGGTTTCTACAAGTTAATTGAATTGATATATCTATCCGACCTGTTAATAAACACCCTAGACAGCATATGAAACCCTACATATGCATGAATATATTTGTACGTCAAAGAGAATGAGATGTCAGTGTTTGATTGCCACAGGGGCTGACTAGCTAGTGCAGTATGCAGTATCGTCTACTACCGAAAAAGTAGCTGCTTATGTTACTGTTTATACTTGGGGGATTTAATGGAATTCGACGGCGCCGTAGTTTAAATATTACATTATTATCCTCAATGTATACTGGGTATTGGTTATTGCATAGATAGTTAACGTTCCGTTTATCATATATTACACAATCGAAATATGTAACTACAGATATTTCTCCCTATAAACTCTATTGAAACCATAGTGAGGAATTCGTGTATAACGAGAATTTATAATATCAAATTGCACGGATTTCAAACATTTATGAAAAGAACAACGATCTGTACACGATGGATTCTACACGATGTCAAAATATTGAAAATTAATATTTTAAATTCCAACGGGATAATTGCGTATGAGAATTGATTTGCAGTCGTATGTATGTAATGTTGCTGAGAGTCCACATATATACCTCGTCCATACGGGGGTTTGGTCCGAATAAGTGAGGAAGTTTAGATTTTTTGGGAATCAATAGATTTTAGTCTTTTTTAAAACATACTAGATTCGCCCCTTCGCATCTTTGCCGCTCGCGCTTCCATATTACCATGATGGCGCCCAAAACAGGTTTTTCCAGAATATCTCGCTTCCGGTAGGTACTTCTTATTGCAAAACCAGACATACACGTCGTATATCCTTCGTTTATATAAAACTGGCTTCTGATTGGGTCCCTGTTTCAGATACCTTATTGTATTCTTGGTTGAAGTTATTGTAACTTCTCCTTTTGTAGAAAATCCTTGGCTACTGCATATATATGGATCGATGCTGCAGCTTACATCGGCGATTTACCATCCATCCTTGGATATTCTTACAGGGTAGGTGCTCCTTTTCTTATTTTATGGTTTTTATCATTGTTTTTCTTCTCAAATTTTCTCGAAACCAATTCTGCTTCTCGCCTGTTTTTCTCCTTTTTCGTTACCAATCAACAACTTGTTTTCTTTTTAAACGTCCCTGTTTTCTTTTTTCCCGTCCACTAGATAATTTATTGTTAATACGATACACATTATTTAAAATGTCTATAGCGCACTCACATCAAGTTTATTCATACTTTCACTATTAATATTTGTTTTACCTTAATCTACGTATTACAATTTGTATCAATGTCTTTTGGATAATCTATAATTCTCTTAAACTATTTCCTAACTATATAATGTCAATTTGTTTCTTAAATTTGGTCTATCTTATTCAATAGAATATCTTTCTGTTCTCTCTGTACTCTCGCTGTAGATTTGAAATACTATGACAGGTACTGTCATTAAATTTTTACGAATTCAGAATATTACGAATTCAGAATATTTACAACAATCACAATTATTTCTTTTTCAATGACTTTATTTCACTGTACTATGTGACATGCTTAAGCTTTACATATTTTACTTGATTGTCAAACCGTTTTATATCCATTTTGCTACCATACAGCTTCGAAAAGTTGCTCTATATGCAACAAGATTGCTAGAATCATGCCATCATTACATGTTATTAACAATAAATATATTATTTAGGAACCTCATGTCCAGCATTTGACCATGTATTCCCACTTTGTCAAATTTCAACTATATGTACACTGAACTGTGGACGTTATTTCAGAGCAATCAATCTTATATCAACAATAAGCTAGGTAGGTATGCAATCTTGTTCATCGTTGAATATTAAACGTAAAATTTATATCTTACGAACATCTGTGAAGGTTTCTCTTTTAAATATAAAAAATAATGTTTAAGCCACTTTTTATTCGAAATACATGTTCGAAAAGTGTTGATTAAAAAACTAAAGTATTGTCATCAGTTGGTGTTATAGCACTTTTGCTATACCATAATAGGTATCTTAATTTTATGAAATGTATGTATGAGTTTTATTACACTTGCCAATTGGGGTTTCATTTATATTGTGACTGACATCAATCAAACAAATAAGGTGAGAATATAACGATTTATATTACCGTATTTGCGTAAACGGTACTTGTCCAATAGTGCATTTTCTGCATAAATAAAAGATCTTTATCATATGTGACGAGACTGGCAGATTTATTTCTATGAAAGATTCCTCGGATAATGGGTTTGGGAAATGTAAAGGCAAAATAACAAAGCACTCGTCTTAAAGTTTCCAACACACTTTATGCAAAGATAAGAGACAAATTTATTGTGTCTAAAAATAAAATAAGCCCGTGTAGTGTGTAGTAGTAGTTGTGATATCGTAATGAAAATCTGTGCTCTCAGTACATGACTTTATATCGTCCACAATGAAATTTTACTTGCCGCATTCCGTATTAATTGAACTAACGTAATAGCTATTTATGTAACCAGTTGGGAAAAGTACTATTTCGTGTAACGAGCAGACTTCTGCGGAACGAGCAGTAGCGAGTTTCGTAAAAGAATGCGAGTTACTTTGTGTAACTCGCATTCTTTTTCGTGTTTCATACAAGACAACGTGTTTCATACAAGATTTTTTCTATTTCTTTTCGAAAGTCAAACGAAGTTCAAAGAGAAGAATATCTTTAATGTACAGCAATATTATTCAGTACCTAGTATTTAACAAAAATTTTAATTTTAGTTCCTTTATTTTTGTGAATGTTACTTCATGTCCGGAACTGCCCCTGTTCGTGTACCAAAGTGCCCCTGTTCGTGTACCAAAGTGCCCCTGTCTGTGTACGAAGGTACATTCGGAAAAAGCAACATTTTCTTTAAAGGTTCAAATTTTTATATTTCTAAATTGATATGTAATTTTTACTACACCATTCGACTTCAAACACTATTGTGCACTAAGCGCCCGAAAAAGAATATATCTGGGATATCTGTTGAAAATATGTAATGATTTTACGTTAGGTGTTCTGATGTAGCCCGCACTCCATAAATAGAAATTTCTACTTATTAAGTAGCAATGTTCACATAACTTAGTTGCTCACATAACTTAACTTCTGTGTTGCCTTGTATCAAATGAGGTAGTTCGGATTTTTTTATATGTTGTATGTGTTGAGGTGGTAATGAGAAATCCAATTTTTCCACATCGGAACGCCACCGGATCGTTGTTAAATATTTGCAAAACCATTAATTTCGGACTTAATGTTCTCATTTTTACCACCAAGGACTTTTTTTTAATAGAAAACGCCCTATGGACGTTGAACATTGTAACTAGATTAAATATATCTAACAATTTTTTCTTAATAACTAGACTTAGCTGTTCAGTAGATAAGTATCCAGTGACACACTCCACATAACACTAATCATTTGGTTCATGTGATAGACATATCATGCTTAAAATTCTAGGCACCTTCACTGTTACTACACCAATTCGAACGGTTTTAGTCTCTTTAGCCGTCGAACAAGTCCGTTGTTGTCGAGTAGTGATATCACTTCGACGTTTTCTAGCCTCTTCTGATGTTTGCCTGCAAACCACTTAATCTCATCCTCAACCATAGGTATATTCAGGTCACGATGGATGTCTTCAATGCGAATGTACCACGGCGTTTTGACGATGCTTCGAAGTACTTTATTCTGGAACGTTTGAATTAATTTAATGTTGGATTTCTTAGTGCATCCCGAGAGTTGGATGCCATAAGTCCATATGGGCTTCAGAATTTGCTTGTAGATAATCAGTTTGTTGTGTATTGACAACTCAGAGTGACGTCCAAGGAGCCAATACAATTGTCTGAATTTGAGGTTTAATTGCTCAGGGTTCTTCTTCATATGTGTTTTCCATCGAAGTTTTGCATCTAGGGTCAAGCCTAGATACTTTGCCTTCTTGGCATGTGGGATTGTTTGCTGGTTGACAATAACTGGAGTATAGTCATATTTCTTGTGGGTGAAATTGACGTGAATCGATTTCGCCTCATTCAGTTTGTGCGCCATTTCTTTATCCAAGTGGTGACATTGTTGACAGCTATTTGGAGTTTGTTCGTGGCTGACTGCATGTCTTGGTCAGTAGCAAGCAGTGCAGTGTCGTCGGCGAATGTTGCCGTGACTACTCCGTCGCTTTGTGGGATGTCGTTGGTGTACAGTAGGTAGAGAACAGGTCCAAGGACACTGCCCTGAGGTACTCCAGCACAAATCTTCTTGAGGTCAGAATATTCTTCTCCATATTTAACTCTGAAGTGGCGTTCAGTAATGTATGAATGAAGAATTTGGCTCATTTGTCGTGGCAAATATTTTTCTAGTTTATATTCCAGGCTCTGATGCCACACTCGGTCGAATGCTTGGGCCACATCTAGGAATATCCTTGCGCAGATCTTTTTCTCTTCTAGTGCTCTCAATTACATCGGTAATTCGATGCACTTGATCCATAGTTGAATACTTATTACGGAATCCAAACTGGTGAGATGGAAAAAGCTGCATTCCCTCGATGATTGGTTTGAGTCTCTGCAAAAGGAGCTTTTCTAACATTTTGTATATAATCGGCCGTAAGGAAATTGGTCGGTATGATGTTCTATTTTCAGGAGGTTTGCCAGGTTTGGGAATCATTATTACTTCAGCAATCTTCCACTGTATTGGCACGTATGCGTCAGTTTCATGATGCCTTTGCGGGGCAACTCCTTAAGTATTTGTGCAGTTATTAGATCATAACCTGGAGCTTTCTTTGTACTGAGATTGTTTCTGATAGTGTTGGTGATCGCAGCAGGTGTTATTGGCTTAATTATAGTGCCATCTCTGTTAGTAATTTGTGGTATCTCTTCTATGCCAGTAGGCTTATGTGACTGAAATGTATTTGCCAAGTGATCAGCAAATATTTCTGCCTTCTCATCATCTCGTCGAGTCCAGTTGCCATCATCTATTCGAATGGGAGGGTCATGATTCTTTGGCCTATTCAAGAATTTAGTTGCCTTGCAGGGGGAGTAGTCAGTGCTTTCGTCAGCCGATAACTTCCTGAGAAAATTTTTAAAGTGATCATTATTGATGGCTTTAATTTCATTTTTGAGCTGTTCGCATAGATTATTTAGCACTCGTTTGTCTCCTGGCGAACGACTCTGTTGCCATTTTTTTCTGGCTTTCCTTTTTTGGTTAACCAAGTCTCGAATTTCTTTGATGTAGTTCAAACCTGATGTTTTTGGCATCAGTGTGGGGGTGTTGTTCCACGCAGATTGCTGCAAGTCAACCATAAGCTTTTCGCCTTCATGGTCTAACTGTTCTTTCTTTTTCAAGGGTACGCTTAGTCCAATTCAAAAGCTCTGTCACATGTAGACTTTTTAAGTAGACTAAATTTGCAACCAAATGAATACAATTTGGTCTCGATAAACCAAATACTTCCTAAGATAAAGCTGTTCAAAGATTAGCCATATTTCCCAAAAAAAAAAAGGAAATTTTAGTTTTGTTTCGTCAATATTGACCACTAACGACCAATTTTACGGCAAAAATCATCATGTAGGTTATTAAAGTACACTAAGTTTGCAAAAAAAAGCGAGACCAATTTGGTCTATGTAGATTTTCCTAAATCGCTTAAAATATGAATTGTCTATCAAGACCAAAGAACAACATTATCTTTAAAAATGTGGGAGAGGAAAAACCCAGATACCACCTACTCGACGAATTCCTTCACGCACCAAGCAAAACCGGGAATTGCAATATTCCTTCGCGCGGCGACGCTTCGCAAAAACCGCCCCAATGCCACATGTTCAGGTCGGCGAAGCAGGAGACAGCTTCTTCGTTTCACTGTATGAAGGCAACACTGAATCCCAAAATCTTCACAAAGGCAGAAGCAACTCCAACATGAACATCGCCAGGTTGCAAGATTTCACTCTCTGCGAACATACCATGAGGTGAAAAGAAGTATTTTTTGCCAGTATTGATTTAATTTCTGCTTCAGACCACTCTATATATGTCTACTCATATACTGTTGAAGGTTACGAACGAGTTAAGCAGATGTGAGGAGGATATATATATATATATATATATATATATATATATATATATATATATATATATATATATATATATATATATATATACTACAATTGAGGCGGATATATAAATTTAGCTTAATAAATTAAACAGCTCCTTTGCACGGCTTCGTTGAGGTACAACTCCGCCATTCCAAATACTACTATATCAAAGTATCCTCTGCACTAATCCCCATTCAAATGTTGCTGCTGGACGCAGACGTATTAACTGCGGTAGCCATAATTTAGCGCAAGATAGGACCCTAATTGCATTAGCAAGTTGAACGAGGCAGACTCGCGTTGTATTGTGTAATACAAACAATAATTACAACGCGGGTTCAATGGAGGCTGCCGGCCGGTAGGAAGTGTACTTTCTAATGAATTCAAACTGGGACAAGTTCTCGCCGGCTAACAGCTTAAAGATCTTGTAAACCAACCGGTTATCCGGTTAAGCCCACCCAGCCGACCGCTATCGAAAACCTCGCTTCCGATTACTAAATATACATTGTTATACTCGAAGGGACTGACGGCGTAGGAGAAGGTTTAATGGAGGATGGTGCGATTTATGCGTCTTCCAGAGTTCGAACTTCTCCTAAAAGCATGTGTTGACCTATTTTCGATACGGATGCAAGGTGTGATGGGAAAGAATTTCACGACTAAAAATCAAGCGCCTACTAAAGTCCGTCATACGAGAGTGGAACAACGGAAGGAATGCCGCATAAGAGTTCCGATGCCGCCACGCTCTCTAATAATAAATTAATCACAAAGGCTCCTATCTTATGCTCTGAGCTCCACAGAAGCATCAATCTGTTGCCTATTTTATCACCCTTCCCCCTTATACGTCATTGTTCAAAGTGGCCGCAGAATAAGATACACTTTTTTGAAGGAATCTTCGTTTTATTTGTGGAATCTTGTGTTTTTTTTTAGAAATTATGGTTTTTATTCGGGTTATGGTTTATTTCGGGTAAGCAACGCGTAAAGCGGGCTATACGGTATAGGTCCCCTGTCGCTATTCATACTATTTTTACATTTTATAATTTCTATGCCCTCAAATTCATCCAACTGTCTATTATTGGTAACATTATTTCTAACTAATCTTAAATTACTAATATCTATTTTATGATTGTTGTCAAAAGCATGTTGTGCAACACTAGACTTATCTGGTCTTCTATATTTCAGATGAGCCATATGCTCTTTAAATCTGGTGTTAATTGGTCGTCTCGGTTGTCCAACATATTATCGATCATAATCATTACAATTAATTTCGTAAATCCCAGACCTTTCATTTCGAACAATTTTATCCTTTGGATTGTTTGGAGTTGTTGTAATTTATTACTCGACGAATGAATCGCTGTGATATCCACGTTTTTGAAGACCTTACTCAGACCACGAGTAAACCGGGGTTCGTACGGGATGGATACATATTTTTGAGTCTCTATATCCTTTTGAAAGGTCGTAGAATTACGAAGTGTGTCCTTAAATTTACGCTTCCTAATTAGTTTTTCAACTATATCTCTATGATAACCATTACTCACAGCTATATCTTTAATTAATACTTTTTCTTTTTTTTCAAACCTCTCATTACTGAGAGGGAACCTTAGTAAACGATGGACAAGAAAATTAAAACTCGCTATTTTGTGTTGATAGCAGTGGTGAGAGTCATTAGGGATATATCTGACCGTACTGGTATCTTTTCTATATCAAATTTACGAAAAGTAAAACATTACGCGACTGCGGTTGTGTAAAGTTCATTACATAGTAGGTTATTTAGACCTGACAAGCTATGAAACCTACTGGATTGTTTTTAAACGTATAAAATTCAGAGTTTTCGTCTCATAAAATATAAAATTGGAGAAAATTTAAAAAAAATTGTATGAAACACGTTGGGAAACACTATTTTGTGTAACTCGCATCTTTTTGCGGAACTTGGTAGCGCTCGTTCCGCATGTTATCTAGCCGCCATTACGAGCGCATCTATGAATACCCCCATACCTACCAGACGCGAGCATGTCCGACGCCGTACGACCAGAGCCCATAAATACGTGGATCCTGAACGGCGAGGCCATTCCTGACTTTGACATTAAATTCAATTGTACTTAACTTAACATTACTCAAAAGCTTGTAATAAAATAATAAAATTGTTTTTAAAAATAAATTGTTAACGGCCACAAAGTTAACTCGCAGAAATCTGCTCGGTACATAAAATAGTACTTTTCCCAACTGGTTACATAAATAGCTGTTGTTAAACCAGCAGCTATTTTTTAGCAAATATTGGAATCATCTTATATAACCATATCATATTATATAGTCTATGGAATTGCTATATTGCATCAGATGAGGTAGTTTTGATTTTTTATATGTTGTATATGATAAAGTGGTAATGATAAATCCAAGTTATCCGGACATGTGTTACAAAAGTTATTATGTACACTTTTTAAGTAGACTAAATTAGCAACAAAATGAAAATAACTTGGTCTCGGTAGCCCCAGTTTTCGTCAATGTTGACCACTAACTATACAGCACATATACGTCCACTGGATGTCCACTGGGCATCCACTTAGGACACACAGTATGTCCGTTGGACATCCGTAATTTGTCCAGTTTACCAATAAAGGACGTCCCAATGTCACTGATATCTACGTCCAGTGGACATCCAAAGCAAGTCCATATAAGGTACAAAGTGGATCAATAATGGACGTCCACTGGATTTTAAATGGACATACTGTTGCTAATGGCTGTTTTTACTGTGATAAATGAAATTAATTAAACATATATTCTAGAATATATATATATATATATATATATATATATATATATATATATATATATATATATATATATATATATATATATATATATATATATATATATATATATATATATATATATATATATATATATATATATATATATATATCTATAAATTTTTGGGAGAGTTGTATATAACATACTTGTCCTTTTTTTGAGCATATCAAACATTTCCTTAAACTTCCGGTTTAAGCGAAAGTGACGCAAACTTTGTTACTTTAAATGGTACCCTGTATATTTTTTTGCCCATCTGATTCGTCTTTAAATTCTCTTTTCAACCATGTATCGCACCATGGCATTTGTTTTTAAACTGACAGTTAATAATCATTTTATTGTATTAAGCATAGGTGGCCATGATATGAATCTTGGCAGATATTGATGCTTAGTGTGCCGTGATATCGAAAGACTTTTGGTACGCAACTTTGTGTCTCATATTTTTTTGGGCATAATCAGTAGCTGAACAGACTAACTAGATCTTTCTTATTTAAAAGAAAAAATCTCTAAACAACCAACGATATTATAAAAACTAAGATAGGAACTCCATTTTTTTATTTGGCCTACTTAAGAAATACTTATTTATCTTTTATTTTCGGCCATTACAATTGCTGTACCTATCCCATTTCGCTTTCTTCATTAAAATTAGTATCGATAATTATTGCATAGTAATGAACATTGGTACTACCTACTGTAACAAAAATATTTAGTTAGGCAGGCCATGGAAACAAAATAAAATGAAAAATGACGCGTCATTTTGGTTTGACAATTAAGAATGTTTTACTTGACAACGATTTAAGTATTTATTGTTAAATTATACCTAAGTTAGCGCGTTTTAAATAGTATTTTTATCATGTATTCAATAAATGAAAAAGTAGATATGCTATTAATCTATGGCGAATGTAAAAAAAATAGCAGACAGGCTGCTCAGTTATATGAAGAAAGATTTCCCGAAAGAAATCATCCACCGTACAACTATTTTGGAAGAGTTGAACAGCAATTCAGAAGAGAACCAAATGTACCTGGAAATAATTTTATTATCGATGAAGAATCGGAAATCCATGTATTGGCAATTGTCGAGGCAGATCCCACAATTTCGATAAGACATATTGAGGACCAAACCGGTGTAAATCGGGAATCAGCTCGACGCATTTTGAGGAAACATAAATTTAAATCATACAAGTACCAAATACACCAGCATTTATACGAAAATGATTTTCAAAGAAGATTGGACTATTGTAATTGGTTTTTCAACAGACACAACATGCAATAATTATCGATACTAATTTTAATGAAGAAAGCAAAATGGGATAGGTACAGCAATTGTAATGGCCGAAAATAAAAGATAAATAAGTATTTCTTAAGTAGGTCAAATAAAAAAATGGAGTTCCTATCTTAGTTTTTATAATATCGTTGGTTGTTTAGAGATTTTTTCTTTTAAATAAGAAAGATCTAGCTAGCCTGTTCAGCTACTGATTATGCCCAAAAAAATATGAGACACAAAGTTGCGTACCAGAAGTCTTTCGATATCACGGCACACTAAGCATCAATATCTGCCAAGGTTCATATCATGGCTGTCAGTTTAAAAACAAATGCCATGGTGCGCTACATGGTTGAAAAGAGAATTTAAAGACGATTCAGATGGGAAAAAAATGTACAGGGTACCATTTAAAATAACAAAGTTTGCGTCACTTCCGCTTAAACCGGAAGTTTAAGGAAATGTTTGATATGCTCAAAAAAAGGAAAATTATGTAATATACAACTCTTCCAAAGTTGAAAATTTTAACTTTTTAAATAGTAAAGTTACAGAGCGTTACATGTCTCCTGTGTCACCCTAAGTGCCCCCCCCCCCACTTTTCTGACCCACGCGCTGCCCCTGAACGCTGTAATTTGAAATATATATCGCTATATAACCTTATCGCGGTTGGAAAATACATTGCTTGATTTGTTTATACTAAATTTACCGTCCAACATGGGGATTTACTATTTTCTGGGAAAAATGTTCACCTTTCCACCGCTGTAACTCGTTACATATTAGATTTACAAAAAAAAAACAAAAAAGGTGGGGAATTTTGTGTTCTTTAACTTTATATTCTTAAATTTTTGTCCTTAAATCAACCGTTGCAGAATTATTGTCAAAAAACAAATTTTTTGTTCCTTTGATTTAAGATGGCAGCTCGAGCGACCTCCCCCCCCCCCATGGTCGAAAACTTGGATTTTTTTGTCATGGCCTAGACCTTAACAACATACTAAAAAATTATTACTACCCCAGCTTTTGCAAGGTAAAGTCTTTTTGTCCTATACTGACTGGATTATAAATAGAAACACGATCGAGGTATGATGACACTACGTTTACTTGGTTTACTTGACACTTGGTGCGCATTCATTTCTTACCAAACGCCAGAATCTCAGGAAGGTCCAGGTTTGTGTCCTAATTATTTTGTAGTGTTTAGTACAACTGATGATTTCAAATAAAACCGTTTAAGCTAAAAGCCGTTGTACCTATTTTTATTGTGTAGTTTTTAGTTTTTTTTAAGTTCCACTGTCCACCTCCTGCCTTCATCATCAAGCCCTCGTCTCCAAGTATAATGTGCAGGACTCGCTAAAAGCAACCAAATGAGCCCAGTAAACTTAAACAAACCCAAGTACCAAGTTTGAGATAAATCAGTTCATAAATTCGATAGTCCGCCATTTTGCCTCCGCTATTTTGGATCCGCCATTTTGAATTTATTAAGTTTGTTTCAAAAATCGTATTGAGTGACCTTAAACAGCGCAAAGTTTCAAGTTTCTGGAAAATCGGTTCATAAATAGGATAGTCCACCATTTTGTTTCCACCAAGTTTGAGTCAAAATTTGTATTGAGTGAACTTCAACATCGGAAAGTTTCAAGTTTGAGACAAATCGGTTTATAAATAGGAAAGTCCACCATTTTGGATCCGCTATTTTGATTTATTTTGTAATAAAACAAATAATAAATTGTATTATCACCGGAACACTATACACGTACCAAATTTCAAGTCTTTAGTTCGTCGGGAACTAGCTGAAAAAGCTGTTGCAAGCTTTGAAACACAGATACAAACAAACAAACGACCGAATGAACGAACGAACGAACAAACGAACGAATGAATGAGCCAGCGAACGAACGGACGAAGGAACGAACGAACTAACGAACGAACGAGCGAACGAATGAGCCAGAGAACGGACGGACGACAGAACGAACAAATAGACAAACAAACAAATATACGAAAAATCAGAATATACTTAAAATCAGACAATTATTGTTTTAATTTTCATAGAATGTATTTCTTCTTATTCCTACATTTTTTCCATAATTGGTATCAATTACTTGGTAATTGAGCCGCAATCCTCTAATACTCGTAGCTATTTATGTACCAGTTGGGAAAAGTACTATTTTGTTTAACGAGCAGAAAAGGATGCGAGTTACACAAAATAGTGTTTCCCAATGTGTTGTCCATGCAAGATTTTTTCTAATTTCGACCAATTTTATATTTTATGAGCAGAATTTTGTACGTTTAAAAACAATCCAGTAGGTTGGAACTGTGCGACAACTTGTCACTTTCATAGCTTGTCGGTTTCATTATTGGCTTAATAACTTACCATGTAATGAACTTTACAAACCCAGTTGCGTAAAGTTTTGCTTTTAATAACTGGTTGTGAAAAGTAAGACGGTCATTTTAAAGGTCAAAAATAGAAAAAATACTTTCTCAAATACTATAAAACGCCTTCAGCACTATATTATTAGCATTAATCAAAATGCTCAAAATGCTTTTTTGAAATTATACTTGCCTCTTTAAATACGTTTTTATTAGTACATTTTCTGTGCTGCTACAATAATTTCTACGTTCATGCAAAAACAAAAATTGATTTAACTATATATAATGAAAAAACTGGTTCTTTATTGCACTAGTGCAATAAAGTTTTATTATAGATGATTATTATAGATGATTATAGTTTTATTATAAATTTTATTTAAAGATTAGTACATCTGTCATTCTACTACAGTGTTTTGACATAAAGATGACATGTCACCTAATGTCCTGACATATTAATGCCACTTAATTTTTTTTTTTTTGGTTTTTGCATGAACGTAGAAATAATATGGTATGCAACTCGTACAAAAAGTGTTTAATGCACTCGAACATTTTAAAATATTTTTAAACATTTACTTTTTGCACTTGTTGCATAAATAACTATTATACTAAGTGTCAGGCGATACTAATCTTAATTAACTAATACCATTTGAAGTTATTACCAAATCTGACGTTTCATTCTGTTAGTTTGTATTTTATTTAAATAGTTTTATACTACTGAACTCCTTAAATTATTTCTAAATTGTTGTTCCTAAATTATATTAATTTTGTCATTAGAAATTAAATTAAATTAATGTTGTTACAGTTCGTCATATTGACCAGTACTTCCTGGGCGAACGAAGCAGATATTTCTACTTCGGCTGCCCTTTTATCAATATCAGA
This sequence comes from Tetropium fuscum, assembly GCA_964058915.1. Taxonomy (NCBI): domain Eukaryota; kingdom Metazoa; phylum Arthropoda; class Insecta; order Coleoptera; family Cerambycidae; genus Tetropium; species Tetropium fuscum. The sequence goes on from CAXKVY010000302.1 coordinate 128,526, forward strand.
TAGAAAACTCATAATCAAGGTCATGACGCTAGCAATGACAATGTCTCGAAATTAATCTTGTCACAAGGCATCATAATATAATATACCTTGCGACTGAAATACTTTTAATCCCTCACGTAAATTATGGCCCTCTCTACGGTTGGGCCATAAAATTATCTGCGGGTTTAAAAGTGCTACTTCAGTCCCGCGGTATATAGTACACTATTTTAATCACTAATAATTTTAAATATGTATACATTCAATAATAATATTTTTATTAAATATCATATATGCCAAGCGATGAGTTTTGCTATTATTTAAGTAACTTTAATAATTAGACTTTAAATATAGGTGATTTGGGAATTGCATTAAACACTTTATTAACAGGACATACAAAAAGATTTAACTGAAAGGAAATATATTTATTTAAAATGTTACCCAGATAAATATTACTACGTAAATTAAGTAAATAATAGGCCCAATAATATTTGAAAATATCTTGTAATATAATTGCTTCCTACGTTCAATGAAATAGATCCTTCTGCCTCTGAAAACCTGGTTAAATTTTGTACAATCGTTTCTCTTCTCACAAAATCTTTTGCTCAAATTTTCTAAATTTTGTTGTTGCCCTTTATATTTCTCAAACTTCTTAACTATATTTAGAAAGTTTGTGTTAATCTCTTCAGGTTCCGCCATTATATTATTGACTTGGCAAAACTGATCGCATGAATTATATCTTTGTAAACAATTTGATGGACCTATATATTTCAAATTTAAAGGTAGTGTATAGTTTTCGGGAAAGTCGCCACTACAAAATTCATTTTTAGAATTATTTATGTGATATATTGCTCTATGCTTAAGTTCTATATGACAACCAATAGGTTTGTAACCGTTTCTATATATTGCAAATGGATATTGCAAATGGGTTTGAAGAAATAAATAGTTTGCACATTTCGAATTAGAAATTAGGCATGTGTCTCTTGAATAGTTGTCATTATTCTTGTAAATAGTATTTAGCTCACTACCATTGATGTATTTAACTGAACTTCTTGTACAGTATCTCTTTGTTTTATCTTTGATTGTTTCCAATTGGGATAAATGTGTGATACCAGAATTATGTCGAATACATTTCTCTTGGACTTGGTTTACTGAACATCTTCTAGAATCATGGTTATTTTTTCTAGATTCATGAGGAGAACGATATTGATTACTTCTAGTTTTCTCACATGGAGACTTGCTTGATCTTCTCGACATACAGTTCCTATGATTAGGGGAAATGCCAACCCGTTCTCTAGTTCTGCTGCTTCTACTATGCAAATTTGGAGTAGGGCAAGTACATGATTTCTGTTCTGATTTGCGGCTAGAACGAATACTTGATACCCTTCGTGATCTGGAATTCTGATAAGCGCCTGTCCTGTCTCGCTCTGATTTCCCATTAGGAGAAAAGTATGTTCCTCTTTCTGACCTGGAATTATGGTACATGGTTACATTGCCAAGCTCTGACCTGGGGCACGACTTGCGACTAGGAGAAAGGCATGGCCTTCCTTCTGATTTGTGACTTTTGCAAGTGTCTGTCTTTTCTCGTTCTCTGCAACTAGGAGAAAAGTCTGATATTTTTTCCGGCCTGGGATTCTCATAAAAGCCTGTCCTGTCTCTCTCTGATCTACTGTATGAATTTCTGTCTGACTTGCGACTAGGAGAAAGGCTTGGTATTCTCTCTGATCTGGGATTCTGATAAAAGCTTGCCCTGTCTCGGTCTGACTTACTGTATGAATTTCTCTCTGACTTGCGACTAGGAGAAAGGCTTGGTATTCTTTCTGATCTGGGATTCTGATAAAAGCTTGCCCTGTCTCGGTCTGACTTACTGTATGAATTTCTCTCTGACTTGCGACTAGGAGAAAGGCTTGGTATTCTTTCTGATCTGGGATTCTGATAAAAGCTTGCCCTGTCTCGGTCTGACTTACTGTATGAATTTCTCTCTGACTTGCGACTAGGAGAAAGGCTTGGTATTCTTTCTGATCTGGGATTCTGATAAAAGCTTGACCTGTCTCGGTCTGACTTACTGTATGAATTTCTCTCTGACTTGCGACTAGGAGAAAGGCTTGGTATTCTTTCTGTCCTGCGATTCTGATAAAGGCTTGTCCTGTCTCGCTCTGACTTGCTGTATGAATTTCGGTGTGACTTGCGACTAGGAGAAAGGCTTGATATTCTTTCTGTCCTGGGATTCTGATATAAGCTTGTCCTGTCTTGTTTTGACTTGCTATATGAACTTCTGTCTGACTTGCGACTAGGAGAAATACTTGATATTCTTTTCGACCGGGAATTGTGATAAATCCTTGTCTTTGACTTTCGATTTAGGCCGGTGCTATGACAATTTTGACATGCTTCTGACACCTTGCATATTTTATGACCACGAGAACTGTGGGGCCTTTCTTTTTCTAATTTATAATTAGGGCAAACTACTGGCGACGCTCTATCTAATTTATGACACTTACAGCTTCTATGTGATGAGCTGTATTTGCATGTTGGTTTGTGTTTACGTTTAGTACAATATTTTGGTTCTGTTTTATGTGTTTTAGATGAAGTCATTATACATTTGATCACTTCCAGAAGGGTTCTGTTCCTAGTCGGCTGCATATCACATATAACTATAGGAGGTGATGGTGCACATTTACACGGTCGCTTTTTCTCCTTTTTCTCATCTTTACATTTACATGTCACCACCTTGTGGATTCGACTAGTTGATTCAACATATTTGTGTTTGTCCTTGTCGACGTTAACTTCGAACTTGATGTTAACGTCTTTCTGACATTTTTTCGAAATGTTCCTCGAAGGGGAGTGCCGTTTAATCTTAAACTTTGGTTTTGTATGGCACCGAGATTCTTGTTCCACTTTTTTATTAATATGCTCACGCGGTAGTGGTTCTTCAACTTGTAAATGCGCCTTTGGTAACTCTTGGATGCAAATTCTCGTGGGAGAGACGTCAGCCGGAGGATGATATTGAATTTGCATAGTAGAAGCCTGCGTTATGGGTGCTTCACAGTTATATGTCTTCTCTTTTATTTGTGCCCTGCCTGCATTGCAGTATTCCTTTCGCAAAAGATGAATCATTGATGAGGCTTTGTCTACCATTTCTGTCAATCTGTAAATTTCAGGGCATATACTTGATCGAGTTTGACATGAGTATTTGTCACTGTAGGTGCAGGAGTCTTTCTTCGCATTTGGAAAATAGAGACGCCGCTTTGGATGAGGATATTCGGAGGTGTAGTACCCCGGTTGTTCTTGTAGGACATAGGACAGATCACTTATTACTCGCTTACAGCAATTTATAGCGCCTAGAATGTTGCTTTGCGAATGAGACTCTACTACTTGACATGCCCCATTGTAGAATTGTTTGCTCTTGTACGGTTGGCATAAACCATCACTTCCTGGTATGTATAGTAATCTGTATGATGAACATTCATGGCATACAATATCATTATTCATTGTTGCTTGATTTGTAGTAAATATATTTATATATACATATATTTAATATAGTAGAAAACGATCATCAGTAAACGGCCTGCAGGCTGCCAGGTAATTGAAAATGACATATATACCAACAGCTACTCCAGCAAGTAGAGAAGAGAATCTAATGCAGCAAGATTTTGGCACAAATCTGAATAAAGAAGTTGGTGAGCAATGGCTACAGCGGCATCTTACACGACATACCATCTTTCTCCATTTATACACTTGTTAATTTTCATACTTTTCACGACAAATTTTGATCTGTCATATTCACTACATTGTCAAATGTCAGAATAGGAATGCCGTCAGCTGAAGCTAGGAAGCCCATATTATAGGCCAGTCAATAAAAGCATCAAACATCGCAAACGCGCATGTATCTACTAGGCCAGTCAAATTAAAAAATTCGGTGGAAAAAATCCTAGACAGTTGAATTTTTTTTTTATTCTTCCTTTACACTTGGGCAGGCGTATATCAAAAGTCTTTTGAAGGTACCATAGTTCAGTTTTTTGCTTATATCTCGGAAACGATTACTCCTATCGTTTTTTACCCTCTTACAAAATGAAAGCTGATAAGATTTCATATAAAAATGTTCCTTTGCATTTTTGTCGTTGGACTAACCGTAAGCGAGTTTATTAGGCTGATAAAAGAAAAATCATTTCACAAAATGTGCTTTATGTGCATTTAGAGTATTGTACTGTACAAGATTGATAATACTGGCTTAAGAGATGATTTGAATAAATTAAATTTATTGGGTCCAACACTTCATTAGACTGGAAAGGAGGTCACGAGGTTCTATAGCTATTCTATACTGTCTTGTTTAGTACAATATCAATAGATAGAATAGATTTTCATCTTCATCCTAAACATTGAAAACCTAGTTACAATCTTGTTAATTACAATATTAATAGACAGATGATTTAATGTAGATAATTTGAATAAAACTTACAGTATCCTCATATGCCAGATTGTCGACCTCAACTGGAGGGCCGTTCGTGCATGCGCCCTCAGTTATAGCATACTGAAGAGCAATTGATGCCTGCCTTGTGGCATCCGCAACGTGCACCACAGCCTTTGGTGCAACTGCAGAATATTGTTGAAAGGATTGCAGCTGGGGCAGGTTGATCTAAGGGATCAAGGGATAGGATCAAGGGATAGGGATAGGATAGTCAAGGGATGAAGATCTCCATCTGCTCCTTTTATCCAACCCCAATCAGTAGGTTTGAGTTTGTTGCCCAGCCATTCTTGAACTTGCAAATAGACTCTCTATGAGTGATGCAGTGCAGAACCCTTTGTTAGAGGTAGGGAGGCGAGGTCTGCTTCACCCTTGTGGAGGATTTTAGGAATGATGCGTCGCGCTGTTTATTCATATCTGTTATTCTAGCGTTGTACATTGCTAGAAAGATCTGCTGCCTGGCATTTGCAACTTCCTTATGTGTTGAAGTCTTTGTGTAAAATACGTTGGAGAGTAAATGCAGGGCGCTGTTCCTTATGAATAATTTAGCAAATGTTGACTGGCCTTTTCGGAAAATCGCACAGGTGGTATCGCAGCCACTAAACGCGTGAATGAACAAAATGCTCTTGGAAATATCAAGTGCTTGCAATTCCTTGGAAGAATAAGGAATCCCCTTTCCCCTACCAGGTTTGAAAAAATGTATCTCTCGTTCCCTTGGAGCTAACGCGACCAGCAGAACTAGCAGATCCACATTCTCGCCGACGACAATCGTAGAACAACGACATTCTGCTTTTTCCAAGGCGCATCGTACGATAGTTGCATCTGCATCAGAATCGGCCTGTCTAACTTCAATCCCCTCTGAAATCAGTTTCCGAGACAGTAATCTGATAAACCTGTCCGTATCTTTTTCATTGCCTAAGAAGTGCTGTTGCTGAGTCGCCACTGCCATTTTTTCAGTGAAATCAATGTCGACTGATGCGGCGTTGGTGATGGTGTGACGTTTCTGTTCTGCGCGTTTTGTGCTGTTGGCGGTGTCTAAGTAGCCGTCAAAAACAACTGTGCAGCATTCCCCCTAATGTTTTTTTATGTAAATTACATATTGATTGAATATTACTGAGAACCTGGTTGAACCTGTACCCCACCTTACTCGATGTAATAGGAATCCACCATCAATCACATTAGTGTGAAACTTGAGGTCTAAAGTAACGGGGTGAACAGGGAAAATATCATATAAAGCAGACTTCTTTGTCTTTCGCATTCCCTTCTGGGGTTGAGGAGGTCTTGTAGATCCTCGTCGTTCTTCTTGGAAATAGTTACTCATTGGAATATATGAAGAGGATCAACTACCACCACAACATTGTCAATTTTAATAGTACAGGTCATGGAGGCCAATGATAAGAATTTGTCTTTTCCAGACAGTTTTATCTCCCCAAACTTTTTCCCTATCATTTTCCTCATGATAACCTTGCCTTGTTGTAAGGCTTTGTTAACCCCCCCCCTTTCTCGAGCTCACCCCCCACCTTCGGAGACTTTTGATATATGTCTACATAAGTGTAAAGGAAACATTTAAAAAAAGAAGCATTTAAAACTCTCTAGGAATTTTTTCCACCGATCGCCCTATTTTTGTTTAATTTGACTAGACTAAAAAGATTTTTCTTTTATCAGCCTAATAAACTCGCTTACGGTTAGTCCTACGACAAAAATGCAAAGGAACATTTTTATATGAAATCTTATCAGCTTTCATTTTGTAAGAGGGTGAAAAACGATAGGAGTAATCGTTTCCGAGATATAAGCAAAAAACTGAACTATGGTACCTTTAATCCCTCCCCCTCTTCCTCGAGCTCACCTCCCACCCTTGGGGACTTTTGATATATGTCTACCTAAGTGTAAAGGAAGCGTTTAAAAAAAGTTACAATTCTCTAGGAATTTTTTCACCGATCGCCCTATTTTTGTTTAATTTGACTAGGCTATACGGTTTTTGTATAGTTATTAGAATCCCTGAAAGTAGTTTATACCCAAGTTTGCAACACTGAAAACCCTGTACTATTCCCGTGGTGCTCGAAAAACTGCGAAATTGTGGCACCTGTTTTAGTTTATTTTGAAAAATCTACCTTAAGGAGTTTTTCGGGTATCATCACTTACACAAAGCAAACTAAATTTGCTGCAATATGAGTCTAACCAGAGCTCTCTAGGTCTATTTTTTTGCGAAGATGCCAGTGAAATATGGGACTTTATTACAAAAGTGAAAATTTATTGATAGGGTCATTTTCCAAGACACGTACCGTCTAAAGTGAAAAGTGTAGTGAAAAGTCTAGTGAAAAGTCATGCCAAAGAAATTTGTAGAAAATTGATTTAACTTCAATTTGATTTCAAAATGGTTTATTGATAGGGTCATTTTCCAAGACACGTACCGTCTAAAGTGAAAAGTCTACTGAAAAGTCATGCCAAAGAAATTTGTAGAAAATTGATTTAACTTCAATTTGATTTCAAAATGGTTCCTCTAGGCCTCATAGTTTCCTCAAAAACAAAAAAAAATAGTAAAACATGGGATTTTGGTAAAATTATGAAAACATTATACTGAATAAGGTGGTATGTATTTATTTAAAAAAAGACGTGCAAGAATGTGAATTTAACATTTTATATATATGTAACATTATATTCATCCGAGGGTCTCGTCAGAGTGGCTTGCAGGAATCAAATTTCCAAAAATACAATTAATAACGTAGACAATAGAAAGTCATAACGGGCTTGTCGTTATCAATAGCATGAGCACTACTGTTATAAAAATATCACCCTCTCCTCGACTTACCTCAAAAAACACTAACTGGACCGCTTTTCAATCCTATCTACGAGAACATACTAATCTTAAACTACGAATCAAATCTCCAGACGACTTGGATACAGCAGCTCAATACTTCACAACACTTGTGCAAAAAGCTGCCTGGCAATCTACACCCCAAACAGGAAACAAATCAACACCTACCAATAACGTGCCCCTCCATATTCGTCAACTCATTGCTGGAAAACACCGAGCAAGAAGAATCTGGCAAAGATCTAGAAATAATGTAGATAGTCATACTTACAATAGACTAAGCAGGCAGCTAAAAACAGTCATCAGGGATGCGAACAACGACACCTTCGAGCAATACGCTACAAACCTTAAAACAAATGATCAGACATTATAGAAGGCGACAAAGAAACTTAACAGACCGTACACGACAATACCCCCATTCGTAAACCAAATGGCGAATGGGCGCGCTCCGACAAAGAAAAAGCAGACATCTTTGCTGAACACCTAACCGATGTCTTCCGAATTCAGCAAGGAGCTCCAGATGAAGAAGTGGAAAGATTTAACGATGCGGCTTGTCAAATGTCACTCCCCATTAAAAGTTTCACTCCTACCGAAGTCAAAAACGAAATAAATAAACTCAATATACGAAAGGCTCCAGGATACGACTTAATCTCGGGCCAAATATTAAAACAACTTCCTCGCAAGGCTATTGTTCTCCTGACCGTCATATTTAATCGCATGATAAGTTTATCCTATTTTCCCGTAATATGGAAATTTGCCGAAATTATCATGATACCCAAGCCAGGAAAACAACTTAATGAACCTATGTCTTACCGACCCATAAGTCTACTCCCGACCATAAGCAAAGTTTTTGAGCGATTGCTGCTACAGAGGATCTATGTAGACCATGTCCCACTACTACTACCAAAACATCAGTCCACCGGATAGTCAACGAAATATCAAAAAGCCTCGAAGAAAAGAAATTCTGCAACGCTGTATTCTTAGATATCTCCCAAGCGTTCGACAAAGTTTGGCACAGAGGTTTGCTGTGTAAATTAAAAAATGCCCTATCTAATAACTATTTCCTTCTACTTAAATCCTATTTGTCAAAGAGACACTTCCGTGTAAAATTTAACGACCACTGTCCAATTTCCATCCCATCAACTGCGGTGTTCCCCAGGGTAGTGTTCTCGGGCCGCTGCTCTACCACAGCCGATATACCCGAAACCAACAATACCATAATTGCTTCCTTTGCCGAGGATGTAGCAATACTTGCTGTAAATGAAGATCCCGTAAGAGCTTCCCAAAATCTCCAGCATCACCTGGATATACTCAATAACTGGTACTTTCGATGGCAAACAAAAGTAAACAAAACAAAATCAGTCCAAATAACGTTCACTACACGTCACACCATCTGCCCACCTGTAAGAATGGATAACGTACAACTACCTATTGCTACAGAAGCAAAATACCTTGGCCTCCATCTTGACCAACATCTCACTTGGAAGAAACATATTCAAACTAAAATAAAAGAGCTTGACTTAAAGTTCCGTCAAATGTATTGGCTACTAGGTAGGAAATCAAAGCTTTCTCTCTCCAACAAAATCCTGCTATACAAAACCATGCTCAAACCTATCTGGACTTATGGACTTCAACTATGTGGCTGTGCAAAACCATCGCCACTGAATATTATCCAAAGATTCCAATCTAACGTACTAAGATCGATAGTTAATGCACCATGGTACGTAAGTAACCAGACACTCCATGATGACTTCATCAGATTCCTTTCATCAGGGAGGAAATTCCCAGAGCAGCGGCGCTGCACATCGAACGCATCGTATATCACGACAATGAGCTAGTCGAGAACCTTTTCAACAATGGTCCTGCCACTACTCCTGCCCAAAGTGGCAACATTTTGGCAAAAGTGTCAAAAAATAAAGTTCTGGGCCAAATTTTTGCCTGCAAACTTCAAATTTATATTCAATGACTCAAAAAATATAGAGTGTGAGAAAAGCAAAACTATAGCAAAATTTTCCTCTGAACCGCCATTTTTTCCGAATATGCCTAACCTAAAAGATAATGGAATATTTTATTACACTCCGTTTGGTAATCTATTTATCAGATTACCTAACGTAGTGTAATAAAATATTCCTTTAAAGTTTAGTCCACTGAAAAAATAATCCTGACAGTGAAAATTCTTTTATTAGAAATACTAAACTTGAAATTTCAAAACCAAGTTTGGCTGTCTAAAGATAGGGTACTACTAATAGACAATAATATATAATAACATACAAATAGGAACAAACATTGATACATCCGGTCGTGAACGGTAAACCTCTTCGTTCTCTGAGCGGAGAAAGTACAACAGAAATTTATAATTTTGGAAATGGCAATATGCTCGTAAATAAATAACTGGTAGATATCATCATAATCAACATCTAAAGATTTATCCACACAGAGTATTAGATCTTGATTAGTCTTATTTGGGCGAGAATAGATTCTATTAGATTTGAATGGTTTATGTTTCTCCTTGCTTTCGTTTTTTATTTTCATAGCTTTTGGGCTACCAACTTTCCTCACGGAGTAATTCACTATTCTTTGCGAAACAGACTGAATGGTGACGGTGCTTATGCTAGTGTTCGAATAATTCGTATATTTTAAGAAATTGTTCTGCTTTAGCCATTTCTTATAATCGGCATCCGTAACCTTGATGTGACTTCCACTATCTAATAGTTTTACAAACATTTTACCAGGTACTGCTGTGGAATCTTTCTTTGGTAAAGTTGGAATCTGGCATTTAGATTTATTTATCTTTTCCTGCATATTCTCCAAGTAGTTGAAGCCGTATAAGTTTCTTAGGCTCATGAAGCGGTCAGGCATCAAAGCCGATGCGTCATTCATCTCGTCGTAGGAATAATTATTTTCAAGGTTTTTACTGTCATTCTTGTACAAGACCTTGTTCTTTGCGTAAGCTTCACCGTAGGGATCCCCCTGTTCGAAAGCAAATTGCATTTCATTTTTACACTCTACATCGGTAGAAGAGTCTTTTAAGGCCATGTTACTCTCGAATTCAAGCCTTGATCTTTTTCTACTGGGTTCCTCAGAGTATACTGCCGTGGTTTTGGACTGAACATTTGACCCACTATCCCAGAATTTCTTGTGGTACTTGAAAGGTCTAACGAATTTCACGGACACATTCCTGTTTCCGAGATTCTTCTTGCTGGCATCCTTGGCAAACATGTATTGCTCGGAAGGCTTAATGCACACTTGTTCATTTTTATCATTACGGTTAGTATCAGGCAAATTCTTAGCCATACATTTTGACACTCTATCCGTATTATGTTCTTGATTGTGATCTTTATGTGAATAATTGTGTCTTGATTGCCGTTCGGCAAAATACTTATTTAGTAAATGCTGAGCCAATAAATTTTGTTCGTTTAGTTGCTGTTGTACGCACTCGCTGTCTAAAAAGCTATTGGAGTATTTCCTTGTGTTGTTAATTCCATCCTGTTCTCTACTAGGTGTTCTGCCAGCACCAGTTATTGGACTATTCATAAATTGCTGAGAAAATGACAGGTTTAGATCTGGAGAACTTTTAGACTTTACTAATTTCAGACTGTGTTTAGAAGGACTTCCGTCCTCATACAAGTAATTTCTTGAAACGTTATCTGGCGAATAACTTATAAAAGGATTCGAAAATTTAAAACTTGAGATAGTATCAGAATCGTGTATTCTATTTCCTGTTTCGATCATTTCGTTTGATAGACCAGAATTATCAAATGATTTAGAGAAATCGTAGCTTAACGAATTTGGTATGAAGCATTCAATTATTTTCTTGACCACCACCTGTTGCTCTTCCTTAATATTTTCCAGTCGGTTTTCAGTGTGTCGCACATTTTTATACTGGTAAAAGTCTTCGTTTCCATTATCTTCTTGCGGTATTTCAAAATCACTAATTGAAAAAGGTTGAAAGGATTTGTTCTTTAAGATATTTGAAAGGTCGACCCTTTCACCTCCTTCCGCTGAAACTTTGTCTGCTACTGGGAAACTTTCAGAGGGTTTGTGGTATACCTCACCCGAAGATCTTCCATTATTAGCTTTTATAGGATTGAAACTGAAGCTTTGGTTTCTGTTTTTTGGGGCTGAGGTACTTGAAGTGCTGAACATACTTGTAAATTTTCTTTCTTGCGAACTCTTTCTCCTGTGAATACTCATTGCAAATTTCAACTACTTACGATTTTAATGATATAGTATAAGAAGGAGAATTGCTACTAAATCATTTAGAGAACAATAATTATAAAATGTGACTACACGTCAAATTTGTTAACATTGACAGTTGATTATTATTTTGATCATTAAGATGGTATTGTCCAAGTAATTGGGAATTTAAATTAAAATATCAGCGCCATGACGGATATTCGCAAACTAATCAAAATGAGACAATATTAATAATAATAATAATATTAATCGGGAAAATTCATAGCCGGGAAGATGCAGAACGCAGTCATACTTGACTCGTTGCGTCTACTCAGAACATCTTAGTCCAAGCAATGAGTATGCAAAAAGAGGTTATATTCGCAAAAGGTTGGAAAGAAATGAAATATGGTGGGATGGTAGGCATAAGTCCTCTGATAGTAGGCCTCAGTTTGACCCCCGGGGGGTCGCCGCTCGAGGGGTGGGGGACGAAAACTCTGCGTGGGACGCTTTTCGAGAAATAGCGCCGTTGTGGTAAGTCATATCGAAAAAAGTTCAAATGAAATATGTAAATAAATATTTTCGTCTCCGCTCTACGGCGCGCCAAAGTTGGGGGTTGATTTGCATTTTTCAACAAAATCAGAATTTGATCGCGTATTAAGATGGAGATTGATTAAGAAAAAAATCTGTAATATTTTTTTTCTGAAAGAGTAGATGTCCGATGTGATACATTCGGTACATGTACATGTATAATGAAATACACTGGCGGACAAAATTAAGGCAACACAAAAAATTTTGCCCAACTTTGAAATACATTATTTTTTGAACCCGTCGCCTAATTTAGATCATATTTTTTTAAATTGTAGGAAATTTTGTACTGCAGCGAATTCACTACACTTTTTAACTTTTTAAATTTGTTGTTTAATCAAAAAATTACATACTTACAGGCTGTACCAATGACGATAGTTTTTTTTCTCAAACATGAAACACTCTATGGGACATATCAAACACAAATACTGTAAACCATAATTGATTATTGCATAGCCTAATGCGTTCTTATCATTTCCTTTTTTTATTCGCTTTGATATGTCCATTTTTAATGAAAATATAGAGATTTTAAAATAATCATGTTTTCAAGTTTATTAAAGCTTTGGCCTCTGGTAAAAAATTTGGTAGAAAATTCAAAGTAGGCTTAGAGTAAAAACAATGAAAATTAATAAGTTGTCAAAACGTTGATATACAGAATTTATGTTTTGAATATGGAACAAGGTAGAAGAAATCTGAACCATGATGATTGTATTAAATAAGTGACATTAATAAATGAAGGGTTGAGTATGCGGGTAGTAGCTGATAGACTAGGTGTTTCTGTTTCAACGATATTAAGAGTCGTACAGCGGTTTCGAGAAAAACAGAGTTACGACAGGCGGCGAGGACAAGGAAGACCTCGTGTTGCGACAGCGATTCAAGATCGTTTTAGAGCGCGAACTCGAAGCGCTCTGCGAAAACGATTTGTTACAAGCACAAACCTTCAGGCACAGCTAAGTGCCGTCCATGATGTTAAAGTTAGTGCTAAGACAGTAATAAGAAGACTCAAAGAAAGTAATCTTCATATACGAATTCCAGCTACAGGACCCACTCTTAATGCAGAGTACAGAAGAGCTAGGTTAAAAGGCTAAGCTAAGCTAGGCTATTAGTTACAAAGTTATCGGGCATTGAATTCCTCAAGATACTTTTTGCGACATGCGAGAGTTTTTGCGGTGGCTGGGTTCTGATTTCGACGGACGGGTGCCCTCGAACAGGCAGTGTACAGGAGATCGTATAAAGTGAGGTGTAGAACAAGCTGGAAGATAATCGAGAAATAATTGTGATAATTTAAATCATCCTAATTAGGGATCTATTTCCGATTGTCAATACTAAGGCGGTGGAAATTTGTGGTTACCGTAAGCAGTTAATGTGGGAAAAACCCAACGCCAAATCGGTGGAAACCGGATAAAAGTCCAAGACATCACAATAATTCCCTGACGTGTAAGAACCCCTAGCCAAGGGTAAGTAATATCTTCCTTGGGCTATGATTGTTTTAGTGTAGTGATTATATGTGTTAATTAGGAAAAAATGTCGACGTTGCCACGTCGACAACAATTGTAAATGCCACGTGTAAATTTATTTAAATTTTTAGGGTTTTTATGAGAGGCAGCCCCTTTTTTTTACGAGGCGGCCAATTTTTTTGATACGAGGCGGCCATTTTCTTATGGGACGCGGCCCCTTTTTTTTATGCGAAGCTGCCCCTTCTTATTTGACGCGGTTCCTTCATCTACAAGGTCCGAGGCGGTCCATCATTATGTGAGGTTACCGGAGCGACGGAATATTTCTTATGCGCTGACCATCCTATCTCCGAGGGACACGCACGCAAGTCAAACTTAAATATATTTCTTTTATATGTGTATATAATATATATTTTTTTAAATATTACTTGGTGGTAATATTATCTATGTGGTTATAATTTTTTTTTGCTGATAAACAAGGTTGCGCTTTATGCGATTTCACACTACGAT
>CAXKVY010000302.1:145000-263527 GCA_964058915.1 Tetropium fuscum
TAGAAGTTCTGTTTACGAAAGGGGTGGAGCACCCCTTCCACCCCGCCACTGTGCAAGTTTTTGAACATTCTTACCGCTTGTTTTATGCGCCTTAATTAATAGGCATTATCCCCCAAATATGAAAAAATCTAAGCGTTCGTTTATAAGTCATAAAGAAAATTCGAGAAAAAAAAATTATAATAACGACATTACACTGTCAGAGAAACAACGGCCAATAGTCTCGAAAACTGTCATAGTTAGAGCAAAATTACAAGAGATCAAAATTGTTACTAAGGGGCCGTTATTTTGGAAATATGTATCAGATAATGTCAGTGGCGTACGAAAAAAAAGTTCTATTATGCAGAATAGTCGAAGTACCCGAAAAAAGTAACATCCACTATAGTATTTTCGACAGGAACAATACAACATGTTGATCCTATGCAGGTTAAGATATGTGTAAAATATTTAGTGAATATATCATTCCGTTCAGAAAATATTACACATTAATGTAAAAAAAAATTTAATTTTAACACCCTGTATCTTCCTTAGGAAGCTAGATCGGCCATATCTTTATAGGTACTTTTCTTTTTAAAAACGTGCGTTCTATCCCCTGTTAAAGTTTGTCTACAAAAAACTGACTCACCCTGTATATATATATATATATATATATATATATATATATATATATATATATATATATATATATATATATATATATATATATATATATATATATATATATATATATATATATATATATATATATATATATATATATATATATATATATATATATATATATATATATATATATATATATATATATATATATATATATATATATATATATATATATATATATATATATATATATATATATATATATATATATATATATATATATATATATATATATATATATATATATATATATATATATATATATATATATATATATATATATATATATATATATATATATATATATATATATATATATATATATATATATATATATATATATATATATATATATATATATATATATATATATATATATATATATATATATATATATATATATATATATATATATATATATATATATATATATATATATATATATATATATATATATATATATATATATATATATATATATATATATATATATATATATATATATATATATATATATATATATATATATATATATATATATATATATATATATATATATATATATATATATATATATATATATATATATATATATATATATATATATATATATATATCGAGCTCGAGCGACGCATCGTCGATAATATATTGTGATATACTCCACTCCTATATCTGGTTGCAATTTTCGTGCACGTCAACCAACGCGGTTGCGCTTAATTTCCGCCTAGTTCTCATTAGTGCTTTGTAATTAATTAAGAGTGTAATCTTGTTGGCGCTTTCCTAACCTTATCATTTAGCATCTTGTCTTTTTGTATTACCTATACAAAATACAATAAATAGTATGATTTTGTTGAACCATTTATAGGTGTTCTTGTTACGCAAAAAAAGGCACGTTACAGCATTTAGAGTGGAATATTGAAGACTGGGGAGTGCTATTTACTGATGAATGGTTTTGCTTCTACAGATCTGATCGTCGACAAAGAGTTATAAGAAGGTCAAATGAACGTTACGCACAATGTAACATACGTCAAACCACTCTCTTCAATGGAGGTTCCGTGATGGTGTGGGGAGGAATTTTATTAAATGCAGGTACAGAATTGTTACCAGTACATGGAGGTGCACTAAATAGCGAAAGGTACATTAGAGAGATTTTATCAGAACATGTTGTCCCATTCACATCTTACATCGGTGACAATTTCTTGTTAACGCAAGACAATGCAAGACCTCATGTTGCTCATATTCGTATCTCGAGGAAGTAGATGTTGAGACACTAAATTGGCCAGCACGAAGTCCTGATATCAAATCTATTGGGCATATATGGGATGTACTCGGTAGGCAGTTGAGAAAAACACCACCACCCCTTATGACCCTTGGAGAAGTACAAGAGGCACTAATCCAATTGTGGAACGCTTTGGACCAGGAGGAAATTTGGCGATTATTTTTAAGCATGAGGCGACTATGTGAAGCTGTAGTGAGAAGTAGGGGCGGAAATACTCGTTATTAGTTCTTTGTTAATAACATTAATTTGTCGGTTTTTGTTTTTTTCTTTGTTTAAATTCAAGTTGCTATTTTAGATTTTAATGCGTTAATTTAAAATAAAAACGTAAAATCCAACTTTATATTTCCGATGCTAGTTTTCTGGCCTACTTAATTCTTTTTTATTAAAAGGCTTCCAAACATGATGATTTTAAAATCACTCTATTTTCATTAAAAATGGAGATATCAAAGCCAATAAAAAAAGGAAATGTTAAGAAAGCATTAGGCTATGCAATAATCAGTACAATGGTTTACAGCATTTGTGTCTGATATGTCCCATAGAGTGTTTCAATGTTTGAGAAAAAACTATCGTCATTGGTACAGCCTGTATGTATGTAATTTTTTGATTAAACAACAAATTTAAAATTTCCTACAATTTAAAAAAAAGATGATCTAAATTAGGCGACGGGTTCAAAAAATAATGTATTCCAAAGTTGGGTAAAATTTTTTGTGTTGCGTTCAATTTGTCCGCCAGTGTATATGATTTTTTGGAGCGCGTCCCTACATACCCCGATATGGGCATTTGTTTAATTATTATTATCTTCGGTCAATGTTTCCTTATTATTGTTGACCTAGGCATTAAAGTAGAACAGAAATAATTACGAAATCTGCTCAAAGAAACCGCCGCTCGAAGCAGCACTGCTGTACAAAAAATGAAGTAGCATTTTACTGATGCAAAAAGGTAGTATCTAGCAAAAAATGCTACCAATATTTAGACAACAAAATTAAAAATCCCGTTTAATAAAAACTTTTTAACAACCCGAAAATAAGTAATATTCGAATTACTCACGCTAAAAGGGTCTTTTTACCACCCAGGATTTTTCCCCTATCGATCATTAAATGTTTTTCATTATACAACACCTGAGAGAAATTCAACATTTCCCCTAGATCCTTTAAATTCATTTTTGTAAATTTGTTCCTCTCTCTTGTTCTTGTTGTTCCCTTTTCCCCCTTTTTTTCCATTTATTTATTTAACATCTTGTAAGCCACCTGAGGCACAAAAACAATAAACAAATTGTAAAACGTAGGTTAGGAAAATTTGTCTCATTGAGTTATATTCTTAAATACTCCGGCACTCACTATCGGCTCTCCCTCAGCTGCCACGGCGCCTTTGGGCACGTGGATGTTTGACAGACCGTCATGAGCAGTCCGGATATTATATGTAGCACCAATGTCTAAATAAATTGTTTTGATTTGATTTGATTTGACCACGTGGACAAAGGAATGAAACTAAATGAGGCGAAATCGATTCACGCCAATTTCACAAACAAAAAATATATAATACGAACAAGAAAACAAGAACTGCTTCTCTACAAGCAAATTTTGAAGCCCATATGGACTTATGATATCCAACTCTGGGGATGCACTAAGAAATCCAACATTAGAGTAATTCAAATGTTCCAGAGTAATATATTTCGAAGCATCGTCAAAGCGCCGTGGTACAGTGCCGTTCAATTGAAAGTAAACGATTTTTTTAATTAATGTGAAACAGGCTTTCAGGTAATCAAAACTTGATTGTCAATTTTATTTGTCAGTTTACTAATAATTATTCTATATTTTGAAGTTTTCCTTATAATAATAATTATTATTATGCCGCGCTTAACTGAACCACAAAAAATGAGAGCTGTGATGTTGCACTGCAGAACGGATGGTCAATGCAAGCAGTTGCAGATACTTTGAATGTGAGTAAAGGCATTTACAAAATTAAGCAAAAATGGAATGCAGAAGGAACTGTTGAGTACGTCCATAGAGGGGACCGTCAGAAAATCAGTACTATGGAGGAAGACGAACTCGTCCTTGACCACCTCCGACAGAATTCTTTTGATACAGCAGTGACTGCCTGCTTCTTAACAAATTTTCCTGCTTCGGTTGAAACCGCAAGACGACATGATACTAAGACTACAAGATATGCTAACGCGCATGCGATCCCCTATCTCTCTCCCTCTGCTGACGTCATTCCGTGACAAATTTCAAATAATCAAATTTGACACATCTTTAAAATACATTCTTTTAAAGTTTAAATACATTATTTTATAAGTTTAAATACGTTATTTTAATTATTTTGGTCATTTGTGATTGTGATAAACAATGGTTAACTGTGCAATGAAGGGTTGTACCAGTAACAATAATAAAAAAAGTAAAAATTCTTCCAGTACATATCGATACTTTAGTTCTCAAACTGCAGCAGAAATTTGCAAATTATGGGTTCAAAAGTGCTACCAAACGCATGATTTTAATATTATAAATGCTAGAATATGAAGCATTTTTCTGATTATGATTTTCATGTTATTTATTTCATGTTTCATGTTAATTATTGCAATTGCCCAAAAATAAGTGGAAGTTGAAAGATAATGCTGTACCTTCATGTCCTTGCCTTTTAATTTTTTCTTTAATTATGGATGACATAATTATATTAATAAATAATTAAGAGTATGAAATATATACGTTATAAACGAAAATCTTAGCTAAAGGCTAAAGATGCCAAATAAAACTTAGGTTATGGTTGTCAAAACTTATCTTTCGTGCGGTTGTGTGTACATGCTAAATTGATGCCTGCTCTAAATAGTAAAAAAAACTGCTCTATGTACGAATAATAATTATAATTATTGTAAGAATTTAATCAGCAATATAAATTTAACACTAAAACATCCAAAAACCAAACAAACAACATCCGAGATCTGCAAAATCAGAACAGCAACACGACACGGGAAGAAAATAAAAAATAACCGAAGCTAAATTGGCGCGGTTTTGATAATTAATTATATAAAATAAACTAATATATATTTATATCTATATTTTAGTAATTTTTATATATAAGGTATTACCCGGTACCCGTTAAACTGTAAAGACCCCGTGCAGTTATAGAAAAGTAAAAGGTCTAATGCCGTAATTACTAATTAATGTACAAGTTATTTACAAGCAATCCTTCTACTAACTGCTATTCCAGTTCAAGAATTATAGACGTGGATACTCATTGATTCCAGTTCGTGCCGTAGTACACCTTTAACGGCAAAGATACCACTCCCAGCTCTCCGACACCAGCTATTTGCCAGTGTTCGGGGTACAGGTCCTTTAATGAGCGGGAATATCATGTTGGTTGGGTTGTCTTGTTCTTTTTTGTACCTACCTATACAGGGCATTTAATAACTTGGGAGATTATTTTTATTTCATGATAATATATTATGCTAAAAGTAAATGCTTTACAAAAAAACCTAATGAAAGTGCTTTAATAACCGAGAAAAATTAAAATATAAATGTTTCTCAAGTTCGTAAAGACCCTGTATACTTAAACAATGTCCAAAATACTTATATCGAGTCGAATCATAACGAAACTTTATAATAAAACCATGTTAAAAGCTTTCATCTCCATATATCGCCATACATTTTTGTCACGGGGTGACGTCATGCGCAAGTTTGTTCAAAACGCGTTTCCCAAGTGATCATATCTTGTAGTCTTAGTATCATGGCAAGACGACGTATCAGAGCATCTGAGCTGAAAAATTTTTCGGCTGCAAATAAAGTTGCTCTGTTGCCACGGCATAAGGAGGAGAGGTTAAACTTTGCCAACCAATTTGTCGATGTGCCACAGGACTTTTGGGGCAACACAATTTTTTCAGACGAAAAAGTTTTTCAATCCTGCTATGATGGCTCTGTGCGTGTATTCCGCCCAAGAAATTGCCGATATGAAGAGTGTTATATAAATCCTACAGCTAGTAGTGGTCGCTTCTCTATCAACGTGTGGGCATGGATATGTTGCCAAGGAGCAGGTGTTACTTGGAGAATCAGAGAGCGTGTTACTGGTCACAGCTACGCTCGCATTTTGGAATATGTTATGTTACCTTCCGTTTACATTTTATATCCCGAGAACTTCACTTTCCAACAGGAAAATATTGTTATTTCCTCTTTCCTTTTTGCATATTTCAATTAAATTTATATTTCAGGATAATTCCTCTATTCACAAATCACGAGTTGTTACTGAATCGCTGAATACAAACCATTTTAACACTCTGCCTTGGCCCATTAAGTCGCCGGATTTAATTCCGATAGAAAATGTATGGGCACAAATGGAAATGGCACAACATGTATAGCAGAAATTTCCGACCAGCGAACGTAGAAGAACTGTGGTTGGCGATTGAAAATGCCTGGGAAAATATTGGCGAGGATTACACCAGGACACAATATTGTCTATGAGAAATAGGCTTCAAAAAGTTATAAACGAATGGTGCTTGGACCAAATATTAATTCATAGTAATTTTCGTAAGTTCTCAGTTACTTTGTTAATTTAATGGATTTTTTTACAAGAGACGTCCTTACCATATAAATTTTCCTTAATAAATACTGTATATAAAATGCTGTCACCCTATAACTGACAGATACTTCAACCTAAATGATTTTGATTGTGATCTGTTTACAAAAGCCTGCTTCACAATGGGAAAATTTTCAAACTTTCTCATAAGAGTCGTTTGCTTTCAATTGAATGGCACTGTACATTCGCAATGAAGACATCCATCGCGACCTGAATATGCTTATGCATGAAGACGAAATCAAGAGGTTTGCAGGCGAACATCAGAAGAGGCTAGAAAACCACGAAAGCATCGAAGTGATATCACTACTCGACAACAATGGACTTGTTCGACGACTAAAGAGACTAACACCGTTCGAATTGGTGTAGCAGAAAGTGCTTAAGCATAATATGTCGACCACATGAATCAGCGATTAGTGTTATGTGGAGTGTGTCACGGGACACTCATCTACTGAACAGCTATGTCTAGATATTATGAAGAAATTATTAGAATTATTTAATCTGGTTACAATGTTCAAAGTCCACCGGACGTTTAAAAAAAAATTAACATCCATTTCAAGCGTATATTATATCTGGGTAGCCGTTTTAGGGTAGTATCCGAGATCGTACATGTCAATATTAACTTTCAAACTAAATTTCGGTATTAGGTATCAGCGGGAGGTGACAAAAAATAGTTTTAGTATTCTTATCCCATTCTATCAAGAGAATCATTATATTAGAATAAAAGATTTCGACTGAAGTGAAATAAAATTGTAAGTGGCACGTGAAACGGGTTTGAGAAGAGAATATTTTTCTGATAAATAGCGTTATTTAATATTTTCTCTATATTGAGAATGGCGTGAAAACTGGGGGATGACAAAGGATGCCTTTTATAGCTGTGCGAATGTTCCCGGATTATCCAAATTATGAGAGTTGAACATGAATTTACAATTCCTCACCTCAAGAAAAGCTTCATTATTTTATATGGACATTTTAATATATTATTCTAAATGTTTTTATCAACGAAGCATAAGTTATGAGAATAAACGTTACACGGTCAAGCTTGCCCTGATTTTTGAATGGAGCAAATTTGGATTGCTGCCAGCGTTGGAGTGTTAGTTAGGCCAATGCTTGCATGCATGCATGCATGCATGCATGCATGCATTCATCCATACATACATACATACATACATACATACATACATACATACATACATACATACATACATACATACATACATACATACATACATACATACATACATACATACATACATACATACATACATACATACATACATACATACATACATACATACATACATACATACATACATACATACATACATACATACATACATACATACATACATACATACATACATACATACATACATACATACATACATACATACATACATACATACATACATACATACATACATACATACATACATACATACATACATACATACATACATACATACATACATACATACATACATACATACATACATACATACATACATACATACATACATACATACATACATACATACATACATACATACATACATACATACATACATACATACATACATACATACATACATACATACATACATACATACATACATACATACATACATACATACATACATACATACATACATACATACATACATACATACATACATACATACATACATACATACATACATACATACATACATACATACATACATACATACATACATACATACATACATACATACATACATACATACATACATACATACATACATACATACATACATACATACATACATACATACATACATACATACATACATACATACATACATACATACATACATACATACATACATACATACATACATACATACATACATACATACATACATACATACATACATACATACATACATACATACATACATACATACATACATACATACATACATACATACATACATACATACATACATACATACATACATACATACATACATACATACATACATACATACATACATACATACATACATACATACATACATACATACATACATACATACATACATACATACATACATACATACATACATACATACATACATACATACATACATACATACATACATACATACATACATACATACATACATACATACATGTTTTATTTTTATACTTTTATTCTTTCATTCGGTAAAATGAATAGCATGAAATTGTTTTTATATCATTTTATATGATTTTACGCTTGGTACTTCAAAACCCATTCAGGTACAGTTTATTTTCATATATGCGCAATAAAACTAATTTAGCTGTGAGATTCCTCTTTATTAAATCCATTCGCTGCCGATGTTGTTTATTAAATATTATATTATCTGAGTTATATTTGAATGTGAATCGAAAATTTACGGCTTTACTAAAATGCCTTTTATTAATGAATTTGTAATATGAGATACCAGCAGCGTTCTGTTAACAATTACTTCTTTAAAATTTAAATATTCAGTTAAAAACAGCAGCTGTTACGTTTTTTATGGATCAATTAAAGCCCGACCAAAATTTGCCACTGAATATTAATTAATGAAAATTAATTGTGTAACGTTACCCACTAAAGGCGTCTAGTGGAGGCTTGCATATTGCGACATTTTTCGATAATTTAAATTTCAGCATCCAGAAATAGTTAAGCGAGTGATGTGCTGATCAAGGGCTTATCAAGAAAAATATAATTCCCCGTTTTGGAAAGTGGTAATTGAGAAGTGGGAATTGAGAGCAATTAATAACGTACATTAGTAACGTAAGTACGTTAACTTTTAATATCATACTCGCTTTTTGCAAGATCTGGCGTTCCAGTTTTGATGAGCAGTAATGAAAGTAGTCATATAAAATATGTATATTATTAATTTTAATTTATTTATGTAATCACCAGGTTTGTATCCAGTTATAGGTTACAATATAATCAAATTTCTTAAGATTGAAATTAAAATGAAACCCTATAAATCCACAAACAAAGCATTGTTTAGATTTACATGAAAAAGAAAAATGAAAAAAATTTGTTACGTTCACTTTTAGTAGTTAACTATTTTGTAATCCGAAACGTGTTGTAGGTATATTTGACGGATTTTGAACAGTGACTACTCGTACCCTTTTGCATGTGTTTAATTCAGGTCCGCATATTCATTGCTTTCATTATTCTATTGTCTATAGTCTATTGCATTTCGTTCATATTGCCACAGCGCATTTTCTGGGTCGTTACCACAAATATCTTTGTTCAAATCTGTGCTTTCTTAATATTTTGTGATGGACACGTGCAGTTCTGTAACGCGGCTCTATGATATGCTTGCCACGCATTGGGAGTCGCGTGGGTTTTCTTTCTTTTCCCGGTTCGAGCTGAAGCCAGTTGGCGTGCTAGCAGTGTGTTAAAAATTGTTTTTAGTGGTTTCCCAATTAAATAACGTCGTTGTACGTTCCGATATATCGGGATATAATAGGGGAAGTCACTATTCATGTATTGAGATTTTAGATCTGTACATGCCACCATTCGTGGGATTAATAATAAACTTTAAATTAACACGTTGAGGTAAGCCATTTTGTCTTTTTTTTGAAACCGCGTGGTAACATTTTATTTTGCCTCTTTTGTGTTCTTTAGAACCTGCGTTACATCGAACTGGCGATAGTTAGCTGAAGAGCACAGCGAGATTGTCTCTTCGAAGTCGTTCGTCCAACCATTTAAGCTTGTGTCCTTGGCGTTTTATGTAAGATACGCCACCTTCATACCACCTTCAGACCACCTTCCTGCCACCTTTAAGAACACCTGTCAGGACCTTTCTTTTGGAAAATCTTTTGAAGTCCATCGACCCCTGTACTAGAACATAGAGGGACAGGACCTTCGTATTGGAAGTTTCCACATACCAGATAAGACTAGTTCTAAGTATAGTTTAAAAGGGGACACACCCTGTTAGATTGACTTGATATTGCTGGTGCACTTAAGAATATAATATTACTACGAGCCCTCAGCTAACATTTGACGTGTCTATATGTATTCACCTGGTTATTACCGCTGTTTAATCAACTTATTTAGGTATTGCCTCATTATTTTTATATAATATTGATTACGGAAAGGTCAGCGTGCATTTGACATTTAAACCGTTTTCTGTATAAGCTGTTTATGTATTTTATGCTGCGGTTCCAGGTATAATACCACATTTTTGTTAATTATTAGAATTAAGATTGTACATTAAATTTAGTAATAAGTTGTTGTTTGTGTATTTTTCCTTTCTCCCAAACTATTAGAGAAAGTGCCCGTAAGAGTATTCGATACCCACGACAACTTGGGAGCTTCTGGCTTAGCTGCGCAAAAGCCAGTGGCGTCCACGGGAATTAGTGACTTCGGTAATTACCGAACTCATTAATTTATTTTAAATTTTATTTTTATTTTTATTTTGAAGAGCTGAGCTAGCTTAGGCAACCTTTTTTATTGCCCACATTAATTCGCGATTGAATTACTCCAAAAAGTGGTAATAAATTATTACAGAAGAAAAAGAGATAAATTAATAATATTACATATTTTATAACATTTCATCTATAGTTATTTATTATTATTTGCCTAAACGTGCTACTAAATTTAATTTAAGACTATGAAGATAAATATTAAATATATCTAGGAGGCTATATTGATTGGCAAAGGTACACATTCTATTGATAGGAGAATTTATATCACGATTTGTTCTGCTTTGTTGTCTGTAAATGGCTGTTACTGATTTTGACGGGACTTTCACTAACATATAGCTGATGTTAGTGAAAGAAGTAACTTGAGCTACTTTTATTTTAGAAAAAGAATTAAGGTTCCGCGCAAAAAAAGTAATAGTAATAAAAAGTAATAAGTTGAAATTGTGAACAAAATCTGATCTCCGAAACGGTTAGACCATAGACGTATTAATACAAGAGAGAGAATTGTTTACCTTTTTGGCCGATCCAAGATCGTTCCATCCTTGTATCAATGCCTTGCCGATCCAAGATCGTTCCATCCTCTTTTTCTCCCGAACGGCACGTTTGCCAGTCTTACCGTAAAATTCACTTGAAGTCTGAATACCGTAAGAGATGTTCAAATAATTTGACAATTTCAACGAATCTGATTCATTTTAATACTAAAATGTTATTTAAAACAGCTCCTTGGCAAAAGTAATATATTTTATTGCCTTATCGCGTTAATAATATATGGTGAAAACCATAGACTACCGAAAATGTGCCTGTGCCTTGAGATATAAATTTCAACACCGGCTACGTCGTTTGATGAATTTTACTCAAGTTTTACTACAATGTCTAGTAATCAATGGAAAGACATTTGCGAGGTTGCAGCAATGCCACTTCTTCTACTTGTGTTCTTAAGGGTATTCTACGAATTTTTGTATTTATTGGGATGCAGGTGAACAATAAGTGTGTAACTATGGTGAATTCTTGTATAGTTTGTAAAAGGGTGGTTCATTTAAGTCCGGAAAATGTTTTTTTCATCGGTAAGTAATGTAAGTATTTTTAAGGTTACCTACAAGTTTTAACGGCTTGGCTTGGCCAGGGGCGGCGTTGAAACTAAAAATGAACTTTTTATATTGCTGCAATAGTTAATCGATAATTATTTAATTAATTTTTATTATGTAATTTATATGGTACATACTCAATGTGCGATATTTATTAAAAATTATTTTTATTCTGGTGATGCAAAATACCATTTTCATCTCTATCTATGTATGTTAATGAACTACGGAATGACCACCATATTCAATTGGTCAAGTTGGTATTGAAAACATTTTTCAAAATACGTATTTATTATGAAACAAAAAAAAATAGAAAACAATAGGCGAAACAAAATAAGAAGTTTAAAATACAAAACTGAAATTATTTAGGAATTAATAGATTCAATAATTATAGTAGGTTTGATTAACAAAGTTTGATTTACTATGTTGTTTGTATATCGTCGTTGGCACGGTAATAGCTGCTATGTAAAAATTATAAAATTTTCACAATAAGCCTAAAACTTCATTATAATTAGAAAATTGCGATCAACTCAAAACTAATTAGTTATTAAATTATGATATATTTGAATACATAAGTTAGTTGTTACTTGAGAATTCAACAGGGTTCAATATTTATAATTATTTAATTTTTTCGATTGGTAGTGCACATGGCAGATAATGCTGTTTTTTATTTTCAGTTAACAGATATCACGTATATAAAAATGCTTTGGTTACTAATTGTGTACTTTATTAATTATTATTATTACCTTAATTTTTTATGTACTTACCTAAATTTAGAAATTCAAGTGCAATAGTAAATATAAATATGAAATAAAAAGTAATAAACATATATATGAAATGTTTAAAACTGTTTATTTTCTAACACCAGGATCAACACAAGGTTTTTTCTTATAAATTCAGCATAGAGAGAAAATAGAAATAGAAATACCTACAATAAAAGATATACCAAAGTTAGTTAAATATGGGGCCTAGTGTGTGTGGCAGTCCATCATAAAAAGGGTGATAATCTCTTTCCATTACGGCTTTTAATTCTTGCAGGTGCTGTATTTTTGTTTTTTAATTTTTATCGGTCGTGTATATAGAGGCTTTGGAATGCTATGTATGTTGTCTTTTCTACCTTTATGGCTGTTACGCCCTTCAGTAAAATCAGTCCATTCATCTGTATGACGGACCTTATACTGCATTTTTCCTGACGGCAAATATAGTATACCCCGAAGGGGTATTATTTATTCGATTTGGCCTAATACTTGCCATAATGTAAAGTCAATATTGTGGACGTTATAAGGATGCTGAAGTCTAGCTTGCCTCATTCTGACAATGTAGTCACTGGGGGCTAACATTGGTGGCTTAAAATGTGCCTCTAATGAGGAATGGACTGAATCCGCCTCCATCATAGTATGACCACGTTCAAATATCAACTGTTCTATTATAATTTGCAACTGCTGAGCGAGATTTAACAAGGCACTAGACAATACTTTGTTACGATTCTGATAACCACAGCCAACAAAAATTAGTACTACATGTGCATAATTTCTGTCTTGAGTAGTTGCTCTGAGATAATCTACAATACAACTTGTAAACTCATTTGAAGTCACACCGCCGTTACTCTCATGCCAAACGTATAAATCCACATTTCCGTCATTAAGAGAATAAACAGTGAAATTGTGGATTTGCAGCTTTTGTTTGTAGTAGATTGATAGCATAGTAACCACCAGTTTTTCCTCACCTGCCGATTCCTTTGCTTCAATTTTCGCTTTAGCAGCTTCCTTTTTTTTCAACGTGTTCAGAATATAACTGTTCTGAAACATTGCCAGATTTCCATCCGCAACAGGTATCACACTGGTCTTTTCTAGGCTTATGTATTGCAATGTTTCCTTCTCCTAAAATTTTTCTAAATAATGTAACTCAAATTCTGATCTTCGCAATATCTTTCATAAACATGGTAGGTACATGTGCAATGTTGATCTAAACACAGATTCCACATAGGCTTTTTTCGAGGAACTGCGACAGTAGTGACTGGTAACTTTGAGTAACTGCTCCAGCCATTCTCGTGCACCATCTTTATTTTTCATATTATTCCTAAATTTATCTGTACGCAATCGATCTGTTATCTCGTCATTTTTTTTTTCACTTAAGTTAGTGTTATCCGTCAATGCATTTTTACACCAACGTAAGAAGGTATCCCTGCCAAGATCCAGTGTATTTAGGAGCATTGTTTTACATACCCGTTCTCCATTTTCTAAAGGAATGACAATCATGACTTTCTTTCTTTTTTGCTAATACTTCACCAGTAGTTTTTCTTCTTCGTTGGGGTTTTCTTGAAGTAACCAGTCCTTTGATATAAGCCTTTCTAGCATCCCAATTAGGCAAATCCCAGAAGAATTTAAACAACCTTTCACGGTTTTGTTCTGTCACAGAAGAACACATAAATGTTCTACTCGTTACTTGATTAGATGTGATGGCATCTGCTTTTTACTGCCCTTTTTTTCCGAATCTGGTTTTGTTTCACTTTACCAGTAGATTATCGTGTATATCCGGTGTATTGTTTTCCTCGAGGCCTTTTCAACTTTGATATTTCCCTAAAATTTTTCGGTCTTTTTTTTTGTTTTCATTTAATTCGATTTAATTCATTCTCACTAAATTCGCTTAAGTTTCTTTTAAGTTGTCTCCTCCATTTTCTGCGTTAACAGTCTCATTTCCACGTATTTCCAATAACACACCATTATGGTCTTCCCGAATGCCACCTTCATCGTCTTTTTCTCTTTCTTTTCCAGTCTCTATATAGCTATTTTCATTTCCATTCTCTATATAACTAGTCTCATTTTATCTGGTGATGGATACCATACATACCATACTTGTTTTCAGTCATCTGAACCAGTTGCACCATTAATTTTCTACCACGAGAGCACATTATTATTAATAATATAATTAATTATTATTATCACAACACTGGATTCACTGTGGTTCATTACGTAGTATATTAGGTCCGTGGTTAGGTCAATATCTGCTATGTGCAAGAGTTAGAGGGGGGGAGTATATTAATATTAACATGCAATAACTGCCATGTGTATAACTCGCACATAGCAGATATTTCTATGCCATATAAATACATGCCAGATATTACAAATCAAATTTTATATATTTCTGTTTATTCTTTCAACATAGCATTTATTTCAGTTTATAGAACACATTGCAGCAATTACAGAACCGTGTTAAACCAAAAAGTGAAAAAAATTCACATAGCAGGTATTACCGTGCCAACGACGATATAGGACATGAAGTTTGTAAATTTTAGAATCTTGTGATTTTTTTTAGAGACCTGTCTTTAATATGATCAGTCTATAGAATTTCTCTATAGTATATAGTTCATGTTGACTTTAGTTAGTGATGTGAGACGCGAATATTTCAAAACGAATATTGCAAATTTTTGGAAATATTCGCGAATATTCGCGCCCTATGTTCGCGAATATTCGCTTTTTTCATATTTTCGCGGGCCAATGCGTACCAGCGTACCCACGACACAGCTTAACACGATTCCCCCACTTTCGACTCCCGTTACTACCGCGCGCTCGCCGGCCATTGCGTATAGGCATTAAAGCATGTACATGACTAGCCTGCATTCTGCATTCAGTCCCGGCAAATAACAGGTGATTTGGGAATTGCGAAAATACTAGCTGTGTTGGTGTTTACTGACAGATAAAATATTGCATTAAAATTTTTGCATAGGTATATCTAACATATCTAAAATGCCTAAATATAAAGGCTTAATTTGGCGTTACTACAGTAAAAATTCAAAGGAAAAAAATGTTCCCGAAAATAAAATAAAATATAAATGTAAATATTGTAGTGCACTATATTCGCATAATGCAACTCGTTTAGTTAAACATATAAAAAAGTGCGTAAGATGCCCGGAATATGTAAAAAGCAAATTTAAAAGTGGAAAAACAACTGATCGAAAAGGTAAGTGAAATAATTTGAGAAATATATTTATTTATTGATTGTTTCTGAATGTAAATATAGTAAATTAATAGTACAAAAGATACAATTTAAAAAGTATTTTTTTCATAATTAATAACTAAATTAGATATCTTAGATCGTATACAGGTATACAGGATGTCCCACTTATCATTCCGAAAAAACACATTTTGGTGGAGACAACAATATCCAATACCTACTGTATAATTTGTGGGATGTTAAATATCTGTATACTACATAATAGCACACGATAATTAGTATTATAATTATTTTCTTTAGATTATGTTGAAACAGATGAAGAAAACAATAATGAGGTCAATGAGGGTGATATTCCAGAATCTGAAAGTAGTATAGGAAGTGCAATGTTCAACTCTTTTCAGTCCTTTTCGTCATCATTATCATCAAAGACAACAAACAAATCAACTTTAAAACCATTTCTTGATCACATAACCGATAAAGAAAAAGTATGTAACTGTATTAACTAACCGTAATAACGATCATTGTGATTGCAAGTTGCAATCACGCACAATAGACTTAATTTAAAATTTTCATTTTTCAGAGTAAAAATGACGAAAATTTAGCTAGAGCTATATATGCCTCAAGTGTGCCCCTATCTATTGTGGAAAACATATACTGGAAAACATTTATGACGTCTCTTAGACCAGCATACAATTTTCCTTCTCGATATAAACTTTCTCACAAACTGTTAGACAATGAATACGAAAAGATAAAAAGTACGGTCATGGAAAACATTTCTGATGCTAAAACAGTAGCTATACAATGTGATGGTTGATCTAATATTAGGTAAGAGCATATCATATAATTATAACATGCGTTTCATAAACTGAAAAAACAGTATTTTGAAAATCGATGAGAAATACTTTTATGCTCGTTTTTTTCTGAAGCTCACCATTATGACATTATGAGAGCCATGGGAGCTATTTCCATTTTCACCATTTTATAATAAAAACTCAATATAGTTATTTAGCCTTTTAGTTAATATTATTTGTTCAATTCTATTCCATTTTTTAGAAACCAAGCTATCATAAACTACATAATTACGACGCCAGAACCCCATTTGTTTAAAACTGAATGTACCGAGGCAGAACGACATACAGGAGAGTACATTGCAAGTGAAATGGAAAAAATTGTAATTGAAATCGGAAGTTACAAGGTTATGGGTATTGTAACTGACAATGCTGCCTCCATGGAAAAAGCAAAAAAAATTGTTTCTGAGAAGTATCCACACATATGATGTCTCCAATCAACAAATTTAGCGTGTGAGACACACAGGAATATGTAACAGAAAATAAATTCTTTGAAAGACATACAAACCTCTTGTAAAGAGATAGTTAAAGAAATTAATGGGTCTCATTTAAATCTGGCAAACTTTAATAATATCCAGAAAGAAAAAAGTGGAAAAGTGATATCCCTAAAACTGCCTGTTCCTACTCGATGGGGCTCAACATTAAAATGTCTAGAGAGTTTATTTGAGGGCAGACAATATTTGCAACTATTTGTTTTTTCTAATCCAGAAATATCTCACAATTTAAATAAAAATGTAAAAAAGCATATCTTAGATGATGAAATTTTCTGGATTAGAATCGAAAAAGTTATTTATTTACTAAAGCCCATTGTAAAATGGATTACCATATTAGAAAGTGACAAACATGATATAAGTAAAGTTGTCGAAGCATTTTATGAACTTAATAGCCTATTTGAAAACTATGTACCTCAAATGCCGGTGAAGTCTTCCGAAGAAAAGGAAATTTTGACTAACTTTAAAAAAAGACGTGAAATGGCAATTAAAAAGATACATTATGCAGCCAATTTATTGGATCCTAGATACAAAGGAAAAAATCTCTCGCCAGTGGAGCATGTGGACGCCCTTGAATGTATAAATGAAATTATTGAAAATAACCAAATATTTAGTACAAACAAAACAGAAATATTAGCAGAAATAACGCAGTATATTGCTGAATCTGACTTATGGGCAAAAAAATTTATTTGGCAACCTTCTCATTTAATTAATCCGTTAACATGGTGGAAAGGCATGTGCAGTAAGACCTGTCTTAAAGATTTAGCTGTTGCGATTTTAGGTTTACCCCCTTCATCAGCTGCGACCGAAAGATCTTTTAGTTCTTATTCTATCGTGCACACAGCTAAACGTAACCGATTAACGACAAAAAGGGCAGGTATGTTAACCTATATTAAATATAATTTAAAATTAAAAGAGGACACATTCAATAAAAATTTTGTTGATGATGATGATGTTGCGAAACCACAAAGTAGCTCAATGCACGGACCTCCTGCTGCTAAAAAAATTAGAGAGGATATATATCCTACAACTTATGCTGATGAAAATTCGTCAACATCAGATTCTGAAATAGAAATTTCAGATACGGATCCTGATGCTGACGTCAGTACTGAAAACGAATTTTCAGCAGCATCATCAAATGAAGAAGAGAAAAAGAGTTAATGGTTATTTTTTGTATGGTATATTTTATTTTTTAAAACTTTATTTTTTATATATTACATATTACTGAATATTGCATAATATTTATGTTACATTATACATTATATTTTTTTAATGCCAACGCTAGAGTTGATTTTTAGGTTGATATTACCATTAATAAGTAAACATAGACTGAACAAGAAATTATTTAATATTAGTTATTACTTATTAGCAAGTACGAGTAGTTATGTGTTATGTTATGTGTTAGTGTTATGTGACATGACATAATATATGATGTGTATGATGACATAAATTGTTTTGTTTTTGATAAACATTAAAATAAAAGAAATCTGAAATGAAATCTGTTCTAATTAAGTAAGAAAGTAAGCCCCTGAAGTTTCCCGTAAGTCCCATGTAAATTAAAGTTAAAAAAAAAATGAAATGCAATAAAAATACTGAGATAGGTATAGGTTGTTATATATGGTTGAAAAGGTCTTAAAATATTCTATAAGAATCTGATGTAAAATTTAAAGTTCGCGAATATTCGCGAATATTCGCGAACATTCGCGAATAATCTTAAATTCGCGGTAATTTAACATCTCTAACTTTAGTATGATAAACATTTATGAATTTTGTAAATCCCAAAAGTATGTTGAGATTTGATTTTAGTTATAGTATTTTCTTATGTTATTCTAATGAAAAATCTAGAAATCTTGTGTTCCCCCTAAACAATTCGGGAGATTTTTTAAAGGGAATTGTTACCACGAAGCCGTCTTGTTCACGCTTGACATTGTTAACAAAATGAGCTCCGCAAGCTGTCTCCTCACGTGACAACATTTTGATGTTATCTATTTCTTCGAGTTCCCAGAATCTGTTTGCTGATATGTTCATTTGCTACAATATTGCATTGCTTATTTTTTAAATCTGCATAGATTGGAGGTAAAAATTGACCCGTAACCACCCAACCTAAATGAGTTTTTTGGAACGTCGGTTTATTTTTCCAAGTTTAATTTGTCCTACCTTAAGCAAGTCCCAAAAGACATTGGCTCCAAGAAGTATATCAATATGATTAGGTTTATCAAAGTTTGGATCAGCTAGCTCAATATTTTTTGGAATTTCAAGTGCACGTTTGTCAAACGCGAAAGAAGGAAGTTTTTCTGTTATTTTTGGTAGAATTAAACATGTTACTGGCATTTGAAAGGAATTATGTTTTGACCGGATTTTTATATGGCATATTTTGTTTACTGCAATGTGATTTTGATTTATACCAGAGTGTAAAGCTTGCATTTTGCTGAGGCAATTGCCATTTTTCACATAACTGTTGAGTAATAAAAGATGTCATTGACCTTGAATCCAGTAAAACCCTACAAAAGTGCAATTTTCCAATGTTATCAAATGTTTCAACAGCAGCTGTTGAAAGAAGAGTATAGGATTTTTCATTGCTACTAGAAGAATGATTAGCTATAGTATGACTACCAGATGTACTAGCTTGACTGCCTGAATTTGTTTGAATTGTGGGTTTTACTGGTTGATCAGATGAAAAATGTAGTAATGTATGATGTTTCTTGTCGCACTTGCGACATGTTCCTGAATGGCAATCTTTTGTTGTGTGATTTTTTCTAAAACAATTGATACAAAGACCTAAACGCTTTATTTCGCTTAACCTCTCCTTCGGGGTTAAATCCAAGAATTTTCTGCAAGTGTATATTGCATGATTATCCTTGCACAAAAAACAAAAAAATGTGTTTATGGATAAATGTGTTTTAACCCTTTGCCTCGTCTGACCGTGACCTTGAGGTTCTGGGGTGTTTAATTTTTCTAAAAGTTTGCATTTTTTCATTAAAAAAATTAATAAATCATGATATGATGGCAAATCAACCTGATTGCCTTCTGATTCCCAGTCCCTTTTGGTACGGGGATCGAGTTTGCTAGTGATCAAATAGATTATTAAGGTGTCTAGGTTAAATCCTAGAACTTCAAGTGCTCGTAAATGTTTTGAAGCGTTTCGTGACATAGTTCGTAATGTCTCATAATTTTCTCTGGTTAAATTTGGCAAATTAAACAACTCTTGGACATGATTATTGATTAATAATGGTTTATCCTCATAGCTTTCTAACAATAAATTCCAAGCTGGCTGATAATTTTCTGCAGATACCTCAAGAGAGCTTATTACTTCAGCGGCTTCACCTTTTAACGATAATCTGAGATAGTGAAACTTTTGAACGTCACTTATGCCGTCATCTATAACTGAATTGAATGTGTCTCTATAAAATAACCACTCGGTTATGGTTCCGTCAAAAGTAGGTAGCTCTACCTCGGGTAGCTTGATTTGACCTTGCTTGCTTGTTTTAGTATTTTGATTTTGAGCAATAGAAGCTTCTTTATCAGATATTAAACTATCTGAATCTAATCCGTCTTTTGAATTTATGATTGTTTTTCCTTTTGATATGGCGTTAAAATAATTACCCTCGAAATTACCACGCTCATTGCTATGTTCAGATGGGTCTGTTTGTGTGTCTAGCGTTTCTATTTCAAATTGTACTTGATTAAATTCATCAATTAATGACTCTGTTTTTAATAAACGTGCTTCCACCTGAACATAATCTGGATGAAGAGTATTAATACTGGCTAAAAATGTTTGAAATCGGGTTAATTGCCCCTTTATGATGGCACGTTTACTTCTTAAAATTGATAGATCAGCCATTTTGTCATTATTATGAAAATAATGTATGAATAAATTAAATAGGTATAGAAATACCAATCTAAAATAGGTGATATACCTACCAAAACTTTAAAGGCTTGAATTATCTAGTGCAAATAAGTTTTTATAGTAATAAAACTGCTACTGTATTGATACAAAGTATAAAAAACAAAGGAAGTGTATAAAAAAAGGAACGCACTGACCTTGGTTTGCTAGATGAATAGTGGAGTAAAAAACTCGCTGTTTGGTGGTGCGGCTGCCGCGGCACCTGTTGCTATGCGCTGCGGACGGCCGGCTTCCCTCGTGTCGTTGGAAAATTAGGTAGGTATTACGTGATTCTTCGCCCCTAATCCGTGGACAGCTGATGTACTCGCTACTTGCTTACAGAATGTTTTTGATGTTTAATGTTGATTGTTGCTCACAAATGTTATAGTTGATTGTTGATGGCTTTGATTTCTGATCACAATGAAGTTTTTATGATGACTATATGGCTCGTGGTACCATCCGGCTCGTTAAGGACCATGTTGAGGTTGAGGGAAAGGTAAATCACTGTATTAATTTACAAATTTCCACTGCTCTATATTTGTATGTTTTAATGCTTACACAAAACAAAATATATAAACATCTAAATACATAAATGTTCAAAATTGTCTTGGGAGGGATGTTACCTCTTTTTAAAATATAACAACACTAATTTTTGCACACGCCACATCTTCGTAACAGGCACGCGCACATTGGTCCGGTTTTATAGTGGCCCAAACCAAATGTTTACAGTGGACCAAACTAAAAGAAATGATTGATTCTTAACAGTGACCATACGACAGAGTTGTATTCTATTTTACTTCTTACATATAATAAGTATTCTATGTATAAAAGGACTTAAGTTTCAATATTTTGAAAATTACATGAATTTCGTATAATGAAGTTTTAGGTACATGTTTTTGTTACTCACTATGTCATTTATGTGATTATTAAATGTTAGATTCACATCAAAGATAACATAGATTTTCATCCTGCGTTTTTTTGTTTAGCTCGGTGTTGATATTGTTATACGAAAAAAAAGTTAAGTACATTTGTTTCATTGCAATATGATATTGTAAAACATTTTTTTATATTAAAATTCAGACAATTGTCTACACACCATTGGTACACACTCGATCTAGATCCTCTTGAAGTGTTTTATTCAGTCATTAAAACTACGAATTTCCTTATAAACTATCGGACATAAAAAGTGGCGCACCTAGATTTTGTCCCAAATTTGATGGTTCAATAACAATAAGGGCGATTCTTGCGGATGACTATTTTGTAATTCGCTTTCCATAAAAAATGTATTTTTTAATATGTACAGCCTTTAAAAACCACTTATGATTTTGACACGAAATTTGAATGTCGCTGTGGAGTGAAATTTTATTTGTATTGAATTCTTAGGTTGGTCACGGTGTTTACCATTCTTTTTTCAATATTCTCTTTTTGAATCACCTCTCTAGCCCCTTCAGCAACGAAGATGCAACATTTTAGATGAAACGGTGTTATTAAGTTTGATATTTAACAAGGAGGCTATGGTAACGGTTAACACTGAAACGTCAAAAGATTCAGTTGAAGTTCCCGTGAAAAAAAATAATTCAGTCAACGTTCTAAAAGAAAATGGCAGTGCAAATTAGTCCACATCAAGTAGCTAGAGTTGTGGCTTTGGTAGAATATGGAAGGAGTCAAATATATGCAGCTCGTATTGTTGGTCTACCAGAAACAACTGTCCGACGAGCGATCCAGCGCTACCGAGAAACGGGCCAGTACAGCAGACGTCCCGGTTCGGGTAGTTCCAGGATTATGCAAAATATTGACGATCGATTTATTGGTCTGCAAATATCCCTATCAAACAGCTGTGATCACAAACCGAAATTTAAGAAACGCACGAGGAACAGTTGTGTCAGATCGAAGAATTTGTCGGAGATTCAGGAGTCTCGGTTTTATCGCAAGAAGACCTGCTATTGGAATGCGATTACTTCGACGATATCGAGTAGCTCGTTTGGATTTTGCTCGAATTCATCTTGTTTGGAATGAGTTGCAATGGTCTCAAGTTTTATTCACTGACGAATCAAGATTCATGTTGAGATCAGTAGACGGGCGTCGGAGAGTTTGGAGAAGGCGTGGGGAAAGATACGAGGATGGTATGTTCAATGAAAGGGAGAGTTTTGGCGGTGGTTCACTAATGATATGAGGTGGAATTACTAGCGATGCCCGTACAGAATTATTTGTGTTTCCACCACGGCAATCGCTAAATGCAGTTAGATACATAGAGATGTTGAATGAACATGTTGTCCCACTCGCACCTTACATTGGCGAAGAATTCCTCTTAATGCAAGATAATGCACGACCGCATACAGCAGTAATGATAACACAATTTTTAAACGATGTCGGAATTAATCGTATGCTGTGGCCCGCTAAAAGCCCTGATATGAATCCCATTGAGCATTTATGGGATGAATTGGGACAACGTGTTAGTAGACGCAACCCAGAGAATCTATAATGAATTGAGGATTGCTCTTAGAGGAGAATGGGCCAATATACCTCAAATCACTATCACAAATTTGATTGAAAGTATGCCTAGGCGTATGGAAGCTGTTATAGCAGCCAGAGGAGGAAATACTCGTTATTAGTCAGTTTGTTGTTCAGTTATTTTTTAAGTTTATTGTTTTAATCATTAAAATAATTACAGTCGTTTTACTAAAATATCGAATAATTCTTTGTTTGTTATTTCTTTTTGATGTTGTTTGTACTTGTAAGTAACAATTATTTCAGCGTCCGTAATCGAAAACGCTAAACATTTCTTAAACGATTAACTTTTTAGACATTTTCAGCTCCACGGCCTCCTTGTTGAATATCAAACACCGTTTCATCTAAAATGTCGCATCCTCGTTGCTGAACGGGCTAGAGAGGTGATTCAAAAAAGAGAATATTGAAAAAAGAATGGTAAACACCGTGACCAACCTAAGAATTCAATACAAATAAAATTTCACTCCACAGCGACAATCAAATTTCGTGTCAAAATCATAATCGGTTTTTAAAGGCTGTACCGGGTATGTCTCTTAAGGTTGACACCCCCCTTATCTCACTTATCCTTTGCCGATTAAACACATTCAAAAAAGAAGTAGACACGGGTTTTGATGAATTTTTATAATCTGAGAACAGATATTAAAAATCTCGTAAAATATACAGGGTGGAAAATAAAACATGATTTTTTTAAATGGAACACCCCATATATTTTTAGACCAAAATAATGTCCTTAATTTTCTGAATCCAAAAATGTGTAATTGTTATATAATCACTCCACCTGTTCGTGAGATATTACTAAAAACTTATCACATTGCGGGTGTCAATTATAAAATAAGAACATCAAGATACCTCTGGTAACAATGCATATTTGCATTGTTTATTTGTTGACATATGTCATCCAGTTTTTTGTGAGATAGTAGTTCACTCTCTTAGATATTAGCCAAAAAAATACGTAGTGTTCGTAAAGAAGCAAGTTATTTTGAAAATGGTATATTCATTGGAAGAGCGAAAAGAGTTACTTGAAATTTATATTCAGTGCAACAAGAATAAGTCTCTTGCTCGGAGGGAGTATGTTAGGTTATTTCGAGAAAGGCTACCTCCTTCCAAAAATAGTTTTAAAAACATTTATGCAAAGTTTAGGAATACCGAATCTCTGAGAGACAAGAAAAGGGAAAGGCGAAGAACAAAAACAGGAGAAGACACAGAACTCAACGCATTATTATATTTTGCTGAAAATCCATCCAAATCATCCTATGCCGCAGCAATAGAATTAGATATATCACAAAGAAGTGTGATAAAAATATTACATCGCCATAATTTTAAACCATATAGTATTTTGCCCATTCAATATTTAGACGACATCAACCTTCAAGACAGGTTAACCTTCTGCAGAGACATACTTGATAGAATAGAGGAAGATGATGAGTTTCTAAGTCATGTCTTTTGAACTGACGAAAGCAGTTTTTCTACTGCGGGAATTTTTAACAGAAAAAATGCACATTACTGGGCAGCGGAAAATCCACATATTGTAAAAAAAATAAAAAAACAAGAATACCAAACTGTAAACGTGTGGTGTGGCATCCACAAGTATGCTATTGTAGGTCCTGTATTTATAAATGGGCCCTTAAATGCACAACGTTATGTGGATATTCTTCAACATCCAGTTGAAAATTATTTAGATAATATTAATTTAGTAGACAACAGATCTGTTATTTGGCAGCAGGATGGAGCACCACCACACTCTGCAAGGAACGTCACCGAATACCTAAACAGAAAATATCCTATTTGGATAGGAAGGCACGGTGTTATACATTGGCCCGCTAAAAGTCTGGACTTAACACCTATGGATTTTTTTAATATGAGTTTTTAATAATATGAATGAGTTAAAAGAATGCATACGTGTAAAAATTGAGGAATTAAACCAAAATGGTGATATATTTCAAAGGGTGAGAAGCAATTTTATAAAGCGATGCCAAATGTGTATTCAGAATGGTGGTGGTTACGTGGAAAATATTTAATTACGTTACGTGTAAATAAATAAAATTGTGTTACTCTATTGTGTTACTGTATTAATATTGACTTTTATTTGTTTTTATTAGGCTTATGTTGTTTATTGTTATTACCCGTTACTGTTATTGTCACCTATATATTATTTATTTATTATCTCAATAAATGGCATTGTTTCCAAAGGTATCTTGATATGTTTTTTGTTTTATAATTGACACCCGTAATGTGATAAGTTTTTAGTAATATCTCACGAACAGGTGTTGTGATTATATAACAATTAGATATTTTTTTATTCAGAAAATTAAGGACATTATTTTGATATAAAAATATACGGGGTGTTCCATTTAAAAAAATCATGTTTTATTTTCCACCCTGTATATCTCACGAGATTTTTAATATCCGTGCTCAGATTATAAAAATTCAACAAAAACCGCGTCCACTCCTTTTTTTAATGTGTTAAATCGTCAAAGGATAAGTGAGATAAGGGGGGTGTCAATCTTAAGAGACTTACCCTGTACATATTAAAAAATACATTTTTTATGGAAAGCCAATTACAAAATAGTCATCCGCAAGAATCGCCCTTTCAAACAAAAGAAAATTATCAAAGTCGATAGGCTGGTTTAAAAGTTATTGAACATCAAATTTGGGACCAAATCTAGGTGCGCTCCTTTTTATGTCCGTCAGTGTATATTTTAAAGTCGTCAGAGAATAACTGACACTGCGGGTTTATGATTACCTCTAGAAGGGAGTTATTCATACACACAAATAATAGCGGCCACAAATTTGACCCCTGGGATACTCACGATTTCGTTTCAAATACTTCTGACTTATTTCCCCTAAATACCGTAAATTGTTACCTTCTGATAGATATGAAGCAAAGAATAATACAAGCAAAGCATTAGTTAGACCAAAATAAATAAGTTCATACAAATGTGCCATGCAAATATATCATAATATTTCGCAATGCGAAATATTAGCACAATAAAATTTAAAACTTACTCTAAAACCGCCGGTGTTTTCATTTACCATAGAACAAAGTACTTTTAAAACCCGCTTCTGTTAATTTTAATCACTCAAGTCGTACTAATAACTCATATTCCATAACGCAAATCCATACACACCCATCCTCAACAGAATTGCTAGGCTGACAGGAATTTAATGAAATCGCTGTAAAATCGGAATGAATAATCGACGTATCTATTTCTTTATGTTCAATATGTTTGCAACTCTGTTATTAAAGGCACTCACTATGCTTTGAAACTGATTTACTGTCAGTTCTGTCCAATTTTTAACGACTGATATATTTTTCTGATTTATAAAATACATGTGAAACACACATGAAACCCGGATACCCGGAAATACCACTGCGAATAAAAGAGAAAACTATCTAGCTGGAAAAAGATAGAGTGAAACTATTTTAAATTCAAGTATAAATGATCAATAAAACAAATCGTATATCACTCTGAATATCCTCAATGAAGGTGAAAGAACTTGTAGAACTTCTAAGTGGTTTGTTTCCATGTATATGTCCAGATATACAACTAATATGTGTGTCTTCCTTATTATTCTTCTATTTGTTTATTTCTCTATGTAATGAATTGCTAGAACCCCAAGATTTCTATTCACAATATATATATATATATATATATATATATATATATATATATATATATATATATATATATATATATATATATATATATATATATATATATATATATATATATATATATATATATATATATATATATATATATATATATATATATATATATATATATATATATTTTTTTTGTGAAAAGTAATCTTGGGTTTGTAGCATTTCATTACATAGAAATAAGCAAATAGACGAATAAGAAAGAAAACACCCTTACCAGTGCTATGTCTGGACACACATACGGAAATGAATCACTATACATACGAAAACGAACCACTTAGAAGTTGTACAAGTTCTTTCACCTTTCTTGAGGATCTTCAGAGCAGTATACGATTTATTTCATTGATCATTCATACTTGAATTTAAATTACCAATTTGATGGAAATTTTTGACTGGGAGATTCATAGGGAGTGACTAAAATGGCTAGTAGTATTATTATTCATAGAGATTCGAAGTGATAAAGTGATGCAGTATGTTTCCGCCATTCAAAAGTTTGAGCTATCACCTAAATAATAAATAACCCGGGACTCTAATTCGCACAATTGTTATGAATTGTGAAGATATGCTTTTACATACCTTTAACGTTAAAAAATAAGACTTCATACTACTCAACTGATACCTAATAACTAAACTAATAAAAGATATCTGTTTGTTTTATTGCAATGTTTGTTTTATTTAAATCCGATTATAAATTATATAAAATATATCCTTATATTTCTGTAGGTGGCAATATAACTGTTCAGTTCTATGGAAATTTAGCAGTAGTATCGAGATCGTGACAGTATAGCAGACTTGTCAGGTGTTCATACTTTGTGCTTTCACTGCATATTTTTCTAAATATTTGACCGACTTTTGCTTCCGCTTTATTATTTTTAGACCGTCGATTTGAGCGACATGTAGCCGGTATACAAAAACAAGTTTGGGACAAGAAGTTCTTATTTTTCATCGTAGAATCGGAATCTGCAATAAAAGTTGGGGGTTGCCATTGGGGGGGTTTGGTATGTCTGAATAGTTTTTTCAAAAATATTGAACCAATATTTTTTTATTTTCCGATACTATTCCGATAATATTTGACCGTCTCGGGACACCCGGTATATATATATATATATATATATATATATATATATATATATATATATATATATATATATTTATATATATATTTTTGACACCCGGTATATATATATATATATATATATATATATATATATATATATATATATATATATATATATATATATATATATATATATATATATATATATATATATATATATATATACCGGGTGTCAAAAAAGTCCCGAGACGGTCAAATATTATCGGAATAGTATCGGAAAATAAAAAAATATTGGTTCAATATTTTTGAAAAAACTATTCAGACATACCAAACCCCCCCAATGGCAACCCCCAACTTTTATTGCAGATTCCGATTCTACGATGAAAAATAAGAACTTCTTGTCCCAAACTTGTTTTTGTATACCGGCTACATGTCGCTCAAATCGACGGTCTAAAAATAATAAAGCGGAAGCAAAAGTCGGTCAAATATTTAGAAAAATATGCAGTGAAAGCACAAAGTATGAACACCTGACAAGTCTGCTATACTGTCACGATCTCGATACTACTGCTAAATTTCCATAGAACTGAACAGTTATATTGCCACCTACAGAAATATAAGGATATATTTTATATAATTTATAATCGGATTTAAATAAAACAAACATTGCAATAAAACAAACAGATATCTTTTATTAGTTTAGTTATTAGGTATCAGTTGAGTAGTATGAAGTCTTATTTTTTAACGTTAAAGGTATGTAAAAGCATATCTTCACAATTCATAACAATTGTGCGAATTAGAGTCCCGGGTTATTTATTATTTAGGTGATAGCTCAAACTTTTGAATGGCGGAAACATACTGCATCACTTTATCACTTCGAATCTCTATGAATAATAATACTACTAGCCATTTTAGTCACTCCCTATGAATCTCCCAGTCAAAAATTTCCATCAAATTAATAGGTTAGGACTGCGTTTCGGCCAAATAAATTATAACGAAAAACTTTGGTCATTATTTAGGTAACTGGCTATATTTTTTGTTGCTTTGGCATCATTTAGGCTGTACGTATTTGTGTAACCAAGGATCCTGTTTTGAGATACTTAGACGTAATATTATATATGTACCTACATGGAATGTTACTTAGATATATTACTAAAGGTATGCATGCATAGAGTTGGTTGGAGAGGAGTGGGTTAGTGTATCTACTCTATTAAATTGTGAGTAATTACCATCAAAGTTTATTGCACTACATATTATCAAAGAGCTTACGTGCATCATAAATGGAGAATTATACAGTGTAGTTCAAAATAGGCCGGCTATTGATTGTAGTCTTCAAATATTTTAAGTAACAGTTTAACAGTTTATTTAGAAGTATTCATATAATCGGTACAACTGTACATACTATCAGACTGTAATTGATACAAAATCGTTCAGTTCAACTAACAGCAATTGCATTAATAATTATCTCATCCTTATTGTTCTTAGTATACTTCTTGCTGCGAAAGTCGAATATTACATTGTATTTGAACGGGCAAAAACTAGCCTTCAATTAACGTCGGAGAGCAAACATATTTGTATCATTGTGTTCGTCATCATAATATTTTAATCAACTTTCAAAATGTCAGTTCGTCCGTCTGTTAGAGCTTTCTGTTAACACGCTATCTCAACAACGAAATGTTCGAACATGTTTAGATTTGACAGGAAAATCGTTCTTGTGAAAGAAGTTTGTTTTTGACCTAAGTGCAATAATAAATATGACCCAGTGCGGTTTAAAGAGAACAAAAATCATATTAGTAATAACAAATTTAATGGTATTGTCCTGAAACTTCTACTAAATAGCAACGTTACGGACAGGTGATAAGAGCATATTATTCAACGAGCAATTGGCCAGCCATTATTAACGCAGGAAGAGGTCACAAGCCGAAAGCGAGATACGTAAATCGCCCCAGGCAATAATTGCGTATTAAATACAATAATTTGTCCACGACCGTTGTACGTTTTTATCTTGAACGAGTTATTTTTCAGGTCTTAATGCGTTTTTGAGAGAAATTGCAAAAACATATTCTATTTTAAAACGTCAATGTCATCAG
Organism: Tetropium fuscum; assembly: GCA_964058915.1. NCBI lineage: Eukaryota > Metazoa > Arthropoda > Insecta > Coleoptera > Cerambycidae > Tetropium > Tetropium fuscum. The sequence continues at coordinate 175,529 of CAXKVY010000302.1, forward strand.
TTGGCATGATCCGTCATATATAGCCTTCTAGCTTCTACTTCTCAATACAAATATTAGGAATGATGTTGGCGTGGCAACATATGTATCAAATGTAGTGGTGTATAATGAAATACATACGAGTGTTATTATTCAATACTATTGTATAATGGATCCATGATATATCTTTCAAATATATTATTGAGCAAATATAAAATTGTCGTGGACAAAGGTATACGCCCATGTTCTGACACCCTTATATCATTTATTTTCGGTACTCACTCTCTTTCGCCCAGCAGAAATTTTCTTGAATTGAATTGGATTTACAGGCAAGGGATCCGTGTTGAAAACCTGACAGTACCACATTTTTTCTTTCTATTTTTATATTACACTTAATTCCTTACTATTTAGTATTCCGTTGCGGTTGCTACAGTTGCTACGAAGTACCCTTCGGGATGAAGATTCCCACTTATGGTCTGAAGCGACTCAAAAATCTGTATCTTGGGGTTTTTGGGAGAGCAGATCAACAATTGTTTGTCAAAACAAATATTCTAGATAGCGATTATAAAAATAAATTTTTAAAAAATTATTTAATATGGAACTTTAAACGTCTCGTTGCACTCACTGAATCACTCCAGCATTTGGATGGTCATTTCACAGCCAAGTTCAGACTTTTTGACGTCTAGCTACTTTCTATGGAATGGACAATTCTACGATCAAGGGGACGGCGCAGCGTGGCAATAGGCAATCTATTAAGTCCAGTCATGGCAAATTTCTTCATGGAGAACTTTGAGGACAAATCTCTTCAGTCAGCAACAAAGAAACCGAAGTACTGGCTGAGATATGTGGACAACAACTTCATTATTTAGCAGCATGGGAATGATTATCTACAGCAGTTCTTGGACCACCTGAACACAACACATCAACATCAAGTTCACCATGGAAGTAGAAGAGGATAAATCCTTGCCGTTTTTGACATTTTTAGTGAAAAGAATGCCTTCTGGAATCTACAGAAAGAAGACGGACACAGACCAATATCTACATGGGAACTCCAACTACCATCCAGCATGAAGCGTGATCCGTGATCAAGTGTCTGGTGACTCGAGCTGTTACACTGGCTGATGACAAACACCTCCAGAGGAGTTAAAGTTTCTGCGATCGGTCCTTTTAGCTAACGGATCCTCTGAGAAGGATATCGACCGAGTCATAAGACCACTCCGGGATCAAGAGACAGCGAACGTAAGAGAGGATTCAACAACAAGCACTGGTATACGTAGGAATGAAGAAACGAACGGTCACAGCAAGAAAAAGTAACTTGAGCGGCATGTACGTTTGTCCAGACCGACAAAAAAGATGGGTACAGGATCTCCTTCGAGGATACTAAGGTGTTGGTACGGCCTACTTGATATTACAATTTGGCAAGAAGAGAACCAATAGATAATCTACAATGCCCAGAGAATATCAATAGGGAGGAAGAACTGGAGATTAGCCGAGATATTGAATTAAACGCGTTTTTTGCTATAATGGCGCCACCGACAGTCGAGGAATCCCTCAAATCTGGATTTATGCTCATAATACACCCCTTTAATAAATAATACTATCCAAATTGTATAATTTAATGTAGATTAATTCCCCTATTAACTGGACTAAATACCTACTTCATAAATTCATAAACTATTTGAGATTTACATGTTCCTGCTTCATACTTTATATTTATATTAAATACCCGAACCTGTGAGGTGTATCCTATTAAGTTTCCTATTGTACTTTGACTTATGCCATATGTGGTCAACGAATTTTTAACCCATAAGGCGATGACATTTTAAAGTAATTTTTCATCAGAAATATAGATACCTCGCACCAGAATGTACTGATGTAAAATTGAATGTAAAAACTGGCATGGCACAGGAATGTACTCATGTAAAATTGGAGTACGTTATATTTGACATTTATTATAAGTTTGAACCTATATAGTTATTTATAAAAAAAAATGCTATGGCGTTTAATGAAATTAATCTAGTTATGAAAAACAAAAATGCAGAATCTACACTGCTGGCCAATAGGTTGGAATAATTCAAATTTTTAGGGTAAGTTTCGATACATATATCTTCTGAACGATATGGAATATCAAAATACGGATTTCAGGACGTTTTTGGAAATTTCATCGACAAAAACTGGTCTGAATATCAATTTTCCATTATGCTCAAAAAAGGAATATACGGGGGTGTAAACTAAACTCCTAAAAAAATCAAAATTTCATTCTTACCGAGAATTTAGGAAAACCAAAATCGAGTTAAATTTTTTATACCGGGGTAATCTATGGACCAATTCGAAAAAATAAATTTGGCCGATTTTTGATATCTCGCTTATTTTTGAATATACGGCGTTTTTATTGAAATTAGGACAATTTTTTGGAAATGTATCTCTTACTTTTTAAAAACAAAGTAAGTAATGGATTTTTTTCTTATTTTCAAGTAAGCTTACATGCCTCTAGCTGCCTCAGTAGCTAGAATTGACATTTCTTATACAGGGTGCCTGCGAAAACATTTAATAAGCATGTGTCACGAAAAATCTGTATATTTAAATAAACTGTGTGCAGAACCCTGTATGATTAAAATGAACGATAATTTTAAAATTTTAAAACTGTGAAGGGAAACCTTAGAAAAATATCTCGAAACGGTTTTTTATTTTTCTTGATCGGATGAGTATTATCATAATTTACAGTTTCGTTGTAATTACACGGTAAATCCCTATATAAAACATTTAAAAAACTTGCGGTAGTAACGATTAGCTGGTGATTATTAAATGTTTTTAAATGATTTTAAATGATTTTAAATGTAGCTGGTGATTATTAAATGCTTATTAAATGTTTTCGCAGGCACCCTGTATAAGAAATGTCAATTCTAGCTACTGAGGCAGCTAGAGGCATGTAAGCTTACTTGAAAATAAGAAAAAAATCCATTACTTACTTTGTTTTTAAAAAGTAAGAGATACATTTCCAAAAAATTGTCCTAATTTCAATAAAAACGCCGTATATTCAAAAATAAGCGAGATATCAAAAATCGGCCAAATTTGTTTTTTCGAATTGGTCCATAGATTACCCCGGTATAAAAAATTTAACTCGATTTTGGTTTTCCTAAATTCTCGGTAAGAATGAAATTTTGATTTTTTTAGGGGTTTAGTTTACACCCCCGTATATTCCTTTTTTGAGCATAATGGAAAATTGATATTCAGACCAGTTTTTGTCGATGAAATTTCCAAAAACGTCCTGAAATCCGTATTTTGATATTCCATATCGTTCAGAAGATATATGTATCGAAACTTACCCTAAAAATTTGAATTATTCCAACCTATTGGCCAGCAGTGTATATTTCATATTTAATTGATCATATTTCTATAACCAAAGTTAACACATCCACCAAAAGTTATCAAGTTATATAACATTATGCCCTCAGATAGAAAGTAATTCAGTTTTAAAATTACAAACCGAGGCATTAGATATAATAAACTGACATCTCATGTAGTTCCTTTTATTTGCTAGTTTCAGTTCAAATAAGAAACTTCATCAAAACTGTGCAATAACGTGGATGTAATGTTAGAGCGGGACATAAACACAGCGTAATATGTGTAGATTATGAAAAGAAGTAAGTTGCATTCGCAAGCACAGCACGCTCATTTTTTCTAATAAAATACATTTTATGGTGTTTTCTAATCCAAGACGCTCATAAAGCGGGCAGATAAATTCATTGGGGGTGGATGATGGCACTGGCTTTTAATATTGATTCCATTTCGATTCAGAGTATGTATAACATATTGTAATTATTAATTTATATTTTGCAATTTCCTAGTAACAGAATTTTATTTTTATAGCTTCTAATATAATAAATATGAATAGCAAACTTAAAAATCAAAATTAAATAATATAATTCTTATATTATTGATGCCATAAGCATAAAATTTCCAAAATGTACACAGCGTAATAACTTTTATAAAAAGTGGGAAGCTTTTTAATTTTTGGTTTCTCAAAAAATTTTAATCTTGGAAAAAAGTTTTGTTTCATGATCAAAAAATACTAAAATATTGAATAATATGGTAAAGAGAAAAGTTCTTAAACTATTCAATTTTAGTGTGGTGTGTTCTGTTTAATTATTACAATCCGCGTACCTTTTAGTGAAGGAAACAAGCGACTGATTTTGAGTTGTTCTCTAAAGTATCCTGAAAATCAGTCAAAATTTCCCATGAGCATTCTGCATAAATGTGGCTGAATTTCGTTGATGCAGCGTTGAATCTCCTCCTTTAATGCACGGGTGGCTGTGGGCCTGTTGACATAGACCTGTGATTTCAAATAACCACATAAAAAGAAATCTAATGGTGTTAAATCACACGATCTAGGGCCAATTCTGATTCTAGGGCCATGGCCTGGAAATGTCTCATGCAGTAATTGAATTGTTTCACGTGTTGTATGGCATGTGGCACTGCCTTGTTGAAACCACATATTGGCCACATCAATATTATCCAATTTCGGCAGAAAGAACTGTGTTATCATGTCGCGATATCGAGCACCAGTAACAGTCACTGCTTGACCAGCCTCATTTTCAAAGAATATAGTCCAATTATGCCTCCAGCCAAAAATCCACACCAAACAGTGACACGTTGTGGGTGCATTTGTTTTTCGACAATCACATGTGGGTTCTCAGAAGCCCAAAAGCGGCCATTTTGACGATTAAAAAGGCCATCAAGGTGAAAATGTGCTTCATCGCTTAGGATGGTGTTGCTCGAAAAATCAGCCTCCATTTGTTGATGTTCAATAATCCATTCAACAAACTCTCTTCGCTGTGCATGGTCATTAGGCTTCAGTTGTTGCGTTAATTGAATTTTGTAAGCATGGAGACATTTATCTTTAGTGAGTATACGCTGTAGAGAGCTTCTTGAAATTTGCAATTCTGGTCCACGACGCCGAATTGTGGTTCCTTGATTGTGACCGACTCTCTCACGCACTGCTTCGATATTGATTTGACTGCTTGTTCTTGGACGACCAGTGTGTTTTGCGTCTCCAACGGATCCAGTCTCCCTGAATTTTTCAATTAATCTCTTCACAGTTGACGAAGTTAAAACCCTATTCCAACCATACTTTGTATGAATTTTTTAGGGTTGCTAACACTTTACTGCACAAATGGCGGCCAATTCATATCTTGCGTTAATTTTGAGTTTAGTTACATCTATATCTCTTCAGAAACAAGTTATACACGAAAATAAATACCGCAATTTTTCGCATTTTTTTGCAGATTTGTTTATATTTACATATACCTACTATAAAAATGGTTTTGGATCCAAATTTTTTTCGTGGTTGAAAAGGGAATTTCGATTCTATATTTTCTAAAAAAAGGTATTTTTTAATTCCGCTTAGTTTTTGAGATATTGAAAAACTAGAAGGCACACCTTTGTGACCTCGTTCTTAAAAATGCACCCCGAAATTTAATATAATTTTGTCACTTTATAATATTTAGGAGACAAATAAACGGATGAAACAATTGGCAAGTGTGCCTTCCTAAATGGCATAGCCCATAACGCATCTCTATCGCAAGTACAGTACTAAAATTAGGTTAATAGGTTCTGATATTTGGTTTCTAAAATCCTATAAACGTCATTCTGTTTTTCCGAATTGTCTACCAAAAATTCATAAGCCAGCGAAGTCGGTGCGTCCAATAGTATCGTCTATTGGATCCCCGACTTACCACTTATCAAAATGGTTGCCTACGGAATTTGAAAGTTTGCCCATTGAACAGCCTAGTTTTTCAGTTAAAAATTCGAATGATTTCATTGATAAGGTCAAGAATATTCAATTGCAAGAGGGTGAAATTTTGATTTCCTTTAATGTTTGTTCATTATTTCCTAGTGTACCAATTCCACAGACCTTGGACTATCTTGATGATTTACTCGAATTAAACAACTATAGAAAAGAAGTAATAGAAGAATATATAAACCTTACAAGACTTTGTATGAAGTTCTATGAACAACATGAAGGAACCGCAATGGGTAACTGTTTATCGCCTTTCATTGCTAATGTCTTCATGAGTCGATTTGAAACTGAAGCAAAAGAAGAATTCGAGTATTTTCCTAGGATTTGGCTTATGTACGTGGATAACATTTTTGCCGTGTTTGACACTAAGATTGCGGATGTAGAAAACTTCATTTCCAAATTAAATAGTCGTTTCACTTCTGTAAAGTTTACATATGAACTAGGAAATAATGGAAAACTTTTACCATTTTTAAGATGTATTTTTAGATGTATTAGTAATTAAAAATAGTGACAATAGGTTAGAATTTGATATATATAGAAAAGTTACCATCAGATATGATACTATCAGATATATCCCTAATGACTCTCACCACTGTTATCGACATAAAATGGCAAGTTTTAATTTTTTTGTCCATCGTTTACTAAGTTCCCTCTCAGTAATGAGAGGTTTGAAAAAGAAAAAGTATGAATTAAAGATATAGCTGTGAGTAATGGTTATCCTAGAGATATAGTTGAAAAACTAATTAGGAAGCGTAAATTTAAGGACACACTTCGTAATTGTACGACCTTTTAAAAGGATATAGAGACTCCAAAATATGTATCCATCCCGTACGAACCCCGGTTTACTCGTGGTTTGAGTAAGGTCTTCAAAAACGTGGGTATAACAGCGATTCATTCGTCGAGTAATAAATTACAACAACTTTTAGACAATCCAAAGGATAAAATTGTTCCAACTGAAAGGTCTGGGATTTACGAAATTAGTTGTAATGATTGTGATCGAAAATATATTGGACAAACGAGACGATCAATTAACACCAGATTTAAAGAGCATATGGCTCATCTAAAATATGGAAGAACAGATAAGTCTAGTGTTGTCTAGTGCACAACATGCTTTTAACAACAATCATAGAATAGATAGTGGTAATTTAAGATTAGTTAGAAATGTGACCAATAATAGACAGTTGGATGCATTTGAGAGCATAGAAATTGTAAAATGTAAAAGTAGTATGAATAGCGACAAGGGACCCCTACCGACCCGTTCATAGTGATATCATACCGTATAGCCCGCTGTACGCGTTGCTTAGCAACCGATCATTAAAGCCTGATTAGTCACGCGTAAATTTCACGGTGATATCATTAGTGACGTCACCATGAAAATAGTATAAATATGGTAGATTTTGTAGTTTAAGATTAGTTTTAATCGTCTCCGGATGATGCCAACTTGGTTGGCGAAACGCGCGTCGAGCGAAGTGAAAGTGTTTTGGTGTTTGTGGAAACTACTCCGAGTGTTATAGCCCATAGTTCATTTAATATGGATGGCAACATTTTTTAACTACATTTTTCTGAGAAGCAAACCTTTTCTTGAATAACACATTTTTTTATTAATGGAGCGAAAAAATCCATGTGTCAACATAGTTATCGCACACGTTTTATGCATATCTGAAAATATTCTAACATCTGAAGTGATATCTCATGGAAGATTGAAATTATATTCGGGGCCAATTTGAGATTTAAATATACGCAGTGCCATGTTGACCCATATTTGCATTTTGGGAAAGTTAATGGATAGCCTCAACAATATAATAGGGAAAATCGTACTCTCGTATGAACATGTTAAGGGTAAGGGTCTATTCAGAGGGTTCATACCTTCTGCGACAAAGGGTGGTTATTTCGTAAGATAGAATTATTGCCTATATATCCATCCTTACTTGAATATGTATGCATGTCTATAGAAAAATCTCTAACCCTTTATAACCGGTACAGATTTCTTTACATAATAATTCATTATGGGCTTTATAATGGGTTTTTAAAATTATAATTTCTATATAAATTGTGCAGACAATTGTAAAAAAATTACACTTTTGGAAGTATACACTTTTTATTTCTGTATAATTAAAATTGAGTTGTCAACTAGATCTAGCATTTTTATTTTAATTGAAGTTGCATCATAGTAAACAATAAAAATATGATGATCTGTAAATGATGATGATGAGCTGTGAATACTTCTCATTTGACTATAAGGTACTGCGATGTGCAAATCCTATGGTGGTGGTATTTTTTTCAGCATGAGGATCGTTATTTTTTTTATACAAACACCAATGACATTTACTGTAAATACAATCTGATCTGAACTTAGTGATCAATGAGTAATATTTTTCTAACCTAATTTACTGCTGTTACAAAATTTATATCTAAGGACTTACTCACTATATCTTTCTGTTCCTTATATCTTTCTAATACTTAATTACACTAATATTAATGTGTACACAGGCACTGTTCTCTGCTTTTGCACTAACAAAATTGTACTAGATCCTCTTGAGCCTTCTAATCTGGTTTGTATTGTCGAGGAGCTGGATGGCTTCGACATTGACGTGACGATGAAGTCGCTGTTCGTGACTTTTGGCGAATTCACTGATGGTCTAGTTAACGGTGTCCATTCCCATGTCCCTATGGAGGTCACTATTTTTGCAATACCAGGGGGCATTAACAATGCTCCTTAATACTTTGTTTTTAATTCGCTGGATTATATCTATACTGTATCCAACGAGAGAATGGACTTGCACTCGAGCGAAACTTCGTCCGTTTTGGTCAGATCTCCGCCCCTTAGAACATTAGTTCAACGCCCTCAACGTCTTAATTCGCTCAGCAGGTAGCCAGGGCCGGCGCCTGGGGCCGATACCTACCTGGTACTTAATTATATAAAGTACCTACTACTGCCTACCTATTCACAGTTTGTATTTCTAGTCTCCCAAGTACGGTTATTTTAGTTGTGTTGTTTACGGTTGTGAAATAAGTTTTAAATCTATTATAAGAATGGCTGCAGCCAGAGACGAGATAACGCTCATACATTTATAATAAATTTATGTTAAATAAATAAAATGTTTTCATGTTTTCAAAATAAAATTTATTTCACCTACTTCCGAATTTATTTCATCGAATGACGGTCCTGCGTAGCTCGTTACAGAGCCCCTCCCCTTTAGTCGCCGATGCGCAAAGCAAGTCCATTCTCTCGTTGGATACAGTATAGATTGCTCTTACTGGCACAACCCCACAGCTGGATGCCATATGTCCATATACGGGATTGAGAATTTGTTTGTACAAAAGTACTTTGTTATATAATGACAGCGTGGAATTTCGTCCAAGCAGCCAATACATTTTTTTAAATCTGATATCTAGTTCTTCCTTCTTTTTTTTGACATGAGCTCTCCAGCGTAGCTTAGCGTCCAGTGTTATACCCAAATATTTTGCTGTACCAGCATATGGTACTTGGATATTGTTTATGCTAACAGGGATATGTCGGTCTCTTTTGTTTGTAAAATTAACAGGGGCAGATTTACTCTCATTTAGTTTGATTCTCCATTGCTTAGTCCAGGTGCTGATTTTGTTAACTTATATTTGCAGATTTATTGCCGCTTCTTGGTGATCTTTGCCTACAGCCATTATAGCAGTGTCATCAGCAAAGGTGGCTATCGTGTCATACATCTAATTCAGGAATATCACTGGTGTATAGTAGATAAAGGATATACACTCCCTAATACACTCCCTTGTGGTACTCCTGCCTTGATTTCTTTAAGTTCAGAATAAGCTTCTTCCTGCTTAATTCTAAAAGTTCTATCTGAAGTCCCTCGTGCCATACTTTGTCAAAACCCTGTGCTACATCAAGAAAGACGGTAAAACAAACTTTGTTTTCCTCCAGCGACTTTTCAATTACATCTGTGATCCTATGGACCTGATCTATAGTTGAATGACTCTCTGAATCCAAACTGATGATCTGGGATTATGTTTTTGAAATATTTTTTCGAACAGTTTTGATATTACAGGAAGCAAGGAGAGGCCTGTAGGACGATGCTTCATTTGGTGGTTTTCCGAGTTTCAGTATTATTATCATTTCTGCTACTTTCCATGTCTTCGGTACATATTTTAATCTAAAAGATGCATTAATAAGATAGGTACGTTTTACAATGGCTTTACGTGGGAGATGTTTTAGAATTTCCCCCGTAATTAGGTCAAATCCGGGGGCTTTTTTCGGGTTAATGTTTTCTTTAATTTCTTTTGCTATTTCCTTCGGGGTAGCAGGTCTGATTGCACCTTCTTCCTAGGTAAGATTCTGCCAATCGAGAGTGTTTTCTCCCTCATTCGGCTGCAAAGTCTCTTCAAGATATTCAGCGTACCTGTTGGCTTTTTGTATATTACTTTCTGGCCACGTACCATCTGTATTTTTAATTGGTGTGTTCTGCTGTATTGGTCTCTTTAGCCTCTTGGTAGCTCTCCATAGTGAATAGTCAGTTGACAGTTCACTTAGGTAGTCAGTAATAGACTTATCTTTGATATTTTTAATCTCTCTTTTGAGTTGTTGTGTGGCATTATTTAATATAGTTTTATCGACTGGTGATCTAGTTTGATGCCAGATTCTTCAGAGCCTTCTTTTCCCAAAAATAAGAGCTCTGATTTCTTTGGGATAGTTGTTACCTTTAATTCTTGGAATAATATCTGGAGTATTATCCCATGCAGCTTGTTGAATAACATTAAATAATGATTTTGCTTCCTCATCTAGTTGTTCTTCATTTCTTAGAGGCATTGACAAATTGATACTTTTTTCAAGTTTTAATCTGAAGCTTTTCCAATCTGTTAGTTAATTTACTAATCTATGGGCTAATTCACTTTGTATAATGCTGTCGCTGAGCGTAAGTAATATGGGAGAATGGTCAGAGTTCAAATCCCAAGCTTCTTCAACATGTATATAGTTTACTGCTACATTTCAAGTTATGAAATAATCAATTAAATCTGGGATTTTGTTGGGGTCTGCAGGCCAATATGTTGGCTTGCCAATATGTTGGCTTGCCAGTTGATAATGTTTCGCACTTTAGTTGATTGGCTGCTTGTAGAAGTTCTTTTCCTTTTGTATTTGTTAACCTAGATCCCCATTGGACATGTTTGGCATTGTAATCGCCACCTATGATGAATCTATGTCCGTGACTATTTAGAAAGTAAGAATCGTTATAGCGTAGTTAATATTGATAATATTATATAATATTGTTAATATCACAAATAATTTCACTCATTCCTAGTATAGATATTGGAGCTAAATGTATAATTAATGACTACTTACTTCTTACTTATGTCATATACCTACATTCCAGCAGCAACCTCTATTGCGAATATCGAACCCTGTTTCCTGATTTGTTTGGAGATATAGTATCGCAGAAAAAGAATGTGTTAATTGATGGAGATTTTAACATAACTCACTTTAATAATGCTCTAGTTAAAAATACACACTGGCAATTAATGAAACATTTTCTTCAATTTTGTGGTCTGGTCAAAGTAAATATTGTCCATAACGCGAATGATAGACTTGATTCTGTGTAATATAAATTGTGAAGTTACTTATGATGATAACCCACTCGTTAAGGTTGATTCTCATCATCCTCCTCTTTTTCTGGATGTCAATATTAATATCAGCTCAGTGTCCAGGTTTTGTACATGTTGAAAACATTAAAGCATATAATTTTCGGAAAGCCGACTTTATCATATTACAAGCTTTACTTAACACAGACTGGAACTTTTTAAATTAATTTAGGGACGCTAATGAGGCAAATAGTTTTATTCTAAATTGTATACTATATTCGATTCTCATGTGCCTTGGTACCGGAGTAAAAAGTATAGATATCCACTGTGGTATACCAAGGATATTACCTCACTGATTGATTTAAAAAATATCTATCATCTATCAAAGCACAAAACTAACTACTATAATAGTAAATTTAAAGAAACTAGATCCACAATAAAACAGCATATTATTATGGTTTATCAGTCTTAATTAAATAATGTCCAGTCTACACTTATTAACGACATAAAAAAAATTGAATTACATTTAACATAAAAATAATAATAAATAATAAAAATGTTTGATGACTTTGCCACATATAGTAAACTTAATTCGATAATAAATGTATTTCACATATATTATTCACATTCACATATGTATTTCAAATATTTTACTAGTATGTATACAATCAGTAATAATTTTGCCACGGGCGTCGCATCAAATAACTTCCTGAGTTGACAATAAATTCGATATCGTTGTCTAATTGCTGTATTGTCATATGTAGACAATCTTAAAAATAAGCCTACCTCCGAGATGATCAAACCCAGCTATACCGGGTGGCTACGATATTACTAGCCAGTCTATAACTTCCTTGTAAAAAACTATATCGATTTAAAATTTTGGGAAGTTGTATGGTTGACAACGGTGCACAGTTTGATTGCGTCAAGATCTGATTGCCATTTCCGGTTTAACCGGAAACATTATAAACTTTGTTATTTTTAATAGATCACCCTGTATATTATTAGACATCTAGATTGCCCAGAAAATTCTAGGTCCAAAATATGTAGCATAATCTATATCTATCTTTGGCAGTTTTCGAGAAAATGGCGATTGAAAATGTTATGTCAATGACAAATTACTTCATTTTAACATAAAACAAATCAATGTAGAAACAAATCTGTTACGGTTATTTAAGTTTTTTGGGGAGTTACATTTGATGAAGTCTTGAAAATTTCATTTCCGATTGTACCGGAAGTAGTACGAAAAGTGATTTTCGGGCTCAAATTACTTCGATATTTTTAATGGAACGCCCTGTATTGAACATTAAATTTACATTCTACTTACCTTTCTGGATATTTTTTATTTCTGCTGTCTCCTGCCTAAACCTAATAGTTTATGAGGTATCGGCGACTGAATGTTTACTTGCACTGTTACAAAGGCTAAACAATAAAAAAATTATGTTTAAACAGAACTTTGATTCAGGAGGGCTGTGTAAAACAAAAGTACTATTTACGGATTTTCATATAGATTTTGACAGTACTGTTGCATTATTTAGTTTCTTTGGACAGTTATCATTTAATTTTGGCGTTTTATTATTGATTTACCTTTTAGTAAGTGTTTGTGTTATCTAGTTGTTAAAAATGTGTTTAGGCGCGAGATCTCCAGCCCTTATACACCATTGGATTTTTTTTGCTGGACCCATATCAAGGAAAAGTTGTATAAGATACATCCACTTAACGTAGAAGACCTTAGAAATAGAATTACGCAAGTCAACGGTGTCCATTTTAAACCTATAAATTATAGTTAAAATAAATTATACCTACCTATAGATACCTATACCACCTATACATACCTATTTAGTGATTCTCATTTTATTTTTCTGCTTTGAGCAGATTTGTGAAATATTTATAGAGCAGGTGAACATTCAGTCGCCGATATCTCATAAACTATTAGGTTTAGGTAGGGGACCGAAGAAACAAAAAATGTCCAGAAAGGTTAGTAGAGTGTAAATTTAATGTTCAATACAGGGTGTTCCATTAAAAATATCGAAGTAATTTGAGCCTGAAAATCACTTTTCGTGGTACTTCCGGTGAAGCCGGAAATGAAATTTTTATGGCTTTATCAAATTTTACTCCCCAAAAAACTTAAATAACCGTAACAGATTTGTTCCTACAATCATTTGTTTTATGTGAAAATGAAGTAATTTATCATTTATATAGCATTTTCAACCGCCATTTTCTCGAAAACTGTCAATATAGGTATAGGGTATGCTACATGTTTTCGTTCTAGAATTTTCTGGGGAATCTAAATTTCTAATGATATATAGGGTATTCCATTAAAAATAATAAAGTTTATACTGTTTCCGGTTAAACCGGAAATATCTATCAGATCTTGAAGTAATCAAACTGTGCACCGTTGTCAACCATATAACTTCCCAAAGTTTTAAATCGATATATTTTTTTACAAGGAAGTTATAGGCTGGCTAGTAATATCGTAGGCACCCGGTATAATAAAAGACTGCAAGCATATATTTGCCTATACATTACAATATTATATAACTTGCATCCTGAAAACGGCTACTCCGAGCTGTGGAAATAGGAGAAGATGTGCCCTATGTTTGTTGAAGTCTGGTGATCCAGCATCGATAACAAATTATTGCCCTATTACTATTCTAAACAACTTCGCATGTTTTAGAAAAGTTGTACAACCTAATCTACCCATTTGTAATAAATCGGATATCTCCAAACCAGCATGGTTTTATGTAGAAGAGGTCCACTTCTACGAATCTCGCATGTTTCACCCAATTTTTACCTGAGGTTATTGATTAGCTAGATCAGGTAGATGTGGTGTACACTGACTTTTGAAAGGCCCTTAGCCGCATAGATCACATAATTTTATTAAGTAAATTAACTGAATTTGGTTTATGTAAATTACTTATAAATTTATTTAAGTCATATTTGAGTAATAGGTAATAGGGTTCAATATGTTGCGTACAATCATTATATATCTCATAACTTTTTAACAATATCTGAAGTTCTTCAAGGCTCCAATTTAGGGCCACTTCTATTCTTACTTTTTATAGATGGCCTGTGTTCCCTTATCAACTGTCAGTATTTAATGTTTACTGACGACCTAAATTTTTTTTTCCAACATTGAAACTATACCTGTTTGCGTTAATATTCAAAATCAATTGATTATTCTATTTTAATCATTGGTGACATGAAAACAACTTAAGCATGAATGTTTCAAAATGTAAGGTAGTAACCTACACACGAAAACAATCTCAGACTCCTTTTTATTACACATTTGACTCATGTCTGTTACAGCGGTGTGAAACTACTATCGATGAGAAAGCACTTTCTATAAGGAACCTAATTTTTCAGTGAAGACCTTACTCAAACCACGAGTAAACCGGGGTTCGTACGGTATGGATACATATTTTGTAGTCTCTATATCCTTTTTAAAGGTCGTAGTATTACGAAGTGTCTTTAAATTTACGCTACCTAATTAGTTTTTGAACTATATTAGTTTTTGAACTATATTAGTTTTTCAAACTAATTAGGAAGCGTAAATTTAAGGACACACTTCGTAATTCTACGACCTTTCAAAGGTATATAGAGACTCCAAAATATGTATCCATCCCATACGAACCCCGGTTTACTCGTGGTTTCAGAAAAATCTTCAAAAACGTGGGTATAACAGCGATTCATTCGTCGAGTAATAAATTACAACTTTTAGACAATCCAAAGGATAAAATTGTTCCAAATTAAAGGTCGGGGATTTACGAAATTAGTTATAATGATTGTGATTGAAAATATGTTGGACAAAAGAGACGATCAATTAACACCAGAGTCAAAGAGCATATGGCTCATCTAAAATATTTAAGAACAGATAAGTCTAGTGTTGCACAACATGCTTTTGACAACCATCATAAAATAGATATTAGTAATTTAAGATTAGTTAGAAATGTGACAATAATATACAGTTGGATCAAATAATCAAATCAATTGATTATTCTATTTTAATCATTGGTGTCATGAAAACAACTTAAGCATGAATGTTTCAAAATGTAAGGTAGTAACCTACACACGAAAACAATCTCAGACTCCTTTTTATTACAGATTTGCCTCATGTCTGTTACAGCGGTGTGAAACTACTTTCGATAAGAAAGCACTTTCTATAAGGAACCTAATTTTTCAGTGAAGACCTTACTCAAACCACGAGTAAACCGGGGTTCGTACGTGATGGATATATATTCTGTAGTCTCTATATCCTTTTTAAAGGTCGTAGTATTACGAAGTGTTCTTAAATTTACGCTTCCTAATTAGTTTTTGAACTATATTAGTTTTTGAACTATATTAGTTTTTCAAACTAATTAGGAAGCGTAAATTTAAGGACACACTTCGTAATTCTACGACCTTTCAAAGGTATATAGAGACTCCAAAATATGTATCCATCCCGTACGAACCCCGGTTTACTCGTGGTTTCAGAAAAATCTTCAAAAACGTGGGTATAACAGCGATTCATTCGTCGAGTAATAAATTACAACTTTTAGACAATCCAAAGGATAAAATTGTTCCGAATTAAAGATCGGGGATTTACGAAATTAGTTATAATGATTGTGATTGAAAATATGTTGGACAAACGAGACGATCAATTAACACCAGAGTCAAAGAGCATATGGCTCATCTAAAATATTTAAGAACAGATAAGTCTAGTGTTGCACAACATGCTTTTGACAACCATCATAAAATAGATATTAGTAATTTAAGATTAGTTAGAAATGTGACAACAATAGACAGTTGGATCCATTTGAGAGCATAGGAATTGTAAAATGTAAATCTAGTATGAATATCGACAAGGGACCTATACCGTATAGCCCGCTTTACGCGTTGCTTAGCAACTAATCATTGAAGCGTGACTAATGAGTTCACCATAAATAGTATAAATAGGGTAGATTTTTAGTTTAAGATTAGTTTTTAATCGTCTCCGGATGATACCAACTTGGTTGGCGAAACGCGCGTCGAGTGAAGTGAAAGTGTTTTGGGGTTTATGGAAACTACTCCGAGTGTTAGATAGAATACCATTCGAAGATATTAAAACCACCAAAAACCCGATTTCGATTTTTTTGTAAATACTGCATTTGATTTTAGCAGGGCAGTGTATTGATCTGTCTTTTGTTTCCAGAATTGTTTATATTCTCTATTAGTTTTCTACATCGGGAATTTATCGCATATGTTATAAAATAACATAATAGCTATTCAAGTATATAATTATGCGATAAATTAAAAAATGTGAAAGGTACTCATAGTTGTTTAAATACAGTCTAATTTTTGACAATTTCTAGATTTCAGGAATTTTGCCTTTAAAGTTTCTGTGTAGTTCAGTAATAAATGCTCAATATTGCGACGTTACAATTTATGCCATTTTAATCGTCTTACGAAAATAATCGACGCATTAACGGGGGCACACTAACAAAAACACTTCATATTATTAAGAGAACGAATAAAAAACAACAGACTGGAAAAGCTACTCACATTGGACATTAAGTAGAACAGACACATTAAGCGGTTGGTCCAGTGCTATGTGCCTCACAAAGCATGTTAGCGTGGCGTTATGATGTACCCTGAGCACTCTGCCTAATCTGGCGTCGTTCCTTGCACCAACTTTCTGGTCGCGGGGTGTTTCGGTGAGATTAAGGACTTCCAGGGGCACTTCGGGGGCGTCCAGTAGGGCCAGAGAGCCTAAGGTGAGCTCCCATGATAGCGAAGGCTTGGGATTTCCCTCGTCCACTACACAAGAGACGGTCAGGTCGGCGTTTTCCTTCACGGGGATGAAGGGGTTACCCGGATCGAGAATCCTGTTGTCAATCATCAGATACGCTTTCTTGGGAGAGTCTGAAACCAACCAAACCGACACATTAAATAAATCATATATGCTACTTTTGCTATTAAATTTATCCATCATAAAATATACAGGGATTTCAAATGAATGTTTGTTCTGTCAGTGGGGCAGTAGAAAACATCATTTGATCGTGACTCAAGACTTGTTATTTTAATATTAATTTTTGTTAGTAGATAGGAACAATTAATTGTGTTGCCAAGCAATTTTTAAAACAAAATAAAACAGAAAAATACTCACAAATATACAGGGTGCTTTAGATTTTAATCCCAGGACCTTGGGAGGTTGCAGAAAAAGTTTACTAGCAATGTTCTACCTAAAATAACCTTTTCTACAATATCCGAAAGCCCTGGGATTAAAATCTGAAACACCATGTATAACAAATCATTGGGATATCCTCGCTGTAGATAATTATTATCAGTTTTAAATGCTAAATATTTTGTACCCTGTAAACTACAATATAAAAATCCATATGAAATGTCAATTCATAGATTTCATGGTCAATAATTCATAGGCGTGCCTGAGGGTTTTCAATGTAATTAATTAATTTCGATTTCTTTAGCGAATTTTACTAGTGTTTTACCAGAATTGTTATAATCTGCGAATTAATCCTCTTGTATTTATTTGTTTATTATTTATTATTTGAGGAACAAACAGGTTATACAACTAGTTACATGTTTCTTACAGTAATACATCCATACATAATTGCTACAATTGAATTATAAATACACAAGTGTTAAATATTAACATACACACCCAGCATACATAGCATATATGTACGAAAAATAAATAAGTTATACACATATCATTCAAAAATGAATAAGGTGTAGCTATTTTAAAAACAGTTTTGGACGTAATCTGTGGTCAGGAACAACGAAGTTTAATTTTGATAGCAGGTAAGGAGTACCCAACATATTTCTTAATTTGTAGAAATGTGGTACTTGCAGATATCTACGAATTGGGTCATAATGAACGTAGCCCGGGTTAATATTATATTTTTTTAAGTAAATATATTTGATAAATTTGTTCTGTACTGTTTCTATTTTGTGTTTTAAATTTTGTATTAGAGGAAACCATATAACTGATTGTTTCCATATTTTTAAAGTCGTACGAAATACGTTTAATAAATCCTAACCTCCTAACCATTTATGCGCCTAATTAGTTATATAGTTTATGCGTGTTTCAAAGTGAAAATTATGTTGAAAAAATAATTCCTAAATCATTTATTTCAGTACATCTGTTCAATATGACTTGGTTCATTGTATAATTAAACGTACACAACACTTACTTAAGTAAAATTACAATTTATTTTTAATAGATCATTCAAATATGTTGCCTAAATCTGTTTGTAGCAATTGCTGATCATCTCCATTATTTATTTCTTTAAATATTTTAATCAGCGAACAACAAGCTGTCAGATGCAATCGAATTGCGTACGTCGCTGGCAAATATTAAAAAAAGCAAGGGACCAAGATTTGAACCCTGCGGTACGCCAGATTTTGCCAAAAAGGTTTTAGAGTTAAATCCTCGATATGTTACGAATTGATATCTGTGACAGAGATGAGAAGTAAATAGTCTCAATAAATTATTGCTTCTATAGGAGAAAATTTTTGCTAACAGTATATCATGGTTCACCTCGTCTTATGCTTTGGTAAAATCTATGTATACAGCGTCAACCTGACCATTCCTCTAAAGGCAAACTAACTTTAATAACAGAAGTTGCTAAATTTGTTTCTACAGACTTTTTCTTGCAAAATCCATGTTGGTTGGCGGAAATATATACTTTTCTATACACATATAGCTTTTCATACAGAACATATTCATATAATTATATAGTTTGGCACCACTGTCGAGGAAAGCAAAAGGACAGGAGTTGCTAACTAGATTTTTTTCTTGTTCTTTATGAAAAGGTGTTTTGATGAGTTTTGTTTGTTTAAATTTAATGGGAAATATGTCATCTTAGTGATTTTTTAACTAGAACTAATAATGGATACATTAGGTAATCTTTGCAGGCTTTAATAACGTAGCAGGGAATAACGTCCGGTCTGGCTAACTGCTTTGACTTAAGTTTTTTAAATGCAAGTTCTAAATCGCCAATAGATATTTCAGTAAAGTGAAGGTGGCCGGTATTTAACGGTTGCTCAAGTAAAATAGATCTTCCTCTGCTACTCTTTTAATATTATCAAAAACATATGTCTTCACTGCATACTTCGGAGAAGTAATTGGAAAAACCTTCAGCAATTAAAGTACTGTCATTGGTAGTTGGTAGTCGTATCAAATGGTTCTCTGAATTATTCCTCTGTTTCTTTAGATTCAACAACATTTAAAAAATTAATAGTGTTATTGTATATATTTGCCTCTACATTCAGAATATACTCTGCATGTGCTTTTTTATTTTTATTTTTAATTCAGCTCGTTTAGCTTTAAATGTGTTTAAGTAAATATGTGACACATTTTTCAATTTACTTAGGCGATTTTTTTCTTTAATTAACTCTTTAATTTCATTCGTGAACCATCGAGGATATTTTGTATGACATTTTTTTAGTATATTATAATATTTGGGAACACATATCGCACATCCCGAAGAAAAGTGTAATAACCCAGAAAAGTCAGTTTTTAAGTTTTTCTGCACGTTAAATAGGAATTTTACCGATCTCTCTCCCGAGAAAACTGTTGCAAAGATAACTACATAAATCGCCGATAGATGCCGCGCAGATCTCTTAACTCTTAACTCTTAACTCTTAACTCTTAACTTTTAACTCTTAACTCTTAACTCTTAACTCTTAACTCTTAACTCTTAACTCTTAACTCTTAACTCTTAACTCTTAACTCTTAACTCTTAACGCTTAACTCTTAACTCTCAACTCTCAACTCTTAACTCTTAACTCTTAACTCTTAACTCTTAACTCTTAACTCTTAACTCTTAACTCCTAACTCCTAACTCTTAACTCTTAACTCTTAACTCTTAACTCTTAACTCTTAACTCTTAACTCTTAACTCTTAACTCTTAACTCTTAACTCTTAACTCTTAACTCTTAACTCTTAACTCTTAAAAGCGTAACAACTGCAATTAATACTTTTATTCATATATCATATTTTATTCATATATATATCATAAAATTGTGTCCGCAGTAAAGCGTAATATTTGTAGTTATTTCGGTTTTTTTCGGAAGCCTTTCGAATTTTCGATTTATGTTTTTGTAGTTAAGTGTACTATTTGCAGTTATTACAGTATTCTCGGAAGCGTGTGAATATGTTTATCCGGTTTCTCAAATAGAAAGTGTATTATTTCGAGTTATACTTTTTTCTGCGGAATTTTAACACAATAAACGATGCATTATTCATACTCCAAACCAGGAGGAGCGATTTATCTTTTAAGCGCTGAAGTGTTAGTTTGTTTTTGGGTAATTTGCAACACTATTTAAACTGCCCACAAATGTCAATCTTAACGTTTAAAATAATCTTGCTTTGAGCTGTCGTACTTGTAATTAAAACGCGATAAAAATTCAAATTTCCCTTAAAAATTATTTGGCGTATTCTTCTAGTTACGTGGCTGCGTAAATTGGTCTACTCTCGTCACTACTCCTAATTTAAAAATATAAATTTTAGTAGTAGTTAAATTAATTTTTTTAAGTTTTGCAGCTAAAGTGAATATTTCCAGGCATTATGAAATCAAGAACAAAACTAATAATGGAAGCCATTCGAGGGACACAAAATAAACGGAATTTTCTTAATAATAAAGAAAATGAAAATTGTAATATACAGATCCAGAATGAAAACACTAGTCATGTAAACCCCTCAGCAAACCCAACCTGTAAAACCCTCACACGTTCCCAACAACAGCGAAACTAAATATTCTATTTATCTCGAGCCTCATGAAGTGGCGCCTGATACTGTAAATCAAAGTAAAGAAAAGGAAAGTTCTGAGATCATACTAATAAGTGACCTGCGAGTGGCAAACAATTCAACGAACACACTTCCTTTACCTTTCTCGTCTTTACCAAAGATCTAGCAGTTACAACCGAAGATACTACTTGCCCTATAAATGATAATGATAATTTTGTTGCTCAGTGCCCAAGTGAAGATGATGATGATAGTGTCAAAGAGTCCAATTATGATTTCTCATCAAGTTTGTCAGACTCCTCATCTGCAACGTCAAGGTCATCCTGTTCGTCGAGATCTCCTTTATCATCCTCTTCAGTTGGCTTATCTTGTGATCAAAATAGCTCATCTGTACCGGAATCTGTAAATGTTTTGGAAGAACCAGGGGGTTCTAAGGAAGTAAAAGCAACGAGAAAAACGATTCGAAAAGAAGCCGAATGGATTAAAACAAAAGCCAAGATTTTACGAAATTTGGGAAAGGAATATCGGTCCTGTGCCAAATCTGAAATAGTTGTTCCTTCTAAGAAGGTTCAGCCAGCTTGTACTGAAAAATGCAAATATAACTGTCGCCAAAAAATAACATTAGAACAGATTATACTTTTTTAAGGAATTTTACAATTTGCCTGATATTAACAGAAAAAGAGAGTTTATCAACAGGAACATGGAAAATGTTCAACCTAAGTATAGATATCCTAACCCAAAGAATCGTAGTATAACAATTTTTTTTATTTCCAAATTCACCAGCAAAAAATCCGAGTATGTAAACTTTTCTTTAAAGTGATGTGTAGTAAATAAATGTTTTTTTAGAAAATGATAATGTTTATTATTTTGTCATAAAACAAAAACAAACAAAAAAGGTCCCCAGAAAAATGTAATAATCCAGAAGGACCTTACAAAATAAGGATAATTTTAAAAAATATCCCATTCTGTGTTGGTTGTAAATTTCCGTAGATGAATTACATTTTGACTGATAATAACTAAAATCATTGTAACCCATTTTTGTAAAATAATGATTTAAAAGTGATGCCATTTTAATTTAACTCTCCTGCAAAATTTGTTATTTCTGAATTATTACACTTTTCTTCGGGATGTGCAATATATCGAGCATATTGTACAATACATTATTCAATACATTATAAAAGTATTCTGCACCCTTTTCTATATTTTCGAGGTGTGCTATAGCTGTCCAGTCACACTATCTCAAAAGATCACACAGCAACGTAATGTCTGCCTGTCTACACTTTTCTTCGGGATGTGCAATATATCGAGCATATTGTACAATACATTATTCAATACATTATAAAAGTATTCTGCACCCTCTTCTATATTTTCGAGGTGTGCTATAGCTGTCCAGTCACACTATCTCAAAAGATCACACAGCAACGTAATGTCTGCCTGTCTATAGTTATATTTGTTAGCTAGATTATTAGTATCTGTATTGCGATTGCGATCTTTTCTTTATGTCAACCTCAGCTATTAAAGCTGGATGTTTTTTATCAAAAGGAACCCGAGGAAATATTTCTTCCACTACCTTGATTTTAGTGTTTGCAAACATCAAGTCCAGTGTTCTTAAATCCTCATTCAGAACATTATTAAATTCGTAGGTTTGCATAAGAGTAGACATTGCTGCTATGATCTGGTTGTTACTATTTAACTGAAAATCTGTACCTTTTATAATGGGATTATTAAAGTCTCCAAAGATAAATACATGTGTGTTTGTAGAGACAAAGTTATCAATTAATTTACCAAAATTATGCAGACAAATGGCCGAAAATATGCTAGCCAGCAAAAACTGTATACATCGTGTACTGTTAAGTTGGGAAACATCATAATTATATTGGAGATCTCAAAGGACCTTGTAGGCCGACTAGCTGAGTATCAGAAATGCACTCCATTAGGGGTGATAACAAGAATTTGGATCTGCAATTCATAAAGGAATCACATATGGATCGAACAGTCCCAATAGATGCAGATATTCCCCATCAATAAAAGCGCTAGTAGGAATTACAATTCCGAAGGAAGTGTACATCGAAGTACATGAAACAGTCAGCTGTCCAAGCATAGGCATGCCAAATGTTTGAAAACCACTCATCCATCGATTGAACTACATATTGATCGATCATGACTTCATGCAGTTTCCAAATTTGTGTTACCGGAAGATGAATGCAGATACTTACAAACTGAAATGTCGTGACTCGGTAGTCCAAAATATCCCAGTTATACATTTTTTTATAAATAGTGAAAAGGCAGTTCGGAATCGAAATTACTATTTTCAAGTAAAAGGTAGCATGGGAATAAAATCAGAGAACTGCACAGCAATATTAACTTCAGGTAGTAAAACCTAAAAGACAATAAAAGGAACAGAACAGATTACCCATTAACGTTAATGGTTGTAAAATTCTTTACAACTGTCCACCGTTTCATCGTGGTTGTTATCCCACTGTAATTGCAGTCAAATTGAAAACAATGCTCTGCCAAGTATTTTCTCTTCCGTAATTGGATTAAAGACATATTCGTTTATTTGACGGAAATGTCACACACCATCAACTACATATTATGTTTAACTCGATCATCTCTACGGCCTATGCAGATAATATATTTAATATGATGCTAATTTATTAACTTAGTTCTTAGGGCCTAGTGTGCCTAGACAATTACGACTTTAAATTGATGCAAAGTTACCGTTTTAGTGTATAATCTAATATCAGGGAAATAAGCACGGATGGCAGAGTAAAACTTTTTATCGAAGTAAATGTCGGTAATTATCACATTACTAACACAAAAAAAATATTTCGCATCCTCTCATATAAAATACTTAGAAAGAAACACTGACGAATATCTTAATCTGTACACTTGTATCTCGTTCCTGGAGAGGGTTGGAACCTTTGATGTAACGATAGCACTGACGATAAGATACATCTATTGTTGCCCAAAATTCTGAGAACAATCATAAAATAGATATTAGGAACTTGAGATTAGTTAGAAATATAACCAATAATTTTAGGTATGCATTTGAGAGCGTAGAAAGTAGACAAAGTAAAAAAATGGTAACAGCAGGACCTGTCCCGTATGTAGTCGCTGTACGCGTTACTTGACAACAGTTCAAAGACCAAAAATTTAAAAAAACATTAGTTTAATCGTCTCCGGATTATGCCAACTTAATCGGCGAAGCGCCCCTCGAGCGAAATATAAGTGTTTTGGTATTCCTGAAAACTTGTCGTCGTCTTCAGAGTTTAGTTCTCTTTCATCGTACTGATTCGGTGTCAAGTCACAATATATTGATGATATATCATGTCAACTGATATATTCAGGAGCTTCTATTTCCCAGCTTTATCAAACAAACAGTCCTGATAAGACAACAAACTGTATCATGAATACATTTAATGAATTCCTCATTACTTTACCTTCACATCTAGACGTCATTATCAAAAAAAGTTAATCTAATTTGTTACAGGTATTAAAAAGTTGCACATCATAGGGAAGTGACAAAGCACATGGAGAAGCTGCCATTACCATTCGAGACAGTATAAAACATTAGGAAAGGAAAAATTAATTAAAGAATATCCACATGCCACCAGCATAACTATTGAAGAAGAGCATGGACCGATAAATATATATGCCATCTTCTGTCTACCTAAATACCTCATCAAAAATGAGCACTTTGAAGAATTTTTCAAAACATTGTTCTACAAATTCTTCGCAGGATGAGACTACAACGCAATACATTCAGCATGGGGGTCAAGATTGACAACTCCTATTATAGACAGAGAAGTACTCAAAGCAGTGAGAGAAAATAATTTGCAACATATATCTACTGGCGAACCAACGTATTGGCCAACAGACGGAATGTAAGGCTGAAATCTGCTTTGACTTGTCGTCAGACCATTCAATAGTAATGCTTACCGTTATCTTGAACATAACATGAATAAAGAAAAACAACCATCATTGCACAACAATAAAACAGATTCGAATGCATTTGGAAAAAAATCGACCATTTAATTACTCTAGATCAACCATTGAAGAACGAATTGGAATCAGAAAAGCGGTGGAATATTTAACAGAGAATATAAAAGAGGTACTTGGTTTGCTATCTACGTGTGCCTATGTACGAAACACTTCAAGAGAAAAGTGAAATACCACCGGATGTTAACAACAAAATTTCTGAAAAAAGACACATGCGTGTTATCTAGCCGCCATTACGAGCGCATCTATGAATACCCCCATACCTACCAGACGCGAGCATGTCCGACGCCGTACGACCAGAGCCCATAAATACGTGGATCCTGAACGGCGAGGCCATTCCTGACTTTTAAATTAAATTCAATTGTACTTAACTTAACATTACTCAAAAGCTTGTAATAAAATAATAAAATTGTTTTTAAAAATAAATTGTTAACGGCCACAAAGTTAACTGGCGCAGTCGGTAGGATAGGTGAAGATTCTGCATCGTGCAACGTCTTTTTGTTTCAACAAATTAATCACCTATCCATCAAGAAGAAGCCCACGAATCCACAACGAAAGAAAATCAAGAAAGAAAAGGAATCCCAGAGTTCAAAGAGAAATCGTAGTGAGATATGGCAATCACAGAGCTGATTGGTCTACTACGATCGTTGAATCTTTACTCGAGAAATCCAGCTCTAAATGAAGATTTTTTACATGTGAGTAAAAGTTGTTTGTTCATGTCAGGGTCCTCAGCTCAAGTTAATTCCTTCAGTGATAGTGACGAGAAGGTTGAGTTAGATTTAAGTTCATTGTTTGAAAATCTTTTTGTAACCGAATCAGATACACACGCATCGAGCGCAAGTACTGAAAACAGGTTCAAATTCACTTCAGATTATTCTAAACAGAATAAGCGTAGTATTTCAAATACTAAAGCCAACGAAAGTAAAGTATCAGCAGAGATAAATTATAATAACCGATCTACAGAGTGTCACACATTTTCAAGCTCAGGTACAGATATTATAAATATGGCACCTCCAAGCTTCGATACAAAAAATTTAAATATAATTGCACCATTTGATGGTAATCCAAGCGAGTTATCCAATTTTCTAAAAGTGTCTCAAACATTTTTAAATATATATTGGAATACTGAAAGTCAAACATGTGTTCAAAACGTATTACTTTTTGAAGGCATTAAAAGTAGATTAATAGGCAGGGCGCGTGAAGTAGTTTCAATTTATGCAGCCGATTCATGGGATGACATAAAGAAAGTATTAACACAAAATTTTGGTGATCATCGCGACGAAAATAGTTTAAATAGAGATTTGGTTAATCTAAAACAATATCTACTAATAAATCAGCGGAAATATCTAAACAAAATATTAAACGACCAAAAGTAATAAGAAACCCTTTGTTACAGACTATCTCTGATAACACTGGCGAAGCTTCAGGAAGTAAAGATAACTAATCTGGCAACAAACCCAGGTATCCTTCCCTTTAAACTAGGAACCGCAAAAGTAAAAATAAGTACTCATACATTTTTACATATTGATTTAGAGCCTATTCAAAATGAAATTCATATTTTAGAAAATCAGTACAATGAAATTACACAAGCTATAAATGATGGATTAAGTCATCCATACTTTTACGAATTACAGAATTTTTATTCTGCCATTCGTTTTCAACTGAAACATGTATTTCAAAAATTTACATCAATATATCCTATTATTAGACAGAAACGTGGCTTAATAAATGGTTTAGGAAGTATAATTAAAAGTATCTCTGGTAATTTAGATCAAGATGATGCTGATAGATTTAATCAAGCTATTTCAAATTTACAACAAAATCAACATAACATTGCAAATAAATTAAATCAAGAAATTTCTCTAACTACCAAGATAATTGATAATTTCAAACGTACAATAACTTTAGTTCTACATAACCAGGAAGTAATTGCAGATGGTATCGAGAAAATCAGGAAAGATCTAAATAAATTCATATTCGAATTTAATGATTATTTACAAGTAAAGAATGTCTTAGATCAATTAAACTTAAGTTTAAACATCATAATTCAATTATTATCTGACATAGAAAATGCAATAACATTCGCAAAACTAAATACACTGCATCACAGTATTGTTAAAATCGATGAATTAGAATCAATCGTTGACACTTTAAAAGGTATCCGCCCTGTAGAGCAGTTATTATACACAAATCAAGTTGATATTCACAAATATTATGATATAGTAGAAGTAAAAGCTTATTATTCAGGAAATAAAATAATTTTTGCTTTAGAATTTCCTTTAGTACACCCAGACTACTTCTCGTATTATCACCTTTATTCGATACCTACCCCAAACCATACCACAATAATTCCTTCTAATACCTACCTGGCTATGAGTGACAACTTTTACCAGTACCAAGCAAGTCCATGTAAAGATATAGACTCAGGGTACTATTGCCAACAACAAATTCTATTGGACGGATGGAAACAAGAAGATTGTTTATTCCAAATTTTACAAATCAATCAAGGAGAAAACATGTGTTCCCAGGTTCAAATAAAAATGGTTCATCCTATAGTCGAACAAATTACGGAAGCCTACTATATAGGAATATTTCCCAATGAAACCAAAATTCGAACTACTTGCAAAACAACGGATATCATTGTTCTACAAGGTACCCATTTACTCAATCTACCCCCAAAGTGTAGTTTCCAGACAGCTGAGTATATCTACACAAATGAAAAAGAAACCATCAAGGGCCAACCCTTACTTTTACCAGAAATCAAAATTTCAAAGGTCAACCACATCAATAAGACAAGAACATTGAAATTGGAAGAGGTACCATTAGATCAACTTCATACCCTTAAGAATGCACAAGAAGCCATAGAACCTGTTTACCTTAAGGAAGATATGGAAACAACCCACTACTGGACGGCACCCTTATATATAATTTTAATCTTATCTGTTTTAGCCTTCGCTATATACCGATTTAAGAAATGGAAAAGCAGTCTCCAGAGAAGAGTTGGTCCAAATCAAAGACAACCCCAAGATGACCAGATAGGACCATCAACCCAAAAAGTTTTATTCATTCCAGATAAAACTTCAAACTGAGAAGGGAGGTGTTATCTAGCCGCCATTACGAGCGCATCTATGAATACCCCCATACCTACCAGACGCGAGCATGTCCGACGCCGTACGACCAGAGCCCATAAATACGTGGATCTTGAACGGCGAGGCCATTCCTGACTTTGACATTAAATTCAATTGTACTTAACTTAACATTACTCAAAGGCTTGTAATAAAATAATAAAATTATTTTTAAAAATAAATTGTTAACGGCCACAAAGTTTACTTGCGGAAACAATGGCAGAAAGCCAGAACTAAAAAAACAAAATAAAGTTAAATAAAGCCACTAAAGAACTGAAAGACTTGATACAAGAACAGAAGACACGGAGTACATACACACTCTGGAAAGACACAAGAAGGCTAAAAAGGCACCAACAACGCAACCCTCCAATCACAAATGAGAACAATACCTGGGCTAGAAATGACAAAGAAAAGGCTAAAGCCTTGTCGAAACATCTAGGATATGTATTCAAACCCCACCCTTCAGTGCCACCTACAGAGGAAAACGAGATAACAGGCTTCCTAGATATCCCACTTCAAACGGAATTGCCTCTGTAACCACTGGGGTTTTTACCAGATTGACCGATGTTGAAATGAAAGGGAGCGTCGGGGTTTGCAAAAATATGTATACATACATAAATATATACACACATGATCTCATAGTCCTGGGTTCGTCGCGTATGCTTTAAAGTTAGAAGGGGAAATCTTAATATCGAAACATGGGGATTTAGCTTACCTCATATGCTCTCATGATGTCGGTGTTAATCCTGTATGGCTAAAACCTCACATCATCACTAAGATTCACGAACTAACTTTGTCGGATAATATTAAATTTCGTTGGTCAAGAGATTAATTCAAATAACTTCAAACCAAGATATATATTTAATATTTAACAGAATAAATTACGCTGACAATAAAACATTTACACTAAACAAACTATAAATTTGGACACAACCAGATGCGTCGCGCAAATAATGAATCTATTCATATGAAAACAAAGCTAATCGCTAGGGTTAAGTAGACCTAATTCTAATAGAACAATTTTGAGTGCCTTTCCGCTTATTAAACTATTTGACTTTAAACCCGAATTTACTGTATGAAAACCTGCCAGAAACTACATAATTTTGGCTAAGATTGTTGCTCCAATCCTCGCTGGGCGGGACCAAATTCGATCTTTCATCCCCTTTAAGTAATACCACTTACCGGGGGTGAAATCTCCACCAATCCTACGGGACCTACTTTACCCCTTACATTATCTCAGGAAACTATTCCCGTACGCTAACGACATCTGGTTGCAAAATAGCAAGTACACATTTTACATGACATTTCTGAGATTACTCTTTCTGCATCAAGTAGTTAGCTGGTCATTTTTCCCATACCCGGAAACCATAAATTAAGTGACGCTTCTAACGGACGGCTATTATTTATGGTCGAATCTTTTCATGACGCTTTTATGGATCCTGTTAATTTTACAATTTATTTGAGATATTTTACTTTTTGGTAGTTACACATCTGTTTGCGATTACGAAGTTATGCATTTACGAAGCTATGAAATTTTGACAAGACCGTACTTAAAGAAAACACACTATACAAGATGAATTACTCATTTAATGTGGACCTTCTTAGAATTCTCGGAGTAATAAACAAAGGACTTCTTGGATTGCTATTCCCTTTCCGAACAGAATTATGACCTGCACTTTACCATTTTGTTACACCTCTGTAAATGCAAAACTAAAGGAATTAAACAGGTTATCTTGGAAGATATAACCATCAAAAATGCAACAATTTTGGGGATTTTAAGGCAAAGGATTTGTTCCCATTTCTGGTAAAATCTTACATGAACTTTCTGAAAGATGCTATAAATTAATAACTCTCATATTCAATGAAATACTGAGAACAAACTACTTCCTCAGCATCTGGAAAGTTGTCAAGTCATCCTAATCCTGAGAAAAAGCCAAAAGATCCTTCAAGACAGAAGAGGCCTACATGCATATAAGCTTATTACCAATGCTCTCCAAAGTCCTTGAGAAGTTATACGTTAAAAGACAACATACTAATAGCAGAAATTAAAATAATCCTAAACCATCAATTTGGATTCCGCAATAACATAGAACAGATAAAGTACAAGTCAATCAAATTAATAAAGATCTAAATGCCAAAATATGCCCTGCAACTTTCCTTGAGATATCTCAGGCTTTTGATAAAGTATGGCACAGCGTCAAACTAATGCTCCTTCCTGACCCCCACTAGCAATTGTTTAAATCATACTTTAAAATTTAAACAGACACGTTCTGGTGCAACAGGGTAGTGCATATACCGACTTCTCAGGAGTTCCTTAAGAAAGGGTGCTAGGGCCGCTATTATACCTCTTATACACAACTGACATATCAACAACAACAAACACTACAGTGGCAACATATATTATGTTGATGACACTGGTGTTCTGGCATCCAACACTAATCCAATATCCGCCTCAAGAAACCTACACACTAATCTAAATAAAATTCGGCAGTGGTTAAAAACATGGCGCATCAAAGCTAATGAAACCAAATCCGTGCACGTGACATTTACATTACGTAGAGAAACGTGTCCTCATATGAATATTAACAACTGTCAGCTGCCACAAGTCGAAGATGCTAAATATCTCGGCATGCATTTGAACCGACGCTACGCCTGGAGGAAACATATATTCGCTAAACGTAAACAACTTG
The DNA here is from genome assembly GCA_964058915.1 of Tetropium fuscum. NCBI lineage: Eukaryota > Metazoa > Arthropoda > Insecta > Coleoptera > Cerambycidae > Tetropium > Tetropium fuscum. Next base: position 206,411 of record CAXKVY010000302.1, read on the forward strand.
GACCTAAACGATGCCATAAGTTTTGGCATATTGTCCGCAAATCAAAATTGAATATTATATGGAATTCAGCTGTATACTCTGGAGTACTGCCAGTATTTTCAACCTTAACATCCTGCAAAGGGTCCAAAACAGAGTATAGCGTGCAATCGATGAATCGCCTTATTCCGTCCACTACGAAGTAATTCAGCATTACATCCCTCTGGAATCCGTCAAGGAAGCCATACATCGATTTAGTATGGTGTACAGTAAAAGTGTCATTCTAACATATTGGCTAATCAGTTAAATATGCAAGTCAATGATATGCGTAGACTAAAACGTCTACCATCTATCGACCTGACTACAGGACCAAGATAAGTTTAGAATCAAGATCTCATTGACAAGTAAAATCTAGATTTAATATTTAGATTAATTATTATAATAGATCACTCACTGGAGTGATACTCTACATGTCAACACTTTCTAATTAATCATAAAACAAACCCTTACTGCCCACTGGGCAGATTGCAGATCTCCAGATGTCCGCAAAATCAGTTTTTGTGCCGTAGAATTTTCCCATTACGTTTTACAGAAAAGTTGTATTGATGAAAGTTTTATTAGGTAGGTTTTAATACCTGCAACTTTCATTCATACAACTTTTAGCAAGTGTTTGAAAATCAGGACCCGTAGGCTTCTTGATGATAGAAGTATGGGAGTGGTGCAATCGCTTCGCTTTGACTTGTAGAATAAGAATATCAATGGTGATAAGATGAAATATTGCTCAGAGACCCAAAATCATGATGGCGGTCAAAGTTGCTGACAAAATATATACATCATTTATAGTTGAACTACACTGTGCAACTTATTTAACGCACAACCAAAAAGTTAACTCAAATTTGACGTTATGTATTTTCGACAATTTTTGTTCGTTTTGGTCGATTTTTTTTTCAAATTGTAGGTTTTTCTCTTAGGAATATCACTGTCTTAGTTGCTTTGGTAAAACTAATGATTTTGATATTATACCAGGTGGTATAAAAATGTTATGTTTTTTTCCGAAATTTCAAAACGTCCTGTGGGCTATGCAAGGTATTGCAAGTTATTGCAATTATAGCCAATTTAAAGCCTCATGTTTTTTCTACATTTTCTTTTTTTATTCATTTGTTTATCTCTGTTACTTCATGAAATACACCGTTTTGAAACACCATATGCTTTTATTCACATGAAATGCATTTATCGGACAACTCAAACAGCTAGCAAGCTATGGAAATCGAAGATCACGTCATAAACTGACAACTGTGTCATTAGTATTTTGTTGACAGTCCAGCAATAATTAGTGAATAATGGAACGCCAAACCAGAAATTTAACTCGTGATGAATGTGTTGAGGCAGCTACATTACATGGTGAAGGGTGGAGTTACAACCGCATAGCTGGAAGGTTGGGAGTGTCTCACACAACTATAGCGAGAGCAATTCAAAGGTACGCGGAAACAGGAGAACATTCCAGACGGGCCGGTCAAGGTAGATCTCGTGTTACCTGTGCTATCCAGGATCGCTTTTTAAGAGTAAATGCTGTAAGAGCACAACATTTAAGAGCACAACTTCAAGACGCAGGTGGTCCACTCATATGCGTTCAAACTGTACGCCGACGACTGAAGGAGGCAAATTTAAGACCCAGGATTGCTGCTCGAGGACCCGCATTAACAGTAGATCATCGAAGAGCCAGATTGAATTTTGCCAATGAGCATTTTAATTAGATGGAAGCAGATTGGGAACGTATTCTTTGGAACGTATGAGTCAAGGTTCAGTTTGTATAATTGTGACAGACGTAATCGCGTCTACCGAAGACCCGATAAGCGATACAGTCAATGCAATTTTTTGCACACAACTTTATATGGAGGTGGATCCGTCATGGTGTGGGGCGGAATATCTTTGACTGGGCGAACGGACTTGTAACTGTGAATAGAAATTTCAATTCTGACAGATACATCACAGACATTCTTGAAGCACATGTTTTGCCTTATGCCCCCTATATAGGACCCAATTTTTTTACTTATGCAAGACAATGCGCGTCCCCACACGAGTCTTATCGTGAGAAATTATCTTGAAGAAGTAGGAATTGATCACATAGACTGGCCAGCCCGTAGCCCCGACCTTAACCCCATTGAACATGTTTGGGATTTTATCGGTCGGCGGTTACGAAGTGAGGGACGACAACCCCAAAATTTACAAGAATTGGAAGGACGCCTAGTCAAATTATGGAATGGCCTAGATCAGAACCTAATCAGAACTTTGGTTTTAAGTATGAACCAAAGATGTCGGGAGGTCATTCGCGGAAGGGGTAGAAACACCAGATACTAATTCTCTATTTACTTTTGTTTTGTTTCCTGTTATTCGTTGTTTTATTGATTAAAGCAATCCATTTTTCTAGGTATGTTTTTTGAGTTTTTGTCCTTTTAAGACCTTTTTCTCTTCTAAAACACCTTGCATCTCTCAATAAATTATAAGATATCAAGGAAAACAGAACGCAAAGGAGGCATTGAACCAGTATAATGAGTAATAAATAATGAGCACTTGACAAAAAAGAAAGTTAATAAATTTAATAAAAATCACGTCAACTCAAAAATTGGATATTTTATGAAGTAACAGAGATAAACAAATGAATAAAAAAAGAAAATGTAGAAAAAACATGAGGCTTTAAATTGGCTATAATTGCAATAACCTGCAATACCTTGTATAGCCCACAGGACGTTTTGAAATTTCGGGAAAAAACATAACATTTTTATAGCACCTGGTATAATATCAAAATCATTCGTTTTACCAAAACAACTAAGACAGTGATATTCCTAAGAGAAAAACCTACAATTTGAAGAAAAAATCGACCAAAACGAACAAAAATTGTCGAAAATACATAACGTCAAATTTGAGTTAACTTTTTGGTTGTGCGTTAAATAAGTTGCGCAGTGTATATTAAGAAAATTAGTGTCAAATTATATGTAGATATTTGAGTTTATAAAATGAAAGTGAAATATTGGGAAAACCTACTTACCCAAACATGTGGAGATATTTAACATGGTGTCCAAGATGACCTACAAAGGACATTACGAATTCCTTCTACTTAGGTCTTATAACAGTGTCGAGTACAATGATGACTGTAGTTTTATTTCTATCTGCTGGAGTGCTATTATTGAAACATATTTCTGTGTACTGTTTTTTTTGGATTTTGTGAAAACAAAGTGAAATGGAATTTTAAACGGTTAAACTACGAAGTCAGTTTCAAAATAAACCATTTGTTAAAAAATATTGTTGTTAAAAAGTCCGTTTAAAATGTGGGTTTTTATAAACAAATAGAATAACTTTGTTATTTTCTATGATAAATGTAAATTATAATTTTGTATTGAAAAGTTGGTTAAATTACACGTATTTAAAATAAACCCTCTACGACCAATAGCAGCCAAGATAGCAAATTAAAAAAAACAAGTTATTTTTATAAACATTAGGAATTGAAATTTTCACAAATTTTCAATGATGATCTATATTTTTTATGAAATTTATGCAATGAGTACGAAAAAATCCTAACCCTTAAAAGTGAAAATACTTTGAAAGTACTTTGAAAAGTTGGTTGAATTGCAAGTATTTTAAAAATAAATTGAATTCTCTACTACCAATAGCAGCCAATATAACAAATTTATAAAAAAATGCATCTGTTATTTTTATAAACATTATGAGTTGAAATTTTCAGATTTTCAGATATTTAATTATTCAATTGATATACAATTTATGTATGAACATATGTTTAACAACTATACAATTTATGCAATAAGTGCCAAATCCTAGCCCTTGAAAGGGTACTTTTAAAAAAGCGCCGAGCGCCGTGGTGAAGTGGTGGGGAGAGCAGCCTGACCTCCGTTTTTTGCAAGGCGAGTTTTTGAGATAGAAACTCAAAATTGAATCACTCAACAAAATTTTACAATATCTGTAATATCCCGGCTTCTAGACAACGTAGAACCTTATTTTTTTATCTGGGGTAACTCGACGAAATATTAACAGCTGGCTAGTTCCTGTTGCCCTGGCAAATCGGGAAATGCAATAAAAATGTAAGAGTTTCGTTATCCATATTTTATTTATATTGTGAATGCCAATATTCGACTTTTTAAATCCGTGTATTCAACCGACTTTTCAATTGTGATTGGTGATTGTGCAATCACAATTATTTGTCGTATAAAAGAAAAAAAAGTTGTTTATAAGAAAAAAGCACCCACATTTTAAACGGACTTTTGAGCAACAACATTTTGAACAAGTAGTTTATTTTTCAAATTACCTTGTAGTTCAGTCCTTTGAGAATCCATCCCACTTTGTTACATATCTCTAAATCCAAATCCTAAATCTGTCATCAAGTGTTATATGTCATTTACGGTCATTATTGCATTATAAGTTATTAACATTAATTTATAAAATAATGCAAAGAGGCTTTTTCGCCACTATGTTGATTATTCATTTATGGATTTTACCACATAAAAAACGAAGTAAAAGTTTTTTTTAATACATACAACTTATATTGACACAATTTTCTGTAAAATCTAATGGGAAAATTGCACAGTACAACTTTGGTCGTTGTTTATAAAAATAGGTCAAATCTGTCTGTACATGTACGTACTTATCATTTGCTAACCCTTTCCTCTGAGGTACAACATTCAAATACCTGTAATAAATTTTTGCATGAAATCAATTAATTTTTGTTCTTGAATAAATAATAATATTGACCGTAATATAGATCCCTGTGCCAAAACCGGAAATTTTTTTAAATTATAACCACACAATGCACCATCAGATATACTAATCAACAATATAATTTCCAATTTTGCACTGCACAAGTTCTATTACAGATTTAGTGGAACGGTTTTGTATTCTCACTATTATTACTGTCGGTTTCGTGTAATATTATAGTCATATCGCTTACATATTGTATGGAATGCATTCATCCATTTGTAGAACTCGGAGCGAGTAGTTTTGTATATTTGAACATTCTGCGATGCATTCTGCTTGAAGGAAATAAAACCAATTACATGCATTGAGTATGCACTATGCACAATAGAAGTAAAGGTATTAAACTTTCGCTGCTCGACAGCTTCACGCTTAAACGGATTTTAGCCAGTGGTAGTAAGGTAATTATTGGCTTGTCGGAAATGTAGTTTGAGAAAAACATATAGCAAGTACAATGTTTAGCTAACTTCAAACATTGATAATATTAGGGTAGGGTCTATTGAACGGTTCAGCTTGATGTCCTGATGGTGCTGATCCATAATTTGTCGATTATTTGGAGGGATTTTCTTAATATGACGGTTTGAAAAAAAATGTTCATGATTTTTTTAAATCATTAAACGTGACAAATAAAATACATGGAAAATAGCATGCAAATAAAAAAGTAACCAACTTTGTTGAAATTTGTATGAAGAGTTTTTTACTTTATATTGTGCACCGTAAATCCATTTCTTTTAATTATAATACATATATTATAATATATTATAATATATACGCACATATATTATATATATATACTTTCGAAATTCTGTCTGATAAAATCACAAAAGATAAATAAATAAGAGGTAAAGAAAATAGGACCGAGATTAATAAAAAACAATATTTTCAAACTTTTTGACAGTTTCCCAGGCAGCATGGTGTCGTTATTATGACGCATTTATTTCGTCAGTTTTTAGGACATAAATACGTTAAAAGAACTACAAGAGAGACGTCAAAATGACGAGAAAAAGTCACAGCCAAATGACGTTTATTTGACGTTTAAACGACGTCATTAACTGACGTTTAAATGACGTCATTAACTGATTATTGTAATAATGCTATATGCTATATGCTATTAACTTATTGTAATAATGCTATATGCCACAAGTAAAAAAAAATAGTTAATGGTCTTTGAAGTTTTGAAAAAATTTTCTGAATTTGTTCCAAACTTTTTGAATAAACAGAATTTTTTCAAAAAATTTTTAAATTTTTTTAGAATTTTTTCAAAAAATTTTGAAAAAATTTGTATTTTTCTCAAAAAATTTTGAAAATTTTTTTCAGTTTTTTAAAAAAATTTTAAAAAAAATTTTAGAATTTTTAAAAAAAATTTTGAAAAATTTTTTAGAATTTTTTCAAAAAATTTTGAAAAAATAAAAAAAAAAAATTGCTTCTGGGTCTTGTTTCCAGGATATAAAATTATATTCTAATTCTATTCTAATGACGAGAAAAAGTCACAGCCAAATTTTTTGAATTTTTTCAAAAAATTTTTAAAAAATTTTTTTCATTTTTACAAAAAAAATTTGGATTCTTCCAAAAAATTTTTAAAAAATTTTTAAATTTTTTAAAAAAATTTTGCAAAATTTTTAGAATTTTTACAAAAAAATTTTTGAATTCTTTCAAAAAATTTTGTAAAAAATTCTAGTTTTCAAAATTTGACTTTTTCTCGTCATTTTGACGTCTCTCTTGTAGTTCTTTTAACTACAGAATTAGAATAGAATTTTATATCCTGGAAACAGGACCCAGAAGCAATTTTTTGAAAAAATTTTTTGAAAAAATTCAAAAAATTTTTTGAAAAAAATTCTAAAAATTTTTCCAAAATTTTTTGAAAAAATTCAAAAAATTTGGCTGTGGTGCCCTTTATGTTTTAAATTTGGAAATGTCTCAAACTTAACATAACATTAATTATTGTAGACAAATAAGAAATAAGTATAACGAAAGGGAGGAAAAATGATCGTCGATAATATGACGTCAACTTGACGTCAAATTCATGACGTCCTAAGGATTAGTAACGTTAGATTTAAAAGGTACGTCTGAATGACGAGAAAAAAGTGACGTTTTAAAGACGACATAGACATGACGTCATATGTTCGGCCTCATATTGGTCACTTGACGTCTTAGACCTAAAATCACCTTAAAAGAACGTAATAATGACGTCACCATGCTGCTTAGGTTTTGTTGATGGGTAATCAAAAGAAACTCTTATTTGTAGATTCATGTTATTACATTTCTAAAATCGTTGGCATTATATCCTGATCAAATGGTAGTTTTCGGTAACATGAGTCCGGTAGGTTTATCAACGGAATTATATATATTATTTTCCACTAAAAATAATTATATAATTATGGCAAGAATATCTAAAAATGATAAATTAATATGTGAAATACAAGAACATAGTAAGTACCAGTCCTGATTTCTAATGTATTTTATATTAGAATATGTTAATCTACTTACCCATGTTGATTATTTTATAATCAGATTTTAAAAAGTGTTTTGAACTTTATTGTTAACAGAATTACACTGTGGTATGGAGCAATTTACAGGCACATAATATTTGTTCTTAACCTAGTTATTTAGGTAATTACTGTTAGAAATTGCTATTCATTCGGTAAGAAAATTATATATAAAGTAAAGAGTTATTAGGGTTAGGATTTAATACCTAAAAGTCATCTATTTCACCGACGTGCCTAACATAAACTTTAAAAAAGATAACATTACTAGATTCTTATAGCGTTGCCAAGTGTACCTAACAGATACTTAGCTGATGAAACCTTAACAAGTGTGGGTGCAACCGAACAACATTAAGGACGACTTAACTTTAAACGTCCCTTAATATTCGTTCCTTAAACAGAAGTTGCTGTAATCGTGAATATATATTGAAAAATTACTTCTTTTATCTTGTAATCTAAATATAATAAACGAGTAAATATATTTTTGTAAGTGGGCATTTATTACCTCTTATTAAATTTGCAAAATACTTCCTCGATCCTAAATCCTCAAGTCATACAAAAAAATGAGTGGGAAGGAATTTAGGGTTGGGAAGGGGGTTTTGAGAGAGAGAGAGGATGGGTTAGTAATTCAATTTAGGGTTGAGAGGTGGGGGTTTCAGAGGTGGGGGTGGTTCATATTGACAGCTCAGATTGGTTATTATTGATCGCCTTCATATTGGTCAAATAAACGTTTAGAAGGAAAAAGGAGAAATGATCAGTATATGCGAATATATTGATCCAAATTTAATACTTCGGACCTCAATAAAATTTGTTTGCTTTACAAATTTTATTCAACGAGTTGTTCACGTAGAGTGGTTGTTTTCAAATAACAGACGTCTAAAGGTGAGTTTTCAGTTTTCACAAAAGTTGGTAAAAATTGCCTTTCTTTGACTGATGATGACGATCTTATAAATCGGTCTAATTTGGAAGTTAGGGAGGTAATTCGATGCATTTAATGCCCTTCAACTTTGAACACTGATATTTTCCGAACGATGCGTCTTTGCAACATATGAGCAGAAAACCTGAAAAACCTAGTTTAGTTTTTTGCATTTTTCGACATGAAGCGGTACTGATCAGCTACAGAGCTACAGCTATCAGCTACAGAGAATGCCCGTATAGATCGAAATATAATCAAAAGAGAAAGTGAATGGATTGATAAAATACAATATGTTCATGTAAAATAATATATTTAATGAAGTTCTAAGGTTGACTGCCTTTTATGAATATTCTGTATATTTTGAAGATTTAATGAATTGAAGATTTGTGGGTTTGTACAATCACTCATAAGTTCCATATACAAAAATAAATGGAATAAAATTTGATTCTCGAAATTTACCACAGCGCATTATATTGGTTTTCGCATAGGATTTCATTAAAATCGAAATGTCTCAAAAGCTATTGGATTTTGAATTAGGAAATGACATTGACACTTGGCTTAGAATATAGAACATAATTCTAATCTGCAATAAAACAATGTTCCATTTAAAATAAGCTATAAGCTGAAGTGTTAAATAAGTGCCATTATTTTCATTTAGAACATTTGAAATTAACATAGTTTCTCTTTTTTTTATGTGCCTGAAAACTAGTTTGATTAGCCACAGAAGTAGTTTCTCTAAAACGTATTATTTGTCCTTCTATATTTAGGTGTAAAGTATGCAATCAGAAAATAAAATACAAAAATTATTATGTAAATAACTTTATAACGGTCAAAAAGATTGACACAATGTTGATATTTTATAAATAAATAATAAAGCCATTCTTTTAAAATAAAATACTTACTGTAACTACATCGTATCTATCACCCTCATCCTCACCGTGAGTTCAATACACCATTATATGAATGACTTATTGAATAAATACATATATAAAGACAAATTTTATTTACAAGAATTTTATATATAAACCACATATTATTTTCCCATACAGGCATTTTTAAATTTGCATCCCAATCGGAAATATATCTACGAACTCAGTCGCCTATGCATTGGACCAAAAGAAATATGCAATACCATTTTATTTTTGTGAATTAAAAATTATTTATTTATTACTTCAACAGACAGTATAAGCTTATTTGATAGTAGGTATGTGATTTTAACAATTAATCAACAATATCTGATACTTTTATCAACTACAATAACTATAAATTAAACAAAAAGGTAAAGGCATATTTATTGAACCAAACATTTTTAACTAATTAGTCGTCAGAGTTACCACTATGTGCAGTCACCTTTTCGTTTTAAAACGGCATCAATTCTCTTTGGCATGGTTGCTACCAATGTTTTGCAGTAATCTGGTTGAAAATTATTCCAAATTTCCTGAATTTTATTCTTTACTTCAGGAATGGTGCGAACTGGAGTTGTTCTAAGTGCTTTTTTTATTTGACGCCAAATAATCTCGATAGGCGATAGATAAGGGCTGCTTGAAGGCCATTGTAAAACAGGAATATTCATTTCCTGCAGCCACAATATTATGGATTTAGCCGTATGGCAGGCTGCGCCATCTTGTTGAAATATGAATACCCTTTCTGGCAGTTGAATTTCATTAACGGAAGGCAACAATTGCTCTTGTAAATTACCTTATACTTCGCAGCATTGACCGTACCGTTATACAGCTAATTTTCGTGACGAAGCTCGTCGATCTTATTTAATAAGTTTCCGTAGAGCACGCTCATCTCTTTTGGTAATCTTTGAAGCACGGCCCGTTTTAACTTTTGTTTCAATAGTTCCGGTATTTTTAAATTGTGAAATTATGTTTCTAACTGTTCCTTGAGGAATACTTAAATTGTTTGCAATTTTATGCCCAGATACTCCATTTTTATGGACAGCAACAATGGAATTTCGCATATCGCAAGATAACTACTTTCCACGAACCATTTTGACAAGTAACTTAACTAAAACACTCAACAAATGCTCTAATTTGTTTCTTCAATGCACACTTGATATATTTTTTAGAAAGAAATTATATACGGGTGCTTTGCTGGGTGCTTATGTTTACCAATGTGATTGAGTTATGGTCCAATAAATATGCGCCAGACGTAGGTACCTTTTCTCTTTTGTTTCTTTTGTAGTTATTGTAGTTGATATAGGTATCAGTTATTGTTGTATAATTGTTAAAACCACATACTATCAAATAAACTTATATGTCTCTGTTAAAGTTATAATAGTTAAATAAATTCCAATTCACAAAAATAAAACTGTGTTGCATATTTTTTTTGGTCTAATTCATATGCGACTGGGCTCGTATTCATTTATCTGTTTTATTTCATCTATACGCATCAAACTAACAGTTTTCCTTAAGTTTTACCAACCCACAAGCAATATGTATACTAACGCAATTAGGGATCCCTTTGTTTCAGTCACGCAGGCTAACTTTTAGCTGCTAATAAACAGACCGCCCGGCATATGGTCCAGGTTAAAATTAAATCACACCGTGACTCGTGAGTCTGGAAGCACCGAACTCCGGATAAACAGTTCGAGTAGTTTTCCGGTCTCAGGTGGGACGCGGTAATAACACATTTCCGGTAATTTCGTCTTGCACGGAAAGGACCTCTTATCGTCGGGTCAAACGACATGAACTCACGTGGGATGGCATGTGGCATCTAACAGAACCATTACTAAAGGCTTTTTGTCTAGGTGTATATTAAATGGCACGTATCATTTTTAACATATACCTTCAACATCGTTTAAAAAACGGAATTGCGCTTAATACATGTTTACAAAAAATAAGGAGTTGTAATGTAACCAACCCGGGTCGGTTCAACATAATAATCAGAGAAACACATGGCCGGAGTACGTGATCGTCAGAAGGAAAAATACCTACCCTACGTTGTATTTAATTTAAATTAACCCTGTCTGAGATGCACTGGTTAACGAAAAGCGGGAGTTTTGAGATGAAAAAGAAAAGACTAAGCATTTTAATACCTACTGATTTATTTAAACAGGTATTCAATTAATGAACAATATAAAATAACTACATGCCGTACTCAGCCTTGAATTCACGAGGGGAAAGAGCACGACAGAGAAACCCTCGATCTCTATTCAAAAGATTCGCAATAATGCTGTTGGACATTTAGGTCAAAGTAAAATGAAAACTTACAAGGGTTTCCATACTTGTGGTTTAACCTAGAATCATTCTCAAGATACAAAACTGAAGAGTTTGTTGTTAGTTAGCCGACTTTCGTCAGAAGGTACTGAGGTCTCATACGGGAGGCAACTCAGCTAGTAGTTGTAAGGTTTTGGTGCAAAAACGAAGGTCCCATACGGGAGGCAACTAGCGTGTTCGCCCAGGCACGGGGTAAAAGTGTTAATAAATTCAACAAGGCACAAACATTCATCATCTCATACAATAAGCGGCAATAAAGTCACTGTTATAAGCAAAACACCCAAGTACGAAAAACCTACTCGTAGTCATGAATGGAACAAAAAGATCAACAACATTACTTAGATCGAACTGATTAAAACAAAATAAAATAATCTTAAAACAGAATGAGCTGAACACACCAAACAAACAAGTAAAATGTGCATAGTTTATGCGTAACGTGTCATAATTATTCATAGTCCAAAAACAAAATATAACAGGAACAATTTTAATAAAATGATGGCAGAAATTCTCGAGATAACAAATTTGATAATAAACATTACAAATTAAGTATATTTTCTAACCTCAAAATTTCAAGCACTAACACACACCAGAGTCCAACTACCTGCTTCCCCATATCGAATCTCTCGTCTCCCTATATCCCGACTTATCTAAAACACCCCGCACCACGTCTTTCGTAGTGCGTCTTTATACCCTAACCACTTGTTATGTCAAAATCGGTATCTCGTCTTTAAACAAAACAGACGTCACGACATCGCAATTTTATTAACTAAATAGGGAATAAGGTCCATTTTAGAGTGTGTTGCCGCATTTATTAACATACACAATACTGAAGGGAACAATTATTTAGGTAACGTACTAGACATGATACAATAACCGAGAAGATATACTAGTTCAGCCATTGGGGATTAAAATGGGGCTCACCTGGAAAAAAGTCGGGAAGTTTTGACACTTTAGGATTAGGATTGAAGATTTGGGTGTCCAGCACTATAATTCACAAAATGCACAATTCGAGAAGTGTCGATGGCGCCGCCATCTTGCCAAGATGGCGCCCAAAAATGCTTCTTTACCAATATCTCGAAAACTATGCATTTTTCGAAGAAATACGTAGAGAACAAAATTAAAGAGGATAAAATTTACTACAAAAAAGATCATAAGGAAATTTTCCCTAAAGTTAACCGTTTAGGCATAAGAGCTCCATTTATGATAACATATTTCGTTAACTTCTATGAACTGCTTTATATATCTACATAATATGCGTATATATTTGTCTCATAAGAAAACGGTCTATTCAAATGAATTCTCGTAATATTTTCAGCTTATGATAAACCGGACCGACACACACACAGATACACATTTCTAGCCTGTGTGGAGCTACCAATGATAGACCTGGAGTACCTGAGGGGTTAATGACAACCCTCGCGCCGCCAGACCGGCGGCTGGCTATTAGCATTCTTCTTTAAAGCGCCCGTCGAAGCATATCGTTTGCCGTGTCGCTTGTTATGGTTGTATTGATTTTCGTGTATTGACTTTGGATTGTGACTAATTCACAATGTGATGGATTGTGATTAATAAATTTACAGGAATTTTGTGCCTAAACGGTTGACTTTAGCGAAAATTTTCATAGAACCTTTTTTGTGGGAAATTATATTTTCTTGAATTTTACTTTCTTCGTATTTTTTCGAAAAACGCATAGTTTCCGAGATATTTGCAAAATACCTATTTTGGCCGCCATCTTGGCAAGATGGCAGCGCCGGCGGCGAATTTCGAATTGTGGATTTTAGTTAGGGACCCCGAAACCTACAAACCTGCAAAGTTTCAAAACTTCCGGACTTTTTCCCAGGTAAAAATCCCCAATGACTGAACTATACCTAATGTGTAGTCGTCTGTAACTGTTAGCTCTCTGGTTTTTGGGAGCAAGGTCGTGGGTGGGTGAGGTTTTCCTCGTATCATTATCTGATTATAGTTAATGTGCTTTATATAAACTACGGTCTGGGCGCCAGCCAAAAGCGAATTTGACATGAAAGGGAAAGGGGAAATCCGATGACGGAACAAAAATAACTATATAATAACAAATATATATTATATACAAATATATATTATATATTATATACAAATGTATATAAGGACATAAAATTGTATATAAAAATGTATATGAATCAACTACATTATATAGAAAACAATAAAAAATGACAAGTTGATGAGAGTGCAAACGTTTTATCAATAACAACAAATAAATTCACCAGGCACCTGAGTGACGCGCAATGTGTAGTTATTACCCATGATATAATAAACGGAAGATATAATACGGAGTCGTAGTTTCATCTGTTTTGGCGCACGCTGTAAATCTGGTCACCCCGATTAGGGCTAGCCTATGCTAGCGCTTTATATCAATAACCCCTCTAATAAGGACAAAGTGCTAACTTTAAATATCATGGTGACGTCACGCTCTGGGGGCTTAACCCAGATGGAGGCTAATATACTCTCTAAGCTAATTCAGCTAGGTCGGTCGAAGCGGCGAAGCCAGAATGTGTTCTAGTGCGATGCTTCTCTGCCTATATGTTGTACTGTATTTAGAATGTAAACAAATTAGAATGTAAACAAAATAAAGTAGCTTTCTCATTAGTCAATTATCAAATCAAATTGGCCGCAAAAAGTCATTAAGAAGCAAGCAACTAACAACTCTCGTGTCAATTGTAATTTGGCAACCCTGTTAACGATGTTTTGTTTTGGGTTTTAGTATAGGACGCCGCCACGCGCCAATAACAACACCTCTAGAGGGGTTAGTGTTATTACACCCGCGCTTGCCTAGTTCCTAATCGATTCTTGATCTTTTTTAACGGTTTATTTGTTGCAGTATTATATCATAATGCCCCAAAAGTATTGTGTTCCCGGTTGTACAGGAAATTACGAAACCAGTAGAAAAGTTCGGGTGTTTCGTTTTCCCAGAGACGAAGAGTATGGCAGAAAATGGCTCTCTGCAATTCCACGTGAAAGTTTTGTGCCGAGTGACAATTCCCGAGTGTGTGAGTGCCACTTTGAAAAGGAAGACTTTATTTACAAAATTTCCCAACAGGATACAAAAACTGGTGAGATCGTTTCAGTTATTTTAGCTTTACCCCTATTAAAAGAAACTAGCGTACTAAGTAAATTTCCGAACTGTCCCAAATACTTGTCAAAAAAAATATCGTATCGAAAAAACAAAGATGAAAAACTTACAGAATTACATGAAATACATTTTCAGACATACATACAGACATGTCAAAGCTTAACCATGTTTTGGACTTTATGTCCAATGTACTTAAAAACTTAAAAATAGAGGACGAAAATGTTTTACAAGGAATTGAATTTATTTCTGATCAACTTAAATTGCGAATATTATCAAAAGAACGTTATAGATATTCCACTACCACTATGGTTTTTTGCTCCATGTGATATACAATTAGTCCTCATACATATAGATATTTACGAAATCGTGGACCTATAATTTTGCCCCATCCCGAAACAATCAAAGGAGGCTGTAATGGTTTTCTAACTGATCCTCATATTGATGAGAAGAAAACTTTTTTAACATATGCACAAAAATTCTTTAAATATTTAAAAGACCAAGACAAATATGTTAGTTTACTAATGGATAATTCACATTGATCCATATTTAGATTATAAAGGTGGTAATGTTGCAGGAGCTGCAATAAATAATAACGATTCGTTAGCGACATCTGCGTATACATTTATGATTACTAGCATTTGTTCAAATTTTAAAGAAGTTGTTCATATTGCTCCTGTGTCTAAAATTAATCACGAATTACTTTTCAGTTTTCTTAAAACTATTAACCATCTAGACTCTAATAATTCGACACATGTAATCTTGACTGTATTTCGAAACAGTTAACCATTTAAATTATGCTTTACCTGTGTTTTTCATAGACGCCGATAGATTTATGCCGTAATATCTTTGTTTAGTTTGATCTTTTTATTGATCTCCAAAACTACATTAAAACGATTTCAGACATACCTACCTAAATAACTACATAAAGCCCGTAATAACATAAGTATCTCGTAAGCCTCCGGATGGTGACGCCACGAGGCAGCACTTTGTCCTTGTATTAGAGGTGTTGTTGTTTATATACGGTTACATGATAAGAAGTACACTCGAATTATTTCTCATTTAATGTTCATACATGAACAAACAATATATGACTTCCGAAAATATGAAACATGAATACCGAATTGTATTTGAAATACATTTATTTGGAAATACATTTGGGGGCATCAAATGATTAAGTTAAAACCTGTGCGACACCATAATATGTTCCATTTATTGTATCATGGTTATCACTTACTCCTCATGCACTTAGCACAACAAACTGTGCTATGATAAAATAACAATGTTCACCAACTGATCGATAATAATAATTAATCCGAGACATGCTACTGTTGATGGTAACATTCTTGTTAAAATAAGCACCTACCTACTCAAGAAAGATGTAGAGATGTGGAAGTAGACGCTTCTTTAATCTCCCCTAATTGCAAATAAATAAAC
Source organism: Tetropium fuscum (assembly GCA_964058915.1). Taxonomy (NCBI): domain Eukaryota; kingdom Metazoa; phylum Arthropoda; class Insecta; order Coleoptera; family Cerambycidae; genus Tetropium; species Tetropium fuscum. The sequence continues at coordinate 222,311 of CAXKVY010000302.1, forward strand.
CTGCCTTTTACTAAACCCCGGAATATGTTCCGGTATATAAATAATAAAACCTTTGAAATATTTCATATAAAAGCATTCATTTGTCATTCACAAATCTTTAAACCGCCTTTAAATGACTGGATTCTTCACTTTGTGATCATTTGTATACTCTCGAAATGAAAATACTATGGGTTAAAAACGTGAAAAAACATGTGCATTATAATTTTCAATCGTCAAAGACACAAATGGTGTTATTATCTTCAAAGGAGATGTGAACGTCTCTGATGTATGGCATTGCGGTCTGGTAATTTATTTTAAATTTGTATAGAATTACTAAGGAGAGGGCGGGTGAGAGAGCACAGCGAGGAATATTTTTTAGGGGCTGTCCAGTTTTGTGGTTTTATTTCAAGTGACAAATTATCGAGAGAAAACTAATTATGCTAATTAATTGCTACATAATATAATATATGATAATTTTACATGTTTTATTAAATTTATGTTTCCAATTTCTATCCTATGACCGTACAGCGTACATAGCGGATATTTTGCATATATTAGTAGTAAATTTGCTGTTTTCGCCAACTATATTGTATTTTAGTATTACATAAATTGTATAAAATCTATATAACAATTTCTCACTTGGGGATAAGTTATCTCAAACTGAGATGGATAAAATACGAATACCTTGACTTTAACGTACAAAAACCACATATTCTCACAATCAGTAACGTATAGTAATTTCTTTGATATGTTAGATCCTGGGGCGCTATTCTCGACCCTTCGAATAGTGACAACGTTATTAGAAAATGACGTCATGCGAACAATATTTCCATATTTGCGATTCTCGAGCACTCGTATTTCTTCGAATGCGATCTATTTATATCGAATGATATGCGAGCGGAATATTAACGTCGAACCGGTAAAATACGAATTAACTATGACGTTTTGAGGTATATTTGTCTATTGCTTTGAGCAATTGTCACGAATTTCTTTAAATTTGGTAATACAAAGATCCGGAGAAAACACAAACATAATTAAAATAGGTAATTATGGAAGAGTTATTGTACAGGGTAAGTCTCTAAAGATTGACACCCCCCTTATCTCACTTATCCTTTGCCGATTTAACTCATTCAAAAAAGGAGTGGATGCGGTTTTTAATGAATTTTTATAATCTGAGCACGGATATTAAAAATCTCGTAAGATATACAGGGTGGAAAATAAAACATGATTTTTTTAAATGGAACACCCCGTATATTTATATACCAAAATAATGTCCTTAATTTTCTGGAAAAAAAAATCTAATTGTTATATAATCACTCCACCTGTTCGTGAGATATTACTAAAAACTTATCACATTACGGGTGTCAATTATAAAACAAAAAACATATCAAGATACCTCTGGATATAATGCCATTTATTGAGATAATAAATAAATAATATATAGGTGACAATAACAGTAACGAGTAATAACAATAAAGAACATAAGCCTAATAAAAACAAATAAAAGTCAATATTAATACAGTAACACAATAGAGTAATACAATTTTATTTATTTACACGTAACGTAATTAAATATTTTCCACGTAACCACCACCATTCTGAATACACATTTGGCATCGCTTTATAAAATTGCTTCTCACCCTTTGAAATATATCACCATTTTGGTTTAATTCCTCAATTTTTACACGTATGCATTCTTTTAAATCATTCATATTATTAAAAACCCCAGTTTCGTATATATCTTGTTTTATCGTACCCCAGAGAAAAAAATCCATAGGTGTTAAGTCCGGACTTTTAGCGGGCCAATGTATAACACCGTGCCTTCCTATCCAAATAGGATATTTTCTGTTTAGGTATTCGGTGACGTTCCTTGCAGAGTGTGGTGGTGCTCCATCCTGCTGCCAAATAACAGATCTGTTGTCCACTAAATTAATATTATCTAAATAATTTTCAACTGGATGTTGAAGAATATCCCCATAACGTTGTGCATTTAAGGGCCCATTTATAAGTACAGGACCTACAATAGCATCCTTGTGGATGCCACACCACACGTTTACAGTTTGATATCCTTGTTTTTTTATTTTTTTTACAATATGTGGATTTTCCGCTGCCCAGTAATGTGCATTTTTTCTGTTAAAAATTCCCGCAGTAGAAAAACTGCTTCATCGTCATCTTCCTCTATTCTATCAAGTAGTCTCTGCAGAAGGTTAACCTGTCTTGAAGGTTGTTGTCGTCTAAATATTGAACGGGCAAAATACTATATGGTTTAAAATTATGGCGATGTAATATTTTTATCACACTTCTTTGTGATATATCCAATTCTATTGCTGCGACATAGGATGATTTGGATGGATTTTTCGCAAAATATAATGAGTAACGCGTTGAGTTCTGTGTCTTCTCCTGTTTTTGTTCTTCGCCTTTCCCTTTTCTTGTCTCTCAGAGATTCGGTATTCCTAAACTTTTCATAAATGTTTTTAAAACTATTTTTGGAATGAGGTAGCCTTTCTCGAAATAACCTAACATACTCCCTCCGAGCAAGAGACTTATTCTTGTTGCACTGAATATAAATTTCAAGTAACTCTTTTCGTTCTTCCAATGAATATAGGTACCATTTTCAAAATAACTTGCTTCTTTACGAACACGTATTTTTTACCCTAATATCTAAGAGAGTGAAATACTATCTCACAAAAAACTGGATGACATCTGTCAACAAATAAACAATGCAAATATGCATTGTTTCCAGAGGTATCTTGATGTTCTTATTTTATAATTGACACCCGTAATGTGATAAGTTTTTAGTAATATCTCACGAACAGGTGGAGTGATTATATAACAATTACACATTTTTGGATTCAGAAAATTAAGGACATTATTTTGGTCTAAAAATATACGGGGTGTTCCATTTAAGAAAATCATGTTTTATTTTCCACCCTGTATATTTTACGAGATTTTTAATATCTGTTCTCAAGTTATAAAAATTCATCAACAACCGTGTCTACTCCTTTTTTGAATGAGTTAAATTGGGAAAGGATAAGTGAGATAAGGGGGGTGTCAATCTTAAGAGACTTACCCGGTATTTAGAATTAATTCAAGAATTAGAAGATGCAGAAGTTAATGAAGAAGAAAACCAAGATTTTGTACACGACATCCGAGATCAATTTATTGAATTAAGCGAGGATAATTTAAAAAAAAAATTTTAGACTGACCAAAGAATTGTGCCGTTTTGTAATTGAGTTAATAACGCCACATTTAAGACCAAAACTGAGACCAACTGATTTAGATATTATTGTAAGGGTACGTAGAAAATATGTATACCTTATATATTTTTGTGAAGCAAAAACTATAAATAAGTTTATAGTACGGTACTATTATTTTAATTATCTGCAAGTACTGGTGGCGTTAAGATTTTTTTGCTACAGGGAGCTACCAATGGGCCATTGGTGTTAATCAATTTTTACATGTATCACAGTCTTCAGTGTAAGATAAGTGATAAATGCTTCAACACTTCCTCAAATATATAATATGTATGTAAAATTTCCCCACAACTTTGAAGAACTATGTCAAATTAATGTCAAATGATCAGTTTTGCGCGCGCTTCACGATGTTGCCAAGTGTGTTGTTCGAACGATTCGAAGAGCTTGACGATGTATGGCCAAGAATTAAGATTTTAAAAGTCATTCGCAAATCAACTGTTCGTACATATTCGTACATAACGTGTTCATACGAGGGAAGTTGAGAATAGCGCCCCTGGCCTGTTCATAGGCCTTTTCAGGATTCATAATGTTTTATTGCATTTGCGTGATACGAAATACATGTCTTTTAATAATAGAGAAATTACTATTTCTCTTTAAGGGCTCCTAACACGCTTAATGCTATAGGTGACCAAGTTACTTGAAAATTTAATTTATATATAAAAATCGCGTATGCCAAGGTGCAATTATCACTTTAACAGCGACAGAAGTAACATGGAAGTACGTTTACAGTGACAATCCAACGCAACGTTTTAACTAATGTAATTCAGCCTATGCAATAGCATATTACACTGTCAATATTTACGTCAAATAAGAGGCAACAAATTATTCCAACGACAATATTTATGTCAAATAGACGTCGCAAAAACTATGAATATTATTTTTAAAGAACAATCGAACTGATCCCAATTTGACTTATGGCGTCTTTTTGTATGACGAAGTTGAATTTGCTACTTCTTTGCGAATTGTAGGTACGTAAATCGTTGGTACCAAACTGGTTCATTTTGGAAATTACACGAAGCGAACTACAAGAAATTAAAATTATGTCAGATAAACGTCAAACAAATCATCAGCTCACTAACATTTAATTATATACTATTTGATTTTCTTTCAAAATTGAAATTTTTGTTTTATTGAATTGTCCTCAACATTTGTCGTTCATTTGTCTGTTTTTGGAAAATAATTACACGCGCTAGGCGCTCGTAATTATTTTCGTCACAGCAGCAGCTTTCAGCATTCAGCAGCAGTATTCAGAATGAAAAATATTGTCGGCAAAACCCAGAGCACTTGTTTTATTATATATGACAAAGGCACTTGTTAAATGGTTTGTAAAATGTGTTTATTTTTAGTGTTTATTATTCATTAAATTGTCCAGCCGAATTACACTGGATGTTTGTATTGATACCGTACAAATTTGTGTTGTTTAAATTCTAAACTGATTTATTTAGCAATTTAACTCCGAAAACTGTCAACCTAAAAACTTTTTAATAGTTGACAATTTTTCTCGTCTGATTGCTAAGCAATAGTTTCTCATTAAACAATCTACTTAAATTTATCCGGTAAAATACAAACTTCATGTGCAATAAGTGACAATATAACTTATATTATAACAGTTATATTGCCACTTAATGCACAAGTGGTTTGTGTAATATAACAGTTATATTGTCACTTACTGTAAAAGAGGTTTGTATTTTACCGGATAAATTCGGTTTGTTTAATGAGAAATTGCTAGCTAGCAATTTGACTCGAAAAACTGTCAACTTAAAAACTTTTAATGGTTTTTCTGATTTCCTCTTAATAAAAACAGAGATAGGGGTGAATTTTCCATTTTTTTGGTTATTCATAGGCTAGTGGCTTGATAATTCTATCAAACCAAATGTAAGTTACTTTCTCTAGACTAAAATTGTAAGATTATTTTTCTGTAAGATGTTTTATTTTAATATTTTTCTTATGGGATGTTAAGTTTTTTTAAGAAGTATTGAGTTGAAGAGACAATAAATAAAAAATTTACAACTCGGTAAATATTGATGGAAATAAGTCCAGTTTTGCTACTAAGGAGTTTTTGGGGTCGCTGAACACCGAAGCGGAATTTTGGTTTTATAGTGTATCTAATTTTTTATTTAAGATGTTTAGCACAATCATATCCTTGTGGCATTTTCTTGACTTTGAACACCAGACACTTTTAGAGTGCAAAAGTCTAACTGCTGTAACGTCGAAACTACTCAATGGATTTGGACGATTTGTTTGTATCTTAATTGTCATTCCTTGCTCTCGTTCTCAATATATATTTTGTAGGTATTTGAATTTTTATTGATCCAAGGAAATTAATTGTTACTTATACCCTTTTAAAATTCTCTTAAACATTGATCTGTATGTCTTGTCAAAAGTTATCAGAAAATGTGTGTCATCCTGTAAACAATCCTTTCAAAGTACGTAGCACTTTTCAAAATTTCGAATATCTTCAATGTCATTGCATATATGTGATTATTTTAACACATTAAAATTTCAAGAATGTGTTCTTGAAATTATAATGTCTGTACGATGTGGCCATTGAGTTAGAAGGTAAAAAGAAGTAATAAACTAATCAAAAGTATTGCGCCATATATATTGCGCCATATTATACAAAAATGATAAATTCAAGAAATTATAAGCAAGCGCTTTAGCTAGTATAATTTCTTGACTTTCTTGTCCGCGAATAGCACCAACTGTATAAATTAAGTTGGCTGCAATTTATGGTTACGTGACTTTTAGTAATTTCTGAGGCTCTGTACCGAGTAGATGCCTAATGCATTATTTAACTGTATCGTCGAAGGTAAATCTTAGATTCCAATCGAAACTAATTTGTTCTTAAGAAGGAGATGTGGAAGGATTTACTAAAACGCGAGTTTTAAAGTAGTAACCTGTTTGTAATAAATTTAACTATAGGCATGTATTCTAGGAAAAATATCAAATGAAAATTATGATTCAAACAAAACAGACTGAACAGAAAACATGTAAATTTCTCAGATAAACTGTCAAGGATTTATAGAGAATAAAGTTCAGTTTAGTCAGTAAATCATGAATAATAATTCGAAAATAAGAAATATTGCCGAATAGATGCATAAATCTGCCTCACTTGTCAGCAACTCCGTAAGTCGAAATGGCGTTGTGTAAAAACCGTGAATTTAACCTATGATTTAAGTTGTCACTTTTTTCAGTTCTAATCTTTAAGGGAACAAAATATTCCCTCCAAGTTAGTCCGATGAAGAAGTTTAAAACTGATCCGGGACGTAGATAGTGGAAGTAAAATGTTTTTCTTGTAACGAAACAAATCTGCGGAATTGATTCAGATTGAATGGCATCTGAAAAGTTTAGGGCTGGGTTGGGTAAAGCAGAGCGCATTAATATATTGAGTATACGACATATGAAGTAAATACGGTTTACAGCTTTATGTTTAACTATATTGGTTGCTGATTTAGATGTCAAATAAATATACGATATCCATCAAATACTTGTCGTTGTAAATTACATACCGTTCATGCTTAGCAATTAGTGCTTATATCAAGTGTTATAGTGACAAAATAAGTCTACTCCGGTGATACTCTTCACCATTTCTGGTATTTAATGAAAAAAAAACAGCAAAGTATGCAGCATCTCTCTGCTATTATTACCTATCAATCAACTTTTGTATTTATTCTTTTGGCTGTTTTGTATTTATTATTTTTTCACATTTTAATTCTAAAAACATTCTATAGTGTTTATAGATAAAGGGTGCCTGCAAAAGGTTAAAGAAAAAGTTGCTATGTAACTTTGAAAATAATTTAAAAAATATATTCGTAAATGTAATTAATCAATTAAATGTAATAAATAAGGGCAAATAAACGCAAATAAACCTGATTTGATATAGAATAACACATCGGGCAAATGGCCCCCACGGCTTTGCATGCACATACGTTTTCGTTTGTCGAAATTTCCCATGACCATTCTGCATAAATGTGGCTGAATTTCGTTGATGCAGCGTTGATTCTCCTCCTTTAATGCACGGGTGGTTGTGGGCCTGTTGACATAGACTTGTGATTTCAAATAACCCCATAAAAAGAAATCTAATGGTGTTAAATCACACGAGCGAGGAGGCCAATTTTGATCACCGTAACTAGAGAGTACACGGCCTGGAAATGTCTCATGCAATAATTGTTCAAACCACATATTGGCCACATCAATATTATCCAATTTCGACAGACAGAACTGTGTTCTCATGTCGCGATATCGAGCACCAGTAACAGTCACTGCTTGACCAACCTCATTTTCAAAAAAAATATGGTCCAATTATGCCTCCAGTCCAAAATTCACACCAAACAGTGACACGTTGTGGATGCATATGTTTCTCGACAATCACATGTGGGTTATCAGCACCCCAAAAGCGGCAATTTTGGCGATTAACAAAGCCATCCAAGTGAAAATGTGCTTCATCGCTTAGGATGATGTTGCTCGAAAAATCAGCATCCATTTGTTAATGTTCAATAATCCATTCAACGAACTCTCTACGCTGTGCATGGTCAGTAGGCTTCAGTTGTTGCGTTAATTAAATTTTGTAAGCATGGAGACACATATCTTTAGTGAGTATACGCTATAGAGAGCTTCTTGAAATTTGCAGTTCTTGTGCACGACGCGACGCCGAATTAAGGTTCCTTGATTGTCACCGACACTCTCACGCACTGATTCTATATTGACATTTGAACGGCTTGTTTTTGGACGACTAGTGTGTTTGGCGTCTCCAACGGATCCAGTCTCTCTGAATGTTTCACTTAATCTCTGACCATCTCACTATTCTGACCATATTTTGTATGAAATTTTCGAACTGCGGCCGCCAAGCTTTCATTATTTTTTAAATATTGTTCAATAATGAAGACACGTTGTTCTATCGTGTAACGCTCCATTTTTACTAATCCTAAACTGTCAGCTATCGAATTGTTTTTTGTTTAGGGTTGCCAACACTTTACTGCACAAATGGCGGCAAATTCAAATCTTGCGTTAATTTTGAGACACCATTTACATTATTTTGTTGTTTTTTGTACGCACTACAGGGCCCTGATAAGGTCCTATGAATTTTTTACCTATCGTTGATCGTTGTTGAGATATCGAGCGAGAAAGTAAACAATTAACAGATGGAAACTTGTTTTTTGCTCTTGTTTCCTTTCTCGTCACATATATCTACAAAATGTCTGCTTTCAAAGTTATAGAGTATGCTAATACCTGCAACGGAATTTCTTTAAGATAAAAATTACGATATTTAGTACGCTACGGCCATAACGCTCTTTGAATGCGTCTAGGGTCAGGCATAAAAGACCAATTTGCATTGCACGCAGTGGAACATCTGCTTCTTTTCGTAGCATTTTAGTCAGTTGTCTCTGCATTTTCCGAGCCACTGTATGTATTTTAAAAACTTTGTGAAAATGAGTGATTGTTTTGTTTGCAAAAAAACAATTCAAGGCATTTTAACGGCGAAAATGTGTGAAAAGCGTGAAAAAATGACGTGATGAACAACAACAACGTATGTTAAAAACTGTAGACTTAGTGATCGTTCGCATTGTGTGCTACAAAAAATTAAAGACCGGCGTCGTTTGCCTCTTGACGAAGTGAATCTGCAGCGGAAGAACCCGAAGAATAACCGCAGCTCATACCTGTGTTTCGTTTTAAAAATTAATACTTATTTTGTTAAGAAGCAATGAATGATCAACTGAAATTGCCGATAATAAAAGGGACAAAAAAAATTCGGTAAAAGAAAAAACAATAAAAAAAATTGTGCAGCACCTTGCTGGACGCGATGATGATTTTGTCCTTCAATCGTGGAACATATTCAGCATGTCAGGTGGCATGCTGAATCTCCTCGCCACAGGAGATTTTTCGAGTGACCATTTGCCACCTACTGAGGAGACTAAGAAATGACGACCTACAGGGAAAGTAGGCGAGGCCATGGAGGAAAGTTACTTTTTTCTAAACGAGAATTCCGATTCTGGGATGAACGACGAACCAAATAAAAGGAGACTTTATCCCCACAGCACGGTAAAAAAAAATGCAAAGTATGGATACGACATTTGCATTAATGATAAACAAAGACGCGATTGCGTGATTTGTTTTTTGAATACCGGTTTTGAGATACTTTCGGAGATATGGTATGAAGAAAAAAAGGACTCTCACGGAAAAAGACTACGAGTTATTCGCGAAGCGAATTATGTGCGAGTAGATTAGATGTCATATACGATAAAAATAATGACCCCCTCCCCCATAGGATGAATTCGTGAAAGATATAGAAGCCGTTGTTCCTAAAGACTTTGGAAGTTTTCTTAATTACGAAAGATAAACGTGCATTCGAAAATTGGAAGAAAAAATATACATCGATAGCTCACGCAATAATAACAACTGCTGAACGTCTTTATTATTTTTTCCCTGCTACAGATAGGTGTAGGAACTCTCCTGTACAAAGAATTGGATCGAAGAATGATCTCGTGTGGTTGCAGAATCTCCACCCCACCGCCTCAATGAGTATTCCGAACAGGAATAGTGTGAACTAGGACCACCTTCATTTTCTACAACACTAAAACATGTATTTGCAAGGCAAATTTCATATAAATATGTGATTAATAATTTTGCTGCTTTATTTATTTCAATTGTACTCTAGTAATTTTCCAATACCACAACCCAACAATAGGGTTCCTAGTTATCTACAAATATTTTTTCGGGAATTTAGAAACAAAATTTGATAATGAACATGATGGTTGAATAATGTTTGTTAGATTGAATTTGTTAGTTTTACTTTATAATTGTAATTAATTATATTTAAAAATTTGAGGTTTACAATCATTTAAAAAAAAATAATTACACATATTTTTACCAATTTAAACTGAAAAATATCAACCAGAAAAATTCAGCTGGTACAGCTCTGCGAGATCACGTGACCGATAACCACGCTACACCCTTAATCGTCGCTCTCACTTGCATCCAGTACTACCCGCAGCGTATCTCTCTCTATCACGTACAAGATTTATTATATTGTTTGCCAGCTGTTAAACCTCGGAAAGAGTGTCTGACTTTTTGCAAATATTTTTAAATATATCTAATTAAGATGCTATTAAAATTTCAGCCTGAATTAATCGCTTATTTTTCTATTTTAGAAAATACAACTTTGGGGTATTATTGTGGTTTAATGTTAACCCGTCCAAAATCGTCTGCCTTATGACACATGAGAGTGTTAATTTTTCCATGTGAATGTGTTAATGTGCCATGAAAACATGAATTTTATACACGACTGTTAATGTGAATTTACATCGTCTGAAATATATTAAAATTAAATACTGACGTGGTTTTTTGTCCCGATAAGTTATCGCTTTTACGCGACTGTTTTCTGGAAAATATGATTCAATGTTTTCAGTAAAATCGTATTAAAAATGTTTTCCTGTCTGAAAAAAATAAGTCCAAAATAACTAAATAATATTTCTCTTTTCCATACATGTTATCCTTAATGTTGTCACAGCATCCAGTGGTCTTTCTGTGTCGTTACTATAGATAGATAGATAGATAGATAGATAGTTTATTCATCTTTATGCCAATTTACATCGGGTAGATACGTCATCGTAATTGGTATATAACAAATAATATACCTAATATTAATTGTACATATAAGAATGTAAAATACAATAAAAAACAGTAAGTAAGTAGGGGAGACCGGGGTTGGTTGTTACAATTTTTACATATATGTTTTTAATATCTATTTATTGAACATATTACAAAAGCCTATACTGTTAGCATATAGTTCGTACTTATCCCTACATAATAAATAAAGTAATATTCTTTTATATCAAACACAAAATACACAGTAAATATTTTTAAGAGGTTATGTTACTTGTAACAAGTTACCTCGTACGGGGGTCGGTTGTTACATGTCTGGGGTTCGTTGTTACAAGCTTAAACATCATCATATGAGTCACAGTTTCGCATACAAAGAATAAACCTGCATATACACACTTGTCATGAGCCCATGAATAACATTTTGTGCATTTTACCCACTCTTCACCCGATTTGGATTCCGAAAAATTCTCAGCACAAACTAAAGAAATTCATCGTCATCACTTGATTCACTTTCTATGTTTTTTTTCACACGTTTTGTCGGTTTTTTAAGTTGTTTCCCTTTTTTATTTGCGGTAATGTTTTTCTTCACTCCTTTTAGTTTTATTTCCAGTTTAAGTTTCTTGGCATCTCGTTTTTTTTGTTCCTCTTCTAATTCATCTTTGTTAGGTGTGTCTGTTAGGATAGCAGCTTTACGACGTTTATGACCTTTAACATTGGCTTTGCGTGGTTCAGCTTTTGGGGATGGTCGTATATCTGATGGGCTGTAATACAGTGTCTCATTTGAAACACCAGACGATTTAGAAGTAGTGGGTACCTCGGCATTCTGTGACTAAAGTGAGTTGTGAGGTTGTGACTCAAGTGAAGTGTGAGGTATTTGTAAGATCTCTTTTTCGTTTTCTGGATCTACATTGTTAGATTCTTGAGTGAATGATTCAACTACATCTTGGTCATTAAGAGGGATAGGCCCTAGTAATTACACTAGAGGCACTAGTAATTACACTGTAATTGCAAGTGTAATTCAATACAGGTAGGAATATTAGTTCTCTGTGTAGTTGTTACCTGTAAATCCATTCAGTATGTTGTTTAGCCTACCTTTGGCTAGGGTCGCTGCTCTAGGTGCCCGCATTACAGGACGCTGCTTGTCAAAGACTTTACTTAGTAATGTCTGATGAGTAGTAGCAACTGACCGCTAGAGGGGTCTGGTATCCCTCGCTTGCACACTCAAATATTCGTCTAAAATGATTCCAAGAAACTTGCAGTGGTTGCCTATTAAGATGGGGTGATTATTTATATTAAAATTTAGGTTTATCTTAGGTCTGGCGTATTTGTGAAATTCTAATGCCACAGTTTTAGAATAATTTATAATGAGTCCATTTTTTTGGCACCAGTTGTCAAATTGTGTAACAACATTGCTTAGTTTTGTTTCTATATTTGAAATGCTTGGATCTGATATTATAATATTTGTATCATCGGCAAATATAAAGGTTTCTCCTTCTCTTATATGTTCTGGGAAATCATTTATAAACATTAGGAAAATTAACGGCCCCAAGACACTACCCTGTGGGATACCCGAGTTGATGTCATACTCTTCGGACGTTGTGTTATGGATTCTTACTAATATTTTACGATTATTTAGAAATGAGTATATCCACTGTTGTAAGGAACCCTGTATGCCAAGGTTTGATAATTTTTCTATGACAAATTTAAAATTAAGGCTATCAAAAGCACGTGATAAATCAAAAAATAAACCTATTATGTATTATTTTTTTTCCAATTTTTCGTGGATATGTTGCACAAAATCTATTGTTGCAGACTCGGTAGACCGCCCTTCCCTAAATCCGTGTTGATTGTGTGCGAGGAGGTTATGTGCCTCCAAATATTTGGTAATTCTAATATAAACCGCTTTCTCCATAATTTTTGAAATAACACATGGGAGTGCGATAGGGCGATAGTTGTTGACTGATTGGGGATCATCTTTTTTATAAATAGGGATAACGACTGAAATTTTTAGGCGATTGGGGAATTGCCCAAGCTCAATAGATTTATTTAATATATCAGCTATAACATCCGATAGTTCATTTTTGCATTTTTTTAATAGGCTTTGTTGGCACGCCGCGTGTTTGACAGTTTGACTGTGTTTGCTCGTAGTTGCCTCAATTTCAAGTTATTTTCAAGAAGATAGATGTTGATTATGATAGTGGTAGTGATACCTCATCAGATATATCTGAGAAAGCGAATGCAGTAGTATCTAATATGTTACCGGCCATATCCAAGTTAATATATGAGAAAACATATGACCAATTCCGTGAATGGTGCGATAAGAAACATTTAAAAAATATTTCTGATTATTTTTCCGACCCAAATATCGACCAATAGAATTGCACCATTCGACGTCACGTGGTACAACCTACATGGTATTATACTGATAATTTTTTGATTATTTTCTCTGGTAGTTGCTATATATAAACAACAAAACATAATCCAGTCAAATTAACCACACGTCAAACTGACAGGTTGAATTCAATTGTGAAAATTGGAGATTTTGCATGAAAATGAGTCGATTTGGAGTTTGTTCTCTGTCCACCATCGATAAAAAAGTCAAAGGAAATGTTCCCATTAATACGGAGAAGGCAAAAAAAACAGTTTGGAACCAATTTACTACTTTTTGTACTGAGAGGGAATACACATTAAGTGCTGAAACGAGTGAAGCGCAATTGGCAAACATTATGAAAGATTACGCTTACAATATGAAGAAAATGGATGGAGAAGACTATAAGGAAGGTACAATAAAAACAATGTGGAATCAGACGGAAAAATAATCCCCCGAATACCACACGAGCTTCAAAATTATCTGGTATTTCCCGATAGGTTCGTTGCAAACAAATGAAGGAGTCAAGTTTTTCAGGTTAAAAAATCACGAGCGCGAAGCGCGAGTGATTTTTCCTGAAAAACTTGACGACTTGTGGTAATCTTGTGGTATTATAAGTGAAAATTTGCTTATATGCTATTTTGAGGAAAAATAAAAAATTATAAAACCTCCTACGCTATGGAGTGTCTACTCAATGTTGAAAAGTACATTGAATGTTAAGGAAAATATTGATATAAGGAAGTTTTCAAAATTGGTCCCGCTCATTAAGAACAAAAGCGTCGGATACCGAGGAAAGAAATCTAAAGTTTTATCAAGGGATGATATCAATAAATTTATTCAAGATGCTGATAACGAAACAAATTTACTTTATAAGGTACAGATATAATAATAATTTTGTAAGATTAGTAGTAATTTCAATATTTTTTAGTTGTCCTAATTTTGGGTATCAGCGGTGCTTGTCGCCGTGAAGAATTATTACATATAACTATTGATGCCATTCAAGATGTGGATTGTTAAAATACCTGATACGAAGACCTATTGCGCAAGAACGTTTACTGTTTCAAATTCTGATTATATTGAGATATACCGCAAGTATAGAGTACTACGGCCGCCTCATACAAAAAGTAACAGATTATTTTTGAAATATTCGAGAGGAAAATGTATTAAGCAACATGTGGGCATAAATAAAATAGGAGAAATTCTCAGCTTGATAGCAAAATGGCATGCAAAAGACATTTATAAGAGCTACACAGGTCACTGTTTCAGGAGAAGCTCTGTAACTCTTCTGGTCAATGCAGGGGGCAACATTACATCCATAAAATGTCACGGTGGCTGGAAATCTGCCTCTGTAGCAGAAGCATATAAAGAAGATAGTTTGAATAACAGAATTGAGATTTTTAACAAAATATTGAATTGTCCATCTTCTTCCAAACAAATTAAAATATCTGATAAAATTTTGTTTCACGTTCAAAAACTTTTTTTCACGGTGAAAAAAAGACTTTTTTTCACGGTGAAAGAAAGTTTACGCATCATTAACATTGGAAATGTTTATGTTTAGACAAGAGTATATGGGTACCAAGTTACAAGTTTTCGTTCAAGGCCAAAAGACAGCGGTGTCGCGATCGAGTGACGCAATACATGTAGATATCGCAGCACTCGGCCTTCTAGCGGCGTGAAGAGTACTGGTGAGTGGGGAGTATTCAGTGCAGTTATATTGGAAGAGGTGGCGCATTGCTAGTAGTGATGGGAATAATAGGGATATTTTCATAATCATAATTTTCATAAATTTAATAATTCGAGTGTAAACGAATGCCCAACGATAATTAAAATAAAAGAACAAGTGTAGGCTACAAACGTATATTATTCTAAACTAACTAACAAAACCTCTACATATTATTCCTTTCATAGGGCCGTCAAAGCAGCCCATAAATACTTTACAGTTATCGAAACTGCCTCGCCCTGAAGGCAATTAAATACGTCTACCGCAATTTCGATAACATAAACAATAAACATATCGCTCAGCCGGTACGGTCCTATCCTAAAAGAGTCGACACCGGGCGTTAGTGTTTACACGAGATATATAATCGAATTTATTTAGGATGAACTTATAAAAATTCGAATTGTTTCATCGAATTTGTAGTATATACAACATGAGTAGGTTCCCATTGTGAATTATGATAGCAAAAATGAATAACTAAACAACACTAAACAAGAGATTCTGATTTAGCTAATGAGCGGCCGCGTTTTAAGAATATACATTCAGCAGCATACACATTTAAAAGAGTAAACTGATGAATTTGAATAATGAATTTATTATTTGAATTGTTTCTTATTTATAATTTTGTTTATTAATTATTAATCTTATCAATATTAGTTTTACCTGTAATATCAAAACTGTTAAAGTATAAGTAGTAATTCCGTTAATTTTACTTGCCCAAAAAATAGTAATGACGTCGACAAAAATCATATTTTTTATACGGGGTGGTCACAAATTACAAAATCTCAAAAAAAATTTAGTTTTCGGGAAAACGCTATTATTTATAAAAGTTTGTACTTGTCCAAAAAATAGTAACGACGACGACAAAAATCATATTTTTTATACGGGGTGATCACAAACTACAAAATCTCAACAAATTTTTTCTTTTCGGGAGAAGCTATTATTTATAAAAGTTTTTGCTTGCCTAAAGCAATGTCGACAAAAATTATGTTTATTATACGGGATGGTCAAAAATGACTAAATCTTAAAATTCGGTAAGAGTAAAGTTTGTACTTTTTGATCACCACGTATAAAATTATACATTGTCGAAAAAATTTTATTGTTTATAAAAGCTTTTACTTGCTCAAAAAATAGTAATGAATCGTTTATAAGGGGTAGTCACAAATTACAAAACCTCAAAAAATGTTCAGTTTTCGGGAAAACGCATTATTTACAAAAGATTTTGCTTGCCTAAAGAAATGTCGACAAAAATTATGTTTATTATACGGAGTGGTCAAAAATTACAATATATTAAATTTCGGTAAGAGTAAAGTTTGTACCTTTTGATCACCACGTATTAAAAATTTATGATGATTTTGCCACAATTATGTTTTTATATGGGGTAATCAAAAATCACAGTTCTCTTCGATAAAAATCCGCAAAAATCATATTTTTTATGAGAGGTGGTCGCACATTACAAAATCTCAAAAAATGTTTAGTTTTCAGGAAAATGCTATTATTTTTAAACGTTTTTGCTTGCCTAAAGTAATGTCGACAAAAATTATGTTTATTATACGAGGTGGTCAAAAATTACAAAAATAAAATATTATTTATTAAAGTACTTGCCCAAAAAATAGTAATGACGTTGACAAAAATCATATTTTTTATACGGGGTGGTCACAAATGACAAAATCTCAAAAAATGTTTAGTTTTCGGGAAAATGCTATTATTTATAAAAGTTTTTGCTTGCTTAAAGTAATGTCGACAAAAATTATGTTTATTATACGGGGTGGTAAAAAATTACAAAATCAATTCAAGAGTAAAGTTTGTACTTTTTGATCACCACGTATAAAAAACTAATGATGATTTAGCCACAATTGTTTTTATACGGGGTGATCAAAAATCACAGTTTCCTCTTTTCAAATTTTAAGATTTTGTAATTCTTAACCACCCTGTGTATACAACACAATTTTTGACAAAGTTATCACTATTTTTAGGCAAACAAAAACTTTTTTAAAGAATAGCATTCATTCGAATACAAAAAAATAAGACTGTAATTTTTGACCACCCCATGCAAGATAACCTGTTTAAAACGACAAGACCTTCAGCGTCAAACGAACAAAAAAATCGTAACACAACTGAGTTTTATTTTTATTCAATTCACTTGAGAAAATTTTACCAGTTGTGTCTGGTATTTTCAATACGCCTGCGATACTTGCGTAATATGTAAGATCTGTGATTGTTTTTTTAAGTTTAACTGCAAATCCAATATAAGTTAGTTAATTAAAAATTATGTTTATTATTTCTTACTACATACCTAACTCGTAAATTGAGATGTGTATTATATTAGTAATACTTAAGTTTTTCAAAAATAAAATGCTAAAAAATTATGTTTATATTTATATATAACCTTGTGTGTATAATAAATAGTTAATAGACCTATTCTGTTAGAGCAAGCGAGTAAGATAAATACAACACAACTTGTATTGAATGAGACAATAACTCCGTGCGTAGTACGTTCTGCGCATTCTTGTGACAAATTGTGACAGTATCCATACTCAATATTATATTAAATTATTAATTAACGTGTTATTCTAAATTTATAAAATGCTAGGGACCCAATCGTACGCCAAACATTACTAATAAGCACTTAATAAACATAAGCATTCTAAAGCCAATCTGGAAATTGCCACAAGCATGCACGCGCACCATAGTATTTGTCGTATTCGAAACAACTCAAAAGGATCGGTATATTATGTTTCATATATTTTGTTATCATTTCCAATGTCTCCGATAGTTGCAAGGATTGCAAAATCTGTGAATTTTTTTAACAGTTGTACAAAAACCTAATTTTTTACGAAGTTTCCCATCGCGATTGACTCGAAAAATTGATATATTGAAAAAACTTTATAACATTTTTACAACAAATTTTTATTTTTTATTTTAATCCCTCTGTCCTTTTCAGGGGTTATTTTGAGTGAAAATATTTACACCCCCGAGAAGGGTTCTACCCTTCACACATCGGCGCTATGTCACTTTTGCTCATTGAACCACCCCAAATTTCACGTCAATAGGTCAAGGTTCAGAGAATTCCACCCAGAAAACCTTCAACGACTGGCCTCAAAAAGAAGTAAACATACAGCTACATATCCAGCTTTGCAAGTGCAATGAACTTTCTTGAGAACTAACGTTCCAGTTTTTTCAAAAATCAACCACATTTCGTGTGGTTTTGTTTTTCTTTTTGACTTCGGTAACATTTTCCTTTAAATGCCCAATATTCAGTGACACTTCTTGCATGTAACCATCTACGAAAAACCTGTAACCTTTACACTGTTGTCGTGATGTCCACATATATTCTTTAAAAAAATATGCTGCTAGTGCACAATTAGTCTTTAATTCACTTAAACTTTTCTCCCACATTTAAAAAATTCATACGTTATTTAATAATTTTATAATAATGCATGTAGACCGCCGTGCATCCAGCGATTCACACATGAACGCGCAGAACGTAGTACTCAATACAAGTTACTGTATTTAGAGCTGTATTTACCTCACTCCCTTGCTCTACCTGGATAGGTATACTGCAACATTGCTTTTATATCATCAGCAACATTTTCTGGCGTCAAAAATTGTCTACATTCATACAAATTGAGTATCTTGGGATAAAGAAGGCAGTATAACAGTTATATGAATTTATAATAATTTACCATATATGTCCACTTACTATATACACATACGAGGGGTTCTAATTTACAAAATAACGTCATAATTTATAAAACAACGTGATTTAATTGGATTCCATCCTGTATAGGCTCGAAGTAACATCATCTAAAAATATCTAGAAATGTAAACATTTAATATCGCAATCCTTGAGCTTGGTGTCACATCAACATTCGTGAAATTTCACGTTGGTGCACTATTTTTTGGTGCACTGTGAGTTATCAGAGGATGAATTGTATATATTTTCCCTATACTTATGCACGGTTGATAATTTTTTGCCCATTATCTGCTTGAATTGTTACTATTGTCTAAGTGATTTTTGGCGCACACATACTTGTTTAACTAAAATATTGACTACAGAGCACTGAAGGTGTCAAGAATATGTTTTTAATCTATTAACGAGACCGCATTGGTGGTATGTATTGCTGTAAATGGGGAAAAAGTTGAAAAATGAACGTTAGCACTTCTACTAATTAAAGTTGAGTGGTGACAAGAACAAAGCGATTACATGTGTTCTGCGGAGACAGGTTGTACATTTTTCAGTTGCAGTATTAGTCATTTACTAAGAGAAGCACAAATAATGAATTTCTTAGAAAGATTAGGTTTACATGAAACGGACTAAATTATGTACGATAAATTGTCTGACAAATTTGGACAAATATTATGCATACTGTAAAATAAATAATAGACATTTATTACAGGAAATAATTTTTCTCTAAAATATCAGTGTTTGCTCTATATTTTTTTTTATTACGATAAATCGTAAAAAAATAGGTTTATAGCTTAAATATCATAGGACGTCATAATCCTACAGCTTTGGTTTTTTGTATTTTTTGTACTTTTCCCAGGTCTTATGTTTTAGTTTATAAGAAGTATTATCTCGGCAGTAAACCAACAAGGGTAACTGCTCGTTCGCTGTTTAGTTTTTGGAATATATGTCTAGTAAGTCATAAATTTTATTATAAAAGCTTTTGAGGGCCCAAATACAAATAGAAAAGTTCTTCCTCTTCCGGACGGACTCTATATACGTAGACCTCTATAACACACACACACACACCCACACCCACATATATATATATATATATATATATATATATATATATATATATATATATATATATATATATATATATATATATATATATATATATATATATATACAGGGTGAGTCAGTTTTTTGTAGACAAACTTTAAGAGGGGATAGAACGCGCGTTTTTAAAAAGAAAAGTGCCTATAAATATATGGCCGATCTAGCTTCCTAAGGAAGATACAAGGTGTTAAAGTTTCATTTTTTTTTACATTAATGTGTAATATTTTCTGAACGGAATGATATATTCACTAAATATTTTACACATATCTTAACCTGCATAGGATCAACATGTTGTATTGTTCCTGTCGAAAATACTATAGTGGATGTTACTTTTTTCGGGTACTTCGGATATTCTGCATAATGGAACTTTTTTTTCGTACGCCACTGACATTATCTGATACATATTTCTAAAATAACGGCCCCTTAGTAACAATTTTGATCTCTTGTAATTTTGCTCTAACTACGACAGTTTTAGTGATATTGGCCGTTGTTTCTCTGACAGTGTAATGTCGTTATTATAATTTCTTTTTCTCGAATTTTCTTTATGACTTATAAACGAACGCTTAGATTTTTTCATGTTTGGGGGATAATGCCTATTAATTAAGGCGCATAAAACAAGCGGTAAGAATGTTCAAAAACTTGCACAGTGGCGGGGTGGAAGGGGTGCTCCACCCCTTTCGTAAACAGAACTTCTACGCCAAAGACTATTTAAAAAAAACTGTTATTTTCATTATCTACATACAGTTTAACAAAAATAATGTCCCTTCTTCTGTTTCGAAATTCCTGTGCGGTTCCTAGTTATTTTGATTTTTAGTGTTTGATGTGGTACTAAATTCAGTAATTTATTTATTAGCAATAATAATTATCGGCTAAATATTTAATTCTTTCAACGAAACCTACCTAAATATGGTGTGTTAAGGATTCTAAAAAGCCGAAATCTCTTTATCTCTTTCCAAGTAATTACAATTACAAAAAAAAACATTAGATGAGCATTGATGTTAATGTTTATGGAGATATAAACATTTTTGAATTTATAGCAATATTTAATTAACAATAATAATTGTGGAACAAATAACAATTGTTAGCAATAATGATTTATAAATAACAATTACAAGAATTAATAACAATAACACTAGTACCTACATACATAAAATTAGATACTTTGTTCAAAATGTAAACCGTTCTTCTCAATACACATTTCCCTGCGACGTATCATAGAACGTCTTAAGTTAACTAAATGATGCACCCTTATTTCATTGCAAGCATCTCTAATGCGATTTTGAAGTTCCTCAAGTGTATTAACCGGAGTGGTATACACTATTTCCTTAATAAATCCCCACACAAAAAAGTCAAGTGGTGTTAAATCGGGGGATCTGGGAGGCCACGCCACTGGACCTCCACGACCTATCCACCTCCCTGGATAGTTATTGTTTAGCCAATTTCTTACATTTCTGCCATAATGGGCCGGGCACCTATCAAGTTGAATCCAAGACTGTCTTCTTAAATTCAAAGGAATGACTTCCCATATATTACCATGGTGTTCTTCTAAAAATTGTAGGAAATTTTCTGAATTTACACGTTGTGGCAAGAAATAAGGTCCAAACACGTGGTTGCCGTAAATTCCAATCCAGACATTTGTACTAAATTCATGTTGAAAATTTCGTGGTCGAATGGCATGTGGGTTTTCATGTGCCCATACATGCAGATTGTGAAAATTTACTATACCACGACGAGTAAAACAAGATTCATCAGTCCACAGTATATTGGATAAGAAATCCCTATTATTTTGAATGGAGTTAAGAACCCACCTACAATAAGTAAGTCTTCGTTCAGCGTCACCTGGACATAAACCTTGAACAGGTTGAAAATGATATGGGCGTCTGTGATCCCGTTTTAAAACCCGGGAAATTTTACTTTGGGAAATACCAAGAGCAATAGCAGCACGTCGAGTACTTGTCGTTGGGTTCCTATTAAATTCCCGCAATATACGGTCTCTAACATATAAAAGTATTGTATTTGAGTAAGGCTTGATATAACAAATATTTATTTTGACTACATTGGAAAAAGATAAAGAATAAGAGATTTCGGCTTTTTAGAATCCTTAACACACCATATTTAGGTAGGTTTCAATAAAATCAAAATAACTAGGAACCGCACAGGAATTTCGAAACAGAAGAAGGGACATTATTTTTGTTAAACTGTATGTAGATAATGAAAATAACAGTTTTTTTTTAAATAGTCTTTGGCGTAGATGTTCTGTTTACGAAAGGGGTGGAGCACCCCTTCCACCCCGCCACTGTGCAAGTTTTTGAACATTCTTACCGCTTGTTTTATGCGCCTTAATTAATAGGCATTATCCCCCAAACATGAAAAAATCTAAGCGTTCGTTTATAAGTCATAAAGAAAATTCGAGAAAAAAAAATTATAATAACGACATTACACTGTCAGAGAAACAACGGCCAATATCTCTAAAACTGTCGTAGTTAGAGCAAAATTACAAGAGATCAAAATTTTTACTAAGGGGCCGTTATTTTAGAA
The DNA here is from genome assembly GCA_964058915.1 of Tetropium fuscum. NCBI lineage: Eukaryota > Metazoa > Arthropoda > Insecta > Coleoptera > Cerambycidae > Tetropium > Tetropium fuscum. The sequence continues at coordinate 244,558 of CAXKVY010000302.1, forward strand.
ATATGTATCAGATAATGTCAGTGGCGTACGAAAAAAAAGTTCCATTATGCAGAATATCCGAAGTACCCGAAAAAAGTAACATCCACTATAGTATTTTCGACAGGAACAATACAACATGTTGATCCTATGCAGGTTAAGATATGTGTAAAATATTTAGTGAATATATCATTCCGTTCAGAAAATATTACACATTAATGTAAAAAAAAATGAAACTTTAACACCTTGTATCTTCCTTAGGAAGCTAGATCGGCCATATATTTATAGGCACTTTTCTTTTTAAAAACGTGCGTTCTATCCCCTGTTAAAGTTTGTCTACAAAAAACTGACTCACCCTGTATATATATATATATATATATATATATATATATATATATATATATATATATATATATATATTTTTTTTTTTTTGAGGGTTTATCTTGGGATAGTAGCAATAAAACGACTGATTAGGTTACTTGACGTTTCGGTCCCTTTCTTGGGCCTTTTTCAAAAGAGTATTTTATTTTGTGACATATTTGACACAGGTAAATATGACAGTTTTAATTAATTTTTAAGGTTACTAGAAAAAAAAAAAAATTAATTAAAACTGTCATATTTACCTGTGTCAAATATGTCACAAAATAAAATACTCTTTTGAAAAAGGCCCAAGAAAGGGACCGAAACGTCAAGTAACCTAATCAGTCGTTTTATTGCTACTATCCCAAGATAAACCCTCCAAAAAAAAATATATATAAAGATAGCAAAGAAATTAGAAGATAAATATATATATATATATATATATATATATATATATATATATATATATATATATATATATATATATATATATATATATATATATAAAATATACATATATATATATATATATATATATATATATATATATATATATATATATATATATATATATATATATATATATATATATAAATAATATATATATATATATATATATATATATATATATATATATATATATATATATATATATATATATATATATATATATATATATATATATATATATATATATATACATATATATATATATAGAGCACATGACGAGATCATTTTGGTTTGTTTTATACACATGGTGAGATCCGTTTTGCAAGATGAGATCCGAATTTGGACCTCGTCTTGTTTCTGCTAGTATTTAAGCACCATTGTTATTACTGGATAGGGGTGGAACCTTTGATGTAACTGTAACACTCGGAGTAGTTTCCACAAACACCAAAACACTTTCACTTCGCTCGACGCGCGTTTCGCCAACCAAGTTGGCATCATCCGGAGACGATTAAAACTGACAACTGAAACAGTTTTAATCGTCTCCGGATGATGCCAACTTGGTTGGCGAAACGCGCGTCGAGCGAAGTGAAAGTGTTTTGGTGTTTGTGGAAACTACTCCGAGTGTTACCATTGTTATTGATTAGGTCAGTAAATATCATTTTGAAATTTTTGATCTGATCTCATTTCTCTCTAATACATCATAACTTATACTTGAGTAGTTCAACAAAACCCTGAATAGGGGGCGTTCGTCTTCATTTTATACAGTACATATATTAAGAGAGGATGAGATCCCTCGCAGTGGCAATATTGATCATTGCAGTTCTCCTGTGAGAGGGACCTTGACCGAGCATAAACTATAGGTAGGTATTAAATTACAATACAAACATTGTTAACTCTTGATATTTGCGGTAAATTTTTTAAGACGTTCTTTATGTGATATGATGACTGGTTTTGCTAATATGAAGTAGGATTAGTTTAACTTATGAATTAATTAATATTTAAATACACATGTTTAGGTACTATAATAAAATATTTCTTTTGCTTTTTTAAGAGCAAATAAATATGAAAATATTTTATATGATCATGTTCTAGTAGCAAAATATTTTTAGAAAATTAAAAATGTTTAATAAAGATTAGCAAAAATAAGATGGAAATTAAATTTAGTTCTAAGAAAATTTTTTCTCATAGGAAATGGCAGCAGGTCTTGTAATTGCTGCTACACGTTTAGAAGAGTTTTCGCGTGTCTTCTCCTAGTTATGTTACTTATTTTGAAAACACCTAGTACGTGTCAGCAATTTTAAGAAAGACATTTTTATTAGTTGGCCTTGCTTTTATAGTGTTTATAAATCCTATTCATATTATATTTCAAATAGTGGTCTGTGTGTGTAGACGCTAACCGATAACTAAAAAGTAAAAAGTAGTTGAGAATCATATTTAATGCGAGGACCTGAATATGCTGTTCGTATTTTTCGTTAGTTAATTTTTGTTCGTAAATAAAGTGGTGTAATACCCATGTAAAAATATTTAAAATTTTGAACCCCAAATTAAACAACTGATGTTTTTATACGTAATATACGTTATATGCATACAACCCAAAAATGAATTTAGATCTTGAATATTTCAGACATGATTCAGCAAACATCAGATCAGCAATTTTTAGTTTAAACAAAAACGAAAACAGTTCAAGGTTTTTAAGTCATTATTTCAGCAGTATTAACAAGGACTTATTATACAACTTATCTACATAATTTAAAACTAATTACATGTGTAAATGGTGCACCATGTGTGTTACAAATTTTACCCTTTGACTTAGGTATTATAAATAAAGTACCCAATGTAATAATGCAACAATATTGTTACCTTTGTACTTGATACCTATTTTAATTTCATCTTGATATTTCTAGCCGTTTCTGAGGAAAATGGTCCTGACGGACAGACAGACAACCAAATGACCCTATAAGAGTTCCGTTAGTACCCTAGGTAAGGAAACCTAAAAACATTTTATTAGTACGGAACCCTTTAAACAACATTTTTTTTGCATTCATAGCCGATTTGTCGCTAAATAGCCCTTTCAAATTTTTATTACATAAGTAGGTACCTTTTATGAGAATTTGAATTAGATTTCGAATAGATATTTTATATATGTATGTAAATTATATAGTAGGTACACTAAAACTGCCCGTTCCACCATTTTTATTTTTATTAGTTTAAACTAGAAACTAGTTTTAGATAACTCCTAAATATAGTATGATAATAAAATAATAAAAATAATAAAAATGAATCAACAAAAAAATTAGAAAAACAAATAAAGGATACTCAACAATTTTTAAAAATTAACCCTCAAATTACTATTCTAAAACCAGATAAATCAAACAAAACTGTAATCATGAACACAAGTGATTACAAAGAAAAAATTAATCATATGCTAAATGATAATACAACATATCAACGTTTGAGAAATAACCCAACAAAAAAATATCAAACTGAAAATAATAATTTAATAAAAAAATGGGAAACTAAAAAATATATCACAAAAGATATAGCTAATACATTAAAAATTAATAATTCTCTTCCCCCTAAATTTTATGGTCTACCAAAACTACATAAACCAAATATCCCATTAAGACCTATTGTCTCATATGTTCAAAGTCCATTTTATAATTTAGCAAAATTTTTATCAAATATTCTAAACAACGTTGTTAGGAAAACAAACCATTATATAAAGGACTCTTGGACATTCAAAACATTTATCGATACAATAAAATTGAATAACCAAGAAAAACTTTTCTCTTTAGATATAATTTCACTATATACCAATATACCAATAGACCTGGCAAAAAATATAACAAATAAACGTTGGAACGAAATAAAAAATTATACTTCTTTACCAATAGAAGAATTCTTATATGCCTTAGAACTCACATTAAATTGCACATTTTTTCAATGCAATAATACATATTACAAACAAACATATGGCTGTGCAATGGGTTCACCAATATCCAGTACAATCGCAGAATTAGTACTAGAAGATTTAGAGAAAACCATAATTCCAACATTAAACTATAAAATACCATTTTTCAAACGTTATGTTGATGATTGCATAACTGCATTTCCAACTGAACATAAAAATTATATCCTAAATAAATTTAATAGTTACCATCCAAAAATACAATTTACAATTGAAAACGAATCAGAAAATACAATAAATTTCTTAGACTTAACTCTTATAAATAATAAAACTGAAATATTAACAAAATGGAATACAAAAACAACATGGTCTGGTAGATATACCAATTTCTACTCAAAAAACCCTTACAACCATAAAAAAACTGTAATAATTGGTATTGCAGACAGATCAATAAAACTAACGTCTGCCATTTTTAGAAAAGAATGCATAGAAAAAGCAAAAAACGTTTTAATAAATAATAACTATCCTTTTTCTCTAATCAACAAAATTTTCAAAAACCGAATTCACAAATACTACAATTCTCCACCACCACTAATAAATACAACTAATACTCGTAAAACATATATTGCCTTACCATATATACCACAACTATCAGAAAATATTTCAAACATTTTAAAAACATATGATATTCACACAGCACACAAAACTACAAACAACTTAAAATTCCTTTACACACCATTAAAAGATAAAAATCCACTTGAAAAAACTACACACTGTATATATGAAATTCCATGTAAACAATGTGAGGAAGTCTACATTGGTCAAACAATGCAACTCCTTGAAGAACGTTTAAAAGGTCACAAATATTCAGCTAATATTACAGCTCTAAAAAAACATTCTAATGAAACAGGTCATCAATTTAACTACGAAAATACTAAAGTTATTAATAAAGAACAAAATTATAAAACACGCCTAATAATGGAATCAATTTATATTCAAAAAAATCCTAATGCATGTAATAACAAAAAAGATACAGAACATCTTTCTACAATCTACAATCTGTTAATATAAAAGTATTAAATAAATTAACAAAAAACATTCTCTCTATATATAAACTTATATACGTACATACATACCTACTTACTATAAATATACATCTACATAATATTAACATAACCAAAATTAGAATAATAATGAAATATAAAATAGCTTAAGTTCGTAGGGTTTCTTGGCTGTTCTTCCCTATGATACTAATCGAACAGTCTAGTAACCTTAAAAATTAATTAAAACTGTCATATTTACCTGTGTCAAATATGTCACAAAATAAAATACTCTTTTGAAAAAGGCCCAAGAAAGAGACCGAAACGTCAAGTAACCTAATCAGTCGTTTTATTGCTACTATCCCAAGATAAACCCTCCAAAAAATATATATATATATATATATATATATATATATATATATGATGCAATGCATTGGTCACGGTAGGTGCCGCAGGGTGCGATGTGATGACTTTATAAATATTGTTTTAAAAAACCGCATTATTACTCAATAATAATTTCCAAATACTAATTTTATTTTAATTCAATTTAATACAAATACACTAAACTAATGCAAAAAATATGAAACTGAAAAAATACTAAAAACTAAAAATGCGTAGGTAACTTTTTCTACACAATTTTTTACGTTTTGATTTTTTGTTAAAATTTTCTGTGTAAATTGAAACGATAATGAAGTTTCTCTGAAAAAAAATATTTTCTTGGGAAGGTTTAAACTTTCTGTAAATTTTGCTCTCATGCTGATGAAATACCTTGTAAATAAACGGTAGCATTCTGCGATCTAAAATGAATTTCTTAGTTCATCACTGTCAGTATTAGTTAACAAAAGATGATTGAAATTCATTTCTCGGATAAATAACCCGCTAACAATAATAAGAAAAGCGGCAACATCGCGGGATCTCGTCTTGCACTATTTACATTATTATATACATGAAGGGATATCACCTTACCTATATTTATAAAGGATCTCTGAGTGACAGAGATGTTTCACATAAAAATTAAAATTGAAATACTTTACCACTTTGTTTGTGCCCTTAAAGAAAATATTACAAATATACGAATTTTATATAGTGGATCGCAGGTGGTCTACAATTTGTAAGGATCTCAGGTTGCATTGAAAATGAGTATATATATATATATATATATATATATATATATATATATATATATATATATATATATATATATATATATATATATATATATATATATATAGAGCTGGCGTATTGATTGGCATCCGTGCTGACTTACGGCAGTTTGATTTCCATTTATATACATGTCGAAAATATTGTATACATTGTACGCACAACTTCGATTCCATCCTGTATAGGCTCGAAGTAACATCATCTAAAAATATCCAGAAATGTAAACACATAATATCGCAATCCTTGAGCTTGGTGTCACATCAACATTCGTGAAATTTCACGTTGGTGCACTATTTTTTGGTGCACTGTGAGTTATCAGAGGATGAATTGTATATATTTTCGTAAATAAAATCTTATACATTTTTGGAGACTCTTACATGAAAAAATAAAGCGAAATTCTGCATATAGCACATTTTGGTACTCTGTACTATATAATGAACAAGGTGATTAAATCAATTAGAAGTAAAGTGATAACTTAGAAATGTTATTACTATGTAGTGGGGGAGACAGCAATATGTTATAATTTCAAATTTCGCTATAAAATTAAAATAAATTTCGCTATTAACATTTTCGTTATAAAATTTCACCAAATAAATTTTTCATAAATTATACAGGTCATAGTATGAAGCTAACCAAGGCGTACTTTTAAAATTCAGTTTAAATTGACTTCAATTAAACTTCAATTAAAATTGACCCGAACAATTCGACCCCAAAATCGTAATCGGGGACTCCAAAAAACCCGGGATAACAATTTCAGATGGATTGGAGCAACTAAGTTTTTGATCGCCATCTTAGATCCGCCATCTTGTAAAATTTGTATCGCTTGCAGTTGACCCTTGTCGGTCCCTACAACATTTTTTCGAGCACCACCAAACTATCTCTAACCTTTGCCAAGTCATAACTCGTTAAAATTGATATAACGGCCATTTTGTTTTCCGCCAATTTCGCCAATTTTTTCCTCTTGAACCCTTGAACCCTTCCTCATGATATCAATGGTGTCCGCCTCACGATATCAATATCATGGGGTTTATGCACACCACGAAAACCCATAGTCCACCATCTTTGGGAATCCGCCATATTGGCTTTAGAGTGACGTCATTTTATTTTCGTATCCCTCTCAGAAAAACATTTCATTATTGATATCCATAAAAAGTGGATCCATAAAAAGTGGTATCCATACGGAAGTGCATAAAAAATAACTAATCCGCCATCTTTGGGAGTCCGCCATATTGGATTTAGGGTGACGTCATTTTATTTTCGTATTCCTCTCAGAAAAACATTTCATTATTGATATCCATAAAAAGTGGATCCATAAAAAGTGGTATCCAGATGGAAGTGCATAAAACATAACTAATCCGCCATCCTTGGGAGTCCGCCATATTGAATTTAGGGTGACGTCATTTTATTTTCGTATTATTCTTAACTAACTTTTTCATTTGATGTCCATATTATGGAAGTGCATAAAAAATTACTACGCCGCCGTCTTTGGAAGTCCGCCATATTGACTTTTTAGTGACGTCATTTAATTTTTGTATTTTTCTCATTAAACGCTTTCATTTGATACCCATGCCACGGAAGTGTATAAAAAATAACTAGTCCGCCATCTCGGGTGGTCCGCCATATTAGATTTATAGTGACGTCATTTTATTTTTGTATTCTGCTCGTAAACACTTTCATTCAATACCAATGTTATGGAAGTGCATAAAAAATAACTAGTCCACCATCTTGGGCGGTCCCCCATATTGGATTTATAATGACATTACTTAGCTAGCTTGTCATCCAAACTATATGTTCATGCAAAATTTCAGCTCAATCGGTTGAGGATAACTACTTTAAAATTCAGTTGCAAGATTTGACCCGAACAAACATACATACATAGCAAGTTAAATAAAAGCTTGTAAAATGACGCCACATATCTAACGATGCATTGTCATCCAAACTAAATGTGCATGCAAAGTTTCAGCTCAATCGGTTGAGAATAACAAATTAAATAAGTCCCAATCTGGCTTACTTTTTTAAAATTTTATATAAAGCTAACCGAAGTTCCTCTTCATTGTATCTAGGTAAACTAGTTATATTTTACTTGATGTTATGTTTTATCAGGATTAAAATAGTAGAAAATTATAGATTTGCTGTTTAATTTAAATAAATAGTAAACCATTATCGGATGCCTCATCGATGCGCTAAATCTAATATATATATATATATATATATATATATATATATATATATATATATATATATATATATATATATATATATATATATATATATATATATATATATATATATATATATATATATATATATATATATATATATATATATATATATATATATATATATATATATATTGTGAAAAGTAATCTTGGGTTTGTAGCATTTCATTACATAGAAATAAGCAACTAGACGAATAAGAAAGAAAACACACTTACCAGTACTATATCTGGACACACATACGGAAATGAATCACTATGCATATGAAAACGAACCACTTAGAAGTTGTACAAGTTCTTTCACCTTTCTTGAGGATCTTCAGAGCAGTATACGATTTATTTCATTGATCATTTATACTTGAATTTAAATTACCAATACACCAACACTTGCAGTGACGTTTTATGACATTAGTTTTTGACGGAACTCATTCTTAGAATACACAAACCTAGTCTACTATTTATATTTGTTCTATTTGAACATATTATATATAAAAGCATTAGGCATACAGTTATCCAGAAGATGTTAAACTTTAAAATGCATAAAATCTTGTTGAACCTATTGAAAAACAACTACTTTTTCCAACTATATGCGGGAAAATATTGAATTATATAGAAATAATTATTTCTATGTAATGAAATGCTACAAACCCAAGATTACTTTTCACAAAATAAATATGAATAGCAAAGAATTTCAAAGCTAATAAATATATCCAGGGTGAAAATTGGATTTTTTTCGAGAATTTTCGAAGAAACAATTAATACATACAACCAACAAATGATTTTAGTTTTGACTAAGCAAGCAATTTCTGTATCACTCCCTCTTTGAATGCTTCAGAACTCTATTGTATATATAATTCAATATTTTCCCGCATATAGTTGGAAAAAGTAGTTGTTTTTCAATAGGTTCAACAAGATTTTATGCATTTTAAAGTTTAACATCTTCTGGATAACTGTATGCCTAATGCTTTTATATATAATATGTTCAAATAGAACAAATATAAATAGTAGACTAGGTTTGTGTATTCTAAAAATGAGTTCCGTCAAAAACTAATGTCATAAAACGTCACTGCAAGTGTTGGTGTATTGGTAATTTAAATTCAAGTATAAATGATCAATGAAATAAATCGTATACTGCTCTGAAGATCCTCAAGAAAGGTGAAAGAACTTGTACAACTTCTAAGTGGTTCGTTTTCATATGCATAGTGATTCATTTCCGTATGTGTGTCCAGATATAGTACTGGTAAGTGTGTTTTCTTTCTTATTCGTCTAGTTGCTTATTTCTATGTAATGAAATGCTACAAACCCAAGATTACTTTTCACAAAATAAATATGAATAGCAAAGAATTTCAAAGCTAATATATATATATATATATATATATATATATATATATATATATATATATATATATATATATATATATATATATATATATATATATATATATATATATATATATATATATATATATATATATATATATATATATATATATTTACAGGATGCCACTTTTATCGCAAATTTAATATATATGTATACAGTATATATAGGTATACCTATATACTAGGATTGCGTCACCTGTAAGCATATTAATCATGTATGCGTAGGACGAATATCATATATCATATATGTAACTTAAATAAACAATAAAGCATTGTCGGATACCACTTTTCACGTAATACGGTATAAATTTACAGGATGCCACTTTCAGCGCAACATAGATGGTTCGCAGAATACTTGTATACTACGATTGCGCCACCTGGAAATATTCACTATGTACTATGGTGTATAAAAACATACCAAATGAGACCAGTTTGGAAACCGCCCAAATTTCAGTTTAAAATATACAGCGATATCTGTTGAGCAATATGGATATTTTTATAATTATGGGTAAAGTGGCATCTGAATATTGGAGGTCACTCTACCGCGGATGTCATTTTTACCGCTAGTTAAACATGTATTATATGGAGCCAAAATAAACAGTTAAAATATAATAAACATACTAAATTATGAAGTAAAATAAAATTGTTGAACAATCTATATTGTCCCAACTCTAGTAACAGTTTACTTACGCACGCATCTCTACAGATTGCAAGAACTATGCTAATCGCCAATCCACGGCGCATCTGATTACGAAAGGTAAATGTGATGAGTGAATACTGTTTAAAATACAAAATTTAACCATTTAGATCATAAATTATAGAAATTAAATGTAAAGAAAATTAATTAAAATACTAGTCTTGATATGATTGGCCAGATCATGTGAAAATAGTGTAATAAGAAGCTAGTATCTAAGGAAGTTCAATTGTTCAAATTCGAATAACTTCCGGAGAATTAAATAATAATGCAAAAAGAATGGAAATAGCCTCCAAAGTAAGGACAGCTCGCTAAATGTGTGTGAAGAAAATTGTAAATTGTAATTGCTAAAAATAAGTTTAAGTAAACAAATCTGTGCTACGGTGTAAGAATCCCAAAGGGAAATATTCTCGAGAGAATTTAAACAACGTATTAAGTGGTTTTTGGGTCGAAAATACGACATTTCAAGTGTGGCGTCTCCAGGCAGAGTCTACAAGGTGTAGAAGAGTACAGCAAACAGCAGATAATACAGTAAATATTTCCACATATAAATAAAAAGTGAATAGAGATGCACAAGATTTACAATTTAATAAGAATTCAACCCAGTATATAAACAAGCTTCGCTTCGAGTATAGCCGATTTCCAGAGTGCGGTGGAATACCGATAGATGGAAGCAGGTGTGCTGAAGAAGTTAGCAGCATAGTGAAAGTGCAACACCATTCCAAGAGAGGGCAGCAGTATCAGACTCCAGCCCAAAAGTAAATAAACAAGTGAAGTGAGATTAATAAATATTGTGTTGGGCTTCGTAAATAAAAAGGATTTAAAAAAAACGTCTTAAGGTAATAACCATTTTCAAACAATTTTAATTTTAAGGATACATTGTTCCAGAGGCTCATGACCATGTAATTAGCTTAAGTTACGTAGGTTTTGGCGTAGGATATTAATAAGTTATTAAAGTTTGAGTTTCTATCTTGCATTATATTTTGCATATGTGTAGAAAAACATACTTCCGCTTTGCAATACAATTTGCAAAATTCATAACTTTCTTCTTTGTGCTTTGCATTTAATTGTCGTTTCGAGAAATTACTTCCTTTTCTATATTAATAAAATCAATCTTATATATGTAACTTCTGCGTTATTATTATTCTCATTTCACAATTTATATTCTATAATTGAGAAGATTGTTAAATTTCAATCCTTCTTATAAAATATATTAGGTTCATTTACCAGTCAAAATAATTTCAACCTTTCAAGAGAAACATAGTGCAAAATATAGAAGCCTAATTGAACCTCCCCTAACGGACCATAGAATACTCATGCTCTACAGTGAACCTTCCTCACAATCAATAAGTGTTTTTAGAACTGGCGCCCTTGCGAACGAAGCAATAGGGAAGAGACAGCGTAAGTATCATGTTACCTTATCAGGTGATTCTTTACTGTGCGATCACTGAAATTATCTCTGTTATCAGATCTATTAGTAATACTTTGTTATATTTTAAATTTTATCATAATTTCTTAATATTACAAATATCATCCAATATATATATATATATATATATATATATATATATATATATATATATATATATATATATATATATATATGTATATATATATATATATATATATATATATATATATATATATATATATATATATATATATATATATATTTATATATATATATACATATTTATATATATATATATATATATATATATATATATATATATATATATATATATATATATATATATATATATATATATAAATTTGTATATATATATATTATATATATATATATATATATATATATATATATATATATATATATATATATATATATATATATATATATATATATATATATATATATATATATATATATATATATATATATATATATATATAAATATGTATATATATATATAAATATATATATATATATATATGTATATATATATATATATATATATATATATATATATATATATATATATATATATATATATATATATATATATATATATATATATATATATATATATATATATATATATATATATATATATATATAAATATATAGGATATATTTTATTAGAAACATATTTTTGCGTTTTAGTTGTTCCTTAGTCTTTAACTACCTTTAACTCTTAGTTCTTTGTTTTTTAGTAGTAGCGCGGGGATGGCAGGGTCTTACCTCGCTTGTGAAATATATGCGAACGTGAGTAAGTCAGTCAGTACTAAGATTACCGAAGGCAGACGGCCGCATAGAAAAAAGACGAAAGACGAAGACGGTATCGGTTGGTTGACTGTGATTGTATACTCTATCCAACGAGAGAATGGACTTGCTTTGCGCATCGGCCACTAAAGAGGAGGGGCTCTGTAACGAGCTACGCGGTCCTTCATTCGAAGAAATAAATTCGTAAGTAGGTGAAATAAATTTTAGAACTGTCTCTTCGTACGACATTTGCGGATTGTCTTCCTTTAATTTCTTATATAAATTTATTATAATTATTTTTTGACGTTGATGCACGACCTAAAATTAAAAACAAAAATAAATCATTGACCACGGTTACTGGTGGTGAATAGTATGCGTATTAAATAAAACATATTTATTATTATATTTTTTTACCTGGCCTCTTTTATTCTTCTTAATTGGCGATAATGGTGGATTTATCTCGTCTCTGGCTGCTGCCATTCTTATAATAGATTTAAAACTTATTTCACAACCGTAAACAACACAACTAAAATAACCGCACTTGCGAGACTACAAATACAAACTGTGAATAGGTAGGCAGTAGTAGGTACTTTATATAATTAGGTACCAGGTAGGTATCGGACCCAGGCGCCGGCCCTGGCTACCTGCTGAGCCAATTAAGACGTTGAGGGCGTTGAACTAATGTTCTAAGGGGCGGAGATCTGACCAAAACAGACGAATTTTCGCTCGAGTGCAAGTCCATTCTCTCGTTGGATACAGTATAGGTACTGATTGTATTGCGTATTGCTAGTTAATTATTAACATTTATATATATACTATATACCTAGATGTGTTGTGTTGTGTAAATATTAATTTAAATGAACTAAGTAACCTATCTATGTTACTTAATATTAGTATTTTTATGTAAAGTACATACAATCACTACGATCACTAATTTTATGATTTTAATTATTTTGGATACAGTTACGAATATCTAGATATTTCTAAGATAATTTTAAGGTAGTATTTAGTAAACATTTTATATTTATAAGCGAGGTAGTAGACCAATCATTACCGTGAGAGATTTTTATCATTATTCACGGTGACGAAATGACGACATTAGGCAACATTGCAAGTATTGAGTATAATATAACTAAAGGCAATTTAAAAGCGGTTAAAGCTTTACATGTTATTGTTTTTGGAGACGAGGGAACACCTAGGAAGGTAAGAATAAATCGCGTAATTATCCCAGTTTTGACAAAGTTAAGCATAGTAGACCCACTGAAATGGTATAAATACGTTGATCAGGTCCAGAGAGCACTTAACGTATCAACGAAGCATAATAACTACACCTTTTGAAGTATTAATGGGAGTAAAAATGGGAAGTAAAGAAGACATCCAGATTAAAGAATTACTAGAACAAGAAGTCAGAAAAGTATTTAATGAAGACAGAGAACAATTGCGTAAAGAGAGTAAGCAACAAATTTTGAAAATACAGGAAGAAAATAAGGAAGGATACAATTTAAGAAGAAAGAAAGCACGAACTTATAATCAAGGTGATCTAGTAGCCATAAAACAAACACAGTTTGGTGTAGGATTAAAGGTAAAAGGAAAATACCTTGGACCATACGAAGTGGTGTCAATCAAACTTAACGAGCGTTATGATGTCATTAGAGTGGGTGCACATGAAGGGCCTTTGCGAACCTCCACGTGCGCGGAATTCATGAAACCATCGGTTGATCATCAGAGTGATGAATCCGAGACGGATTCATAGTAGGATGGCCGAGTTGTAGGAAATATTTTATTAGAAACATATTTTTGCGTTTTAGTTGTTCCTTAGTCTTTAACTACCTTTAAATCTTAGTTCTTTGTTTTTTAGTAGTAGCGCGGGGATGGCATGGTCTTACCTCGCTTGTGAAATATATGCGAACGCGAGTAGGGGAGTAAGTCAGTCAGTACTAAGATTACCGAAGGCAGACGGCCGCATAGAAAAAAGACGAAAGACGAAGACGGTATCGGTTGACTGTGATTGTAGGTACCGATTGTATTCCGTATTGCTAGTTAATTATTAACATTTATATATACTATATACCTAGATGTGTTGTGCATAAGGATTCTGTATTTATTTTATTATGTAGTGGATTGAACATAAGTGTAGTGTAGTTTTAAATAAACACGCCTTACATTTAATCTCGGACTCTCATTCCCTAGACAACGAAATAAAACCCCACACACACACACATCTATTCCAAAAAAATCTATTTAATCGGACTTAAACTAAGAGAGAGATATAGGAGGATAAGTAACAATTAAAAAAATCCATAAAATTTGATATTTCAGAAAATGGCCATTTTGACCAGTTTTGCAGTTCCGGATTACCTGGAGAACCCCAAAATCGGATCCGCTAGGTCGATTTACATAAGAATGTTTTTTTTTTGGTTGTTGTTCGCGAGTGTTATAGGGTGCATTTCATACATCTTAGACATTGCTCATTCTCGGACTGCATTATTCTCGATCACCTCGAGAGATCGGTGCCATATATACGTTATACGCGACCAGTAGTATTTTCAATACTAAAATAGCTAGTGAAAACGCGATGCTGAACTATGACCTCTATAAAGTTAGCACTACCACATGCGAGATGAAAGGTGGTATAATGTGATTAATTTGTCGCTTTTTTGTCGTGATTTTGTCGTGCAAAAAAAAATTTTGTCGCGATATTATTTTTTTTAAAACCAATGGTAGTGCTAACTTGATATTAAGTTAGCACTACCACCTCTGGAAAACGGTCTTCCAATGATCGGACAAATGTCGCATCTGGTGCATAATTTCTCGCTTTTTTGTCGTGATTATGTCTTGCAAAGAAAAATTTTGTATCAAAATTATTTTTTTTAAATCAGTGGTAGTGCCAACTTGATATCAAGTTAGCACTACCACCTCTGGAAAACGGTCTTCCAAGGATCGGATAAATAATGTCACATCTGGTGCATAATTTGTCGCTTTTTTATCGTGATTTTGTTGTGCAAAGAAAATTTTGTCGCGAAATTATTTTTCCATAAATCGATGACAGTGATATCAAGTTGCACTACCAACCATCTTCTTATATTCTGATAAAAATCTCTTCTCGCGCATAATTTGTCGTTTTTTTGTCGTGATTTTGTCGTGTAAAAATTAAATATGTCGCGAAATATTTTTTTGGAAATTCAATGGTAGTGCTAACTTGATATCAAGTTGCACTTCCATTAATCTTGCTACATTCGAACAGAAGTCTCGTCTCGCGCATAGCTTGTCGTTTTTTTGTCGTGATTTCGTCGTGCAAAAAAAACGTCGCGAAATTTTTTTTTTATAAACCTAATGGTAATGCTTACTTAATATCAAGTTATCAGTACCACCTGTTGAAAACGGTCTTCCAATGCTCGGACAAATGTTGCATCTGCTGCATAATTTGTCGCTTTTTCGTCGTGATTTTTTCAGGCGAAAATATAATTTGTCACGAAATTTTTTTATTTAAATAGTAGTGCTGAGTTGTTATCAAGTTGCGCTTCCACTCATCTTGCTATATTCGGAAGATAGTCCCGTCTCGTGCATAATTTGTCGCTTTTTTATCGTGATTTTGTCGTGCGAAAAAAAATTGTCGCGAAATTTAAAAAAAAATCAATGGTAGCGCTAACTTGATATCAAGTTAGCACTATCACACATTGATAAGTGTCTTCTAATGTTCGGAAGAAAATCTCGTATCGCGCATTATTTGTCGCTTGTTTGTCGTGATTACTTACCATAAACTTGACTCTTTCTGGCTAATAAATTTTAAATTTCTATATACTACTACGAAGTGAAACTTTTTTTGGCATGCTATACATATTTATAATGAAATTCTTTACAGTCCACATTAAACTTTTTTTCCACATAAATTGAAGTTTCTCATGTTTTATGATGAATTTAAAATTTCCATAGTTGACCATAAAGTAAAACCATTGATGGGTCACCATACAATGCATATTCTTAAGGCTCTATATAAATCAATTGATAATGGCTGTTTTTTTTATAAAAACTCAATTACATTTATTTCAAACAAATGGTTTCTAATCTGTTCAAAAACAGAATCTTGGTATAAGACAAAATGAGTGGTGGTAAAAAAAACTTCTCGCCGAAAATACTAATTTCATTACACATGAAAAAAATTTGATTTGGAAACTTTGAGAAAACTGTGTTCTGTGTGAGAAAAACTTTTTATCAGAATATAAGAAGATGGTTGGTAATAATTTCGCGACAAAAATGTTTTTTGCACGACAAAATCACGACAAAAAAGCGACAAATTATGCACCAGATGCGACATTTGTCAGATCATTGGATGACCGTTTTCCAGAGGTGGTAGTGCTAACTTAATATCAAGTTAGCACTACCATTGGTTTTAAAAAAAAATAATTTCGCGACAAATTTTTTTTTGCACCACAAAATCACGACAAATAAACGACAAATTATGCGCGGGACAAGACTTTCATCAGAATATCAGAAGATGGTTGGTAGTGCTAACTTGATACCAAATTAGCACTATCATCGATTTAAGGAAAAAACAATTTGCGACAAAATTTTTTTTTGCACGACAAAATCACGACAAAAAAGCGACAAATTATGCACCAGATGCGACATTTGTCCGATCATTGGAAGACCGTTTTCCAGAGGTGGTAGTGCTAACTTAATATCAAGATAGCACTACCATTGGTTTAAAAAAAAAATAATATCGCAACAAATTTTTTTTTTGCACGACAAAATCACGACAAAAAGGCGACAAATTAATCGCATTATGCCACCTTTCATCTCGCATGTGGTAGTGCTAACATTATAAAGGTTGAACTATGCCGACAGGGACGAAAAGACTAAAATGTCCAATTTGTAAAACACCTTATCTAATAATTCACATTGTCATAGTTCCAGCTGATAAGAAAATAACAAAAATCTAAACTTTCACTTGAGTGAAAGTTTTGCTAATATAAGTTATATAGCGAATTGTGTTTGCTCAAGCGGCGATTGCGGAGATATGACAAACCGTTCGCTAGATTAGCTTTATGTATAAACTGAAAGAAACGTCTAAATCAGGAACTATCGATTAGAGATAAATACATTTCTGAAATAAGTTCCACAAGTTTTCGTTCCATTGTGCTGGCCCATCGACGTGATTAATCAGTGTTAGAAGCTTTATTGGTTTACTAAAAATTTAGTAATTAACATAATTTTATAAAACCTTAATTTATACTGAAATAACCAAACGGAAAATCTAAGGAAAATTATAGTTCTAGATAAAATTAGTAAAACAATTTACACTTTTTACTTCAGTTAACTTCAGTTAACTTCAGTCATAAATGCTAGAAATGTGTATTTGCATTAATAAAAATATAAAATCTTGCATTTTAGTCAGGAATCTAACATTCAAAAAGACGCCTCTAAAATGCCGAACACTAAATTTGAGGTGCAAAATTTAAAAAAATATATACAGATATTTTTAAGGATTATATGCCAGATCCGAATTCAAAGGGATATCGCACCCTTTGAATCCGCCAAGATTGCGAAAATGCAAAAAACAAGAAACATAATTTGGAAATTAATATCGCATTATCTTCCGGTTACACTGTATTTCAGAACTTAGCGAGTTCATACCCCATGGTTGGATTCTGAACTTTAAAATAAAATCATGATCTAATAGAGTGGCCAAAAAATAAGACTTGATCTGCAATATAAAATATACGTATATTATTATAAATACCTCTATCATAATTTCGGCTTCTAGATGCTGAAATTTTCACTTACTGCAAGACATTTTCAAGTAAAGTATCGTGAAGCACAAACATATCTTGCTCCAATCAAGGCTGGGGTTCCATAGGACAGTGTACGCGGTCTAAATATTTGCCTGTTATTTTTATGTAAAATTTCCAGCGCCACTAAAAAATTTCATGTATTTTTTTCTACTTTATTTTTATTCAAACAATAAATTTTTTAGTGCGAGATATTATAAAGGGATATCAGAAAGTATCACAACCCAAAATGTATGAAGGGAAGCCATGAATTCGTTTTTTTTAATTGACCTCTTGTATAACTCGCACAATTTAATAACAACCTCACCTAAACTTCCCTACCTTGTAGTCCAATTACTGGAGGTATAATAGATCGATTTAAGTTATGTAGTTCTGAATTTTTGCATTGAGGTAGGTAGTAGGGAGGGCGTTCGAAGATACTTTTTCCCAGGTTTTTGCAATTACCTCGATAAGTACTCCTATTCATTTTATCGTAGAATAAAGGGTTCAAAAGATATTGGGGAAAAATAATATTTGGTTTATTGACCAGGAAGACTTATCTACTACTTTAGAATCTACTGCTAAAATAGTGTTTTGGTAGAAATATTTAGCTAAACATTGAGTGTAAATTTTCGGTAGGATCAATTAGTGGAGGCATTGAAGCGTTTTGGGTCCGTTTTTTTTTACTGTGCACCGAATTGCATGAAATTTTGGAATTAGGCTCATCTTACCCTGAACTTCAAAAGTGAAAATTTCCCGAACTGAGCCGGCACCCTGGGGAGGGTTGCCACCCCTT